>JAUJEN010000535.1:0-77121 GCA_030448925.1 Citrus cavaleriei | reverse complement strand
GAGAAGTTACGTATTGCTGTTAATCCGATTCTGCTTCTTTCCGGGCAGCACCTAGGGACCATTAGCGACCACCAAAATATTTAAATAGAACAATTTCCATGTTAAGTGTTACCATTATCAAATTAATTCGAAACCAAAGATCAACCAATTATTCAAATTTTAAAAGTGAACACAAAATACAATGCTGTAGAAGGATAAGGACAGAAGAAGGTGATAAATGGAAACTAACATGCAAAGAACAGACACTTATACCAAAAGTTATATTTACTTGAAATATGTAGCGGTCAGACATTGGATTCTAGATCCAGTGTGCCGAGTTCAAAAGCTAAGTGGAAGCTTATGTGAACAATAATTTTTTTTTCTTTTTTTTTCTTTTGGTTTGGTTGAGGGAATGTCAAATATATAGTTCTTATTTAGTTGATGAACTAAGTTTAAAATTTTTGGGAAGTAGGACTGTATTGAGTTGGGCTTCTATTAAAAGAAGTAGGTTTTGAATACATTAACAATCTGTCAAATCTTAGTACTAATAGAAAATACCATATTTTGTTAGCCGGACATGCAACCCCTGTCTTTTATAAAAACCCAGATTAAGAGTTATCGATCCATCATGTAGAGGTTGGTTCTTACGCACGTCGTCTTGTATAGAATTTCATAAGCGTAAGTAGTGTGGCTCCATCATGAATGAATCTATCACTAAAATTATATAGAATTTCATAAGCATAAATCACACTCAAAGTTAACTTAAGAGTTGAAGATAAATTATTAATAATTAATAACTATTCTCAGTCAATTTGAGATTTTTATCTTGATATTAAACTATAAGGAATTGTGAATGACCTGTTTGTCCAATTCCAAATACTTTCATTTGCCAGAGTCGAACAATGAATAAGAAAGGGCTGAAATTTCACATCCCGGATAGCGAAAAGACTAGTTTTTCAAATAATATTTTGTTTAATAAGTATCACTACTAGAAGAAGTATTAACAAAAGAAAGCATATTTTTTTAAAAGTATAATATGTGGCCTTTAAATGCAAGATTACTTAAAGTTTTGTATTCTATTCTTCAATAGATTTTCATAATAAATGTAACAGATAAGCTATTTCATTTTTTGTGTCACCTGATTGATTTGAGTTTAATATTCTGTCTAGTTATTTCAAAATTTTCTTATTATTATTTAGCTTGATGGTAACTCAATTCTTCCCCACCTTACGCGAAGAGTTCAAATTCTAAGTTTTTGTTTTACATAAGAAATTTCAATTATTTCTAACCTTCAAATGACAGTATATATATTCTCATGCAGACGTTATAATATAGATTTTGTATATTTGGTGTTAAACCATATGGTGTTATAGTCAAATTGAGTAAAACATGTTAACGCTTGGTTATGGTGTAATAGTATACACAATAATATTTGTACGTATAAACAAGATATATATATCTATACATATTAGCATATGTTCTTGGAGAAGTATAATTAGTACTAGATAACAAGAAGCAAACACAACATTTGGTATTAAATGAAACAAAAGCAAAAATATTTTGGAAGATTTTAGATTTGAATATTGCTTTTATACTTTAAATAAGTATATCTTTAATAAGAGAATAACAAGAAGCAATAGGACAAACAATAACAATAATGAGAGATTGAGCTTTTACTTTGAGGTTAGAAAGAGGTGACCTCAATTTCATTCCATTTAAATGCTTGTCAGCTCCTTTAGAGCCCCTAAATAAATAAATAAACAGAATCTCAATTTGACAGAATAAGTATGATATCTGAAAAGAAGAATTAAGTAAAAGGTTAACGTTAAATTAAATTAAAGAATAAAAATAAATCCTTTAAATATCAAAAGACTAGTAGGAAAAAATTATTACGTTTAGATGTTCAATGATGACTGTAACTATCTTTCTTAAAGGACCCTAAATCTATACTCAATTCTTAGCTAGTAAAACATAAATATGGATGATTAGTGGTTAATTAAGAAAAAAATTTATCTAAAACCACGAATGACTAATAAAATGGCCAATTCCAGCACAGATGGTTGAAAGCAGCGTACTGAGCTAAGTCGAGAAATTTTTTAGAAGGCATTCTAAAAAGATGTTAAGGGCGGTTCACTTTTTCGAAGACTGCTCGATCAAGTTAACGGCGTTTGAAGTTCTTGAGGGCACAATGATTACTGGAGACATAATAAGTCTCACACCTTAATAGAAACATAGCATCAAAGTTTGGGGAAACAAAAAAAAATCAACCAAAACAAAAGCAATAGGTAATTGATCAACGTGAATAATAATAAATGAAACTTTGGGAAAGAATTGTGTGTATCATGAGAAATGAACTCATATTTCAATCGATCGGAAACTGCTACCAAGCGAATTGATGACCAAAGAAGCCCAAAATTACAGGACAATCTAATATACTGTTAGCCTTTCAAAAAATTACGAGGACTTTTGAACTATATAATGAGAACTATTTTTGATGGGCATTCATTTTTATTGAAATGTTAGAGGGTGAGGTAAGAGAACAAAATCAATGTTTTAATTGCAATTTTGTAATTAGAACTCATGTGGCCAGTAACAAACTACTAATAACCAATTGGCTAGACACCTAGGTGCTGGATTGGTATTCTTGAAATGATGATAGGTATATTGTAGAACCATGATTAATTAATAGGCTTGGGATGAAGAAAATTATTAATTTGGTGAATATTAGCGTGTCCGTAAATTGAAAATTGTCAGTCTATCAATTGGTCGATAATTACCTGATTTATAATAATTCATGAATTTACTGATTTATGGCGAGTAATAATAGTCGACAATTTACTGATTTATAATAATAATAGGTCAATAATAGACACATTGGCGCTTGGATATTCTTGAAATGATGATAGGGTATACAGTAGAACCATGATTAATTAATTGTCTTGGGACTAAGAAAATCTATTAATTGGGTGAATATTAGTGTGTGTCGACATAAATTGAAAAATTGTCAATTCATCAATAGGTCAATAATTTATCGACTTAAAATAATAATATCATCGCTTATGATAAGATTTTTTATGAATTATGAGTAGTATAATTAGAAAAAATCTAATTTTGTCAAGTCAGATGATTCGATTTTTGATTTCATTTAGATCGAGGGCCGCCTTTTGACACGTCAAAGCTTTTAAAAATAATTGTTATACTCAAGCAATAGAAATAATCAAAATGCTAAGAGAATCGCTAAGGTTTATAGAATTTTATTAAAAGTAATAATTTCGAAAGTTAAAGCATGGGTGTTTGGTAAATCTTATTGTTAAATCCCAAGAAAAATAAATTAAAAACGTATAATCGTAGATGAAAAGGGTGATGAATATTATAATATTATAATAAAAATTACATCAATATGTAATGAAAGCGCGATTTAATCACTTATCGTTATTGGAATACTAAGGATGGAACACGATTTGATCTTGCTATTATGTTGCACTCAGAGAAGTTTTGATAGTAATACAAAAAATGAACAGAAATAGGGTAAACGAAGTGTGTAAGCGTTAATTATACTAAAAATTATTAAAATATTGATTTTATTTCCAATTTAAATAAGGATAATTTCGGTTTAAGAATAATTGTATGATATTTATGGAATATATTAAAGGATAAAATTGATTCTCAAAAACGACCTAAAAGTTACTCCTTTCTGCTTTCAAAAGCTTCACCGGTAGGAGGAATGATTTCAAAATGATTGATTTTATTTTACCAAATATCAAAATTAATCCTTTAAATTTTCTTTTTAAAATCACTTTTAACCCTCCTAAAAGCAATCCCAAACGGGCCCGAGGAAATAGGCAAGTCACTTGATAATGCTTTTGACTAGATTGCATGGTTGGATCATAGTTATATGATAATTCATCAAAGGATAATTTTTTGTAAGTGGCAATATACTCGTCGCTTCTCTTATTTCTTAATATAGTAAATAAAATATATTAATGACTTTCATTTGAAAGATGTAAAGAAAGCAATAACAATTGATAAATGCGAAACATTATACCAATATAATAACAAAGAAAATCATGGACACACAATATATATTTAGTTTCAAATTAATTAATTATTAGTTTATATATTAATCGATCCTATAAAAAATAATATTTTTTTAAGAAAATGTATTATATATCTAATAAATTTAACTAATTATTAATTTACGTTGGCACACTGCTGGCCCAAAATTGAGACCAACAAAACTATTATTCATTAAGGTTATCAATTTATTAATCACTAATTTAATGAAGTTCTATTATTCAATCAAGGGATATTGTTGTCCTTTCCTTGCATCAATTTTCTACATAAAGTCGCGGAAAGGCACAATTTAGTTAGTAAAATAGCATTGCTAACTTGGGCAGAGATTGCAGCTCATGGCCTTGGAAGAGTTTCCTCCCAGCTTGTTTACTAGCGTTTACTTCCTACAAATCTTCTTCTCTTCCTCCAGTATCATTTTCAGCCTTTTCTTCTCCAACTCCAACGAAAGCTCGTCTATGGAGGTGTGAATCACACACACACACTAATTACGAGCTACTTAATTATCATCTATGCATTAATGTCGTGTGTGTGTGTGTGTATATACATATAAAATGTTGTTAATTAATCTTTTCCGGTATGTAGGGTTTGATTAAACTTGAAGTAGGATGTGTGAATCACCCAGAGGATGTTTCTATTGTGGTTAGTAAGGGTGCGGTTTATACAGCAACTAGAGATGGTTGGGTCAAGTATATTATCCTCCATAATGAAACATTGGTTAATTGGAAGCATGTAGACAGTCAATCTCTACTTGGACTCACAGCAACAAAGGATGGTGACGTCATTATGTGCGATAATGAAAAAGTGAGGAACATAATTAACTCTCAAGCTTTAATTATTTTACATGTGAGTGTGCGTGCATGTGCGCGCGTGTATTACGAGAAATTAAAAATCATCTTTAATATGTTTTTTTTTCTCCCCCAATATGATCAATCAGGGTTTGCTTAAGGTTAGCGAAGAAGGCGTAAAGGTTATTGTTCCAAATGTAAGGTAATGTTGATCATTTCGTTCAATCGGCGCATGGATGCATGCAACGGCGGGCGCCATATGTTATAGTTTATATCTACTTATCAATTATTTATTTTATTTGTCCGATCAGTTTTGCAAATGATGTGATCGAAGCATTAGATGGCACGTTGTATTTTACTGTATCAAGCACCAAATATACCCCCGCAGATTTCTACAAAGACATGGCTGAGGGAAATCCTTACGGCCAGTTGCTCAAATATGATCCTAAATCGAACCAAACAACAGTTTTACAAGAGGGATTTTACTTTGCTAATGGCATTGCGCTCTCAAAAGATGAAGACTTTGTGGTCGTTTGTGAATCATGGAAGTAAGTTGCAATTGAGTTAATAATAGCCATATATAGCATGTGTGCATCTACAATTTAACTAATTAATTAATTCTCTTTCGATGTGGCTGGGTTTAGATTCCGATGCAGAAGATATTGGCTGAAGGGCAATCGCAATGGAACATTAATCCTTTTGCTGAAAACCTTCCAGGTGAACCTGATAACATCAATCTTGTCCCCGATGGCTCTTTTTGGATTGCCTTAATTAAGGTATACATGTTACATATTTTTTCCAAAGGTCTTATTGAGCACATGAACCTGAGTGGTTTTCAAGCAACTTTACTGTTCGGCAATGGCCACTCGAGCTCGGAGGAGCTAGTTGGACAAAAGAAATAAATCTCTTCATGAATTAATGCAATTAATTATCTAAATAATTATGGTGCATGCTGCAGATGAATCAGACTGGTGTGACGGCTATCCAAAACTGCAGTGAGAATTGGGAACTGTTGGATGCATATCCAGGACTGATTAGCCTACTCCTCCCCA
This sequence comes from Citrus cavaleriei, assembly GCA_030448925.1. Taxonomy (NCBI): domain Eukaryota; kingdom Viridiplantae; phylum Streptophyta; class Magnoliopsida; order Sapindales; family Rutaceae; genus Citrus; species Citrus cavaleriei. Next base: position 71,231 of record JAUJEN010000535.1, on the reverse strand, counting down.
TGGGCAGTGATGGGGGTGCAAGAGTAGTCAAAGTTGACGGAATTGACGGCAAAATAATCAGGGATTTTAATGATCCTAATGCAACATATATATCCTTTGTCACTTAGCTGTCGAGTTTGAAGGCAATCTCTACTATGGCTAGCCTCCAATCCTATTTCATTGGGAAACTGCCACTTGATGCTCCAAACTTCCCGAACTAGCTACCATCTAAAGACAGCATGCATGCATCGCAAGCACCATGCATGTTTGATGGTTACACTTATTTATAATTAGTCTTTTTTTGATGATATTTTGCTTTAGATTGTATTTTTTTTTCTGGATGCCTTTATTTGTGGTGGTATGGCTTTATGTTCTCTCCTTTAAGCTGCATGATGTTTTCTTTTCATTTATTTCAATAATTTTCTCTCCACAGCTGCACATTAGAAATCAGTAATCGTTGTCTATTTATATAATTTTGGTGTCGTTAGAATCTTTTGTTTGTGCCTCAACTCAATTGAATCAATATTACTGACAATAAATTTCATACGCTATAAATTATTGTGAAAGTTTTGAATTTCAATACTTTGATTATAAATTTACGGAGAATGGAAGCCTAATATTAAATATGACATTAATGGCCACCAGAAAATTGTTGGGATTATATGCTCTTTTAAAGCATATTAATTTATTTTCTAATTAATAAAATATTTGAGATATTTTCAATCGTGCATAAATATATATCAAAAAGTCCATGCTTAATTATATTATACGATTTACGCGATCATCATACGATTCACGTAAACATAAATACAAAGCTTATCTTACGATTAAATAAATTTTCATAATGATAAATGTAATTGTCGCCATTTATTTACGCTTAGACCGAAGAAATTCATCGAACGACTTTCTTAATCATATACGAATTTATCGATGTAAGACGACATCGATCGAATAGATCACATATATTTAATTAACCTCGAAATAACTCAAGACTTATTAAACTCATGAATCGATTTATTGTAATCTTAATTCGAAGTTAATTATGATTTCATGATTGTAATTATTATTCCATTTCAAAGTTACTAACAGCATTTATACTTGTACCTAGACATCTGATTCTATGAGCATTTACGAGTATTGAGTTATAGATTAACAATATAAAATTTCAGACAACACATCTCTCATTTTCAGACTTAATCATGTAATTTCTACTGTGCCACAACATATTTAAGAGATGCTGAAACGATCATTGGAGAAACCAAGTAAAGATCAAGAATAAGACGTTATTAAACTGACGGACAGACATCAATTTAATTAACGATGGTACAAAGCGATGCAAAAGAAAGAATCAACGCCATTTTATCTAATTATTATTCGAAAGATACAATTATAATTCGCCCAATTTTTAATGGAAGAGATTTAGAATTAAATAATTGGCGCTTTAATTACAAAGTTCTAATTATCAGTACCACTATCAGACAAGTTCTCAAACGATCCCCATACATTTAATCGACCGCACCACTACCTGATTAGAAGATAATCACTTATTCAAAAGTTCTAAATATATCATTTTAATGGCGCCCATTTAATTACCATACAGAAGTATGCTTTACGTTATTTTACGTATACATTCCCCATGTAAAAAGCAGTAACGTAGTTTGTTTTTCATTATTCGGTTTGCGCGTTCAATTCAGATATAAAAATACTTATTTTCTGTTAAAGAAGAAAGTACCACTTTATACATCGAGAAAATATTTTTTTTCTATCATTGGTAAAAATTCTTCGCTAATACGCTTTGAGAATGATAAAAGCGTTACCACACGTCAGCAGATCGAACCCGAATATAACCCCAAGATCATCGTACGATATGCGATCTAATGTTACAGACGGATCGCGATCTAAGAAATGCATGACGATCGCGATTCTGTTCCAAATCACCCAAATAAAAGTTCAAATCCTGATTTTTCACGATTTATTTTGACACGATTCCTAAATATTATATATCCAGAACCCTTAAAAGCGCTTTTATAAAAATTTAAAACCCGATTTTTCCCCAACAATCAGACGTAGCCCATCTCATATTAATATATAAGCACTTCGTATTTAAATTAATTCGATATTTACGACAATAATTTATTCAATATATATTATTTGCTTAATATATTTAATAAAAACACGCATGGTCATTATTTTAATTCATCATTGATTTTCTAATCGTATTTTCATTTCGGACCAGTAATAAAGGCGCCGCTTTTATCACCATGTTTCCCTCTTGATTTTATCGCACTAGAAATTTTGTAAGCCAAAATTAGCATCGGAAATTTGTAAATCGCTGGAAATTTCACCCGCTGCAATCGCATAATAGTAGCACGCACTGCAGACCGCAACGAGGCTGGCAGCGAATGCGCACGCGAAGCCAGCTGCTTGCGCGCGCGAGTCCAGCAGCTAGCGCGCGCGCAGGGCCAACCATTCCAGCGCACGCAGTCGCGCTGCACGAGCAGCAAGTTGCGCGCGGGTTTGGTCGGCTTCCGGTGACGCGGCGATGGTGGCTCCTCGTTGGAGATGTGTCGGAGACCGGCTGGCGTCTCTGAACAGCGGCGGCTGACCGAGAACAGCAGCTGGTGCTTTGTGGAGATGGCGGCTGGGGAAGAAGAAAGAAAGAAAAATATGATTTTAGGGTTTCATGGTTTTTATCATGGAGGTCCCTATGGTTTCATAATGTTTTCTTTGGATAGAGATTTTTAATTTTTTGCGTTTAAATCCAAAAACGTGCTTAATTTAATCCTAATTTGTTTACCAATTTCAATAAATTGATTAAAACGCATGATAAAATCAATACATTAAATTTATTTTCATTCAAAAGTTTTATTTTAATAAATTTATTTATTTATTTTTCAAAATTAAAATCGACCAATTATAAATTTAAAACCTGACTTCCCTATTCATTAACAAAGACATGTTTTGGCCAAGATTGGATATCGATGCAGTTTCAACGAAGACATTAGGTTAATGTATTTTTCATTATTAAGAAAGCCATGAATTAAGATTATTTAATTTATTTTTCTATATTTATGCTTTGGATGACAATACACGCCATTTATAATACGCCATATGTATAAGTAGTCACTCTACGATAACGATACACGCCATTCATTAATAATTTAATCTTATTATATTGTTTGGTAATTTGCCATATGCTTAATAATATCGGATATCATCTAGATAATATTATAGTAAGACGCAATTAATAATACGTATATTTTAAAAAAGGAAAATCAATTTTAAAATATTGATGGAGAGGAAAAATTTAAGATAATTTTCCCATTTGCCCATCATCAATAAAATTATATATATACCCGACTTCACGATACACGCTTCCCCTAGAGTATATATATTAGATATTTTATTCGATTTAACTTCTTCAAAGATAAAATTAAAATATTTTTCAATCGATTGCTTCGCCTAACGCGACTATCATACGAAAATACGTAGATCAAACAATTATACATTCAACCTAAAATTTGTTATTAACCTTCCCAACAAACTCATAACAAATTTGTTTCAAATGATAACGATAATTATTTATCACGCCTCTACGACAAAGAATAATCTAATTGGATAATCGTCAAGAAGTGGTATACGATTTCAACTGATAGCTTGTCAAAAGTTTAGATTATCGTTACAATAAATTAAAATGCATTTATGATTTTTTCATTTTTATCATTTATTGTGAATATTGTTTCAAAGTATTTATGCATGTCTCTATTTTTTTTTCAGAAATGTCTTCCATCAACCCATTATTAATTATCCTTCAAAAATGAACTCACCTAAAAATTATTTAGATCGAAACTAATTTATTTAATATTTCACCGCTAAGGGTCGCAAATACGTGTGACTTTTACCTCATGAACCATCCTTATAATGATTATAAAATCGGGAGCCTTACGAGAAATGGTTAACAAAATGGCTAAGTCATATATTGGCTTCGATTTATGGAACCGATACGAAACATCGAGCGAAACATCCATCAAATAATGGCTAGTCTTCATCAGATGTTCGGGCAAAATATTCATTTTGCTAGTAGAAGATTAAAACGACATGATACTAAGATGGACGAGGCACAAAAGTTCGTGATCATGTCCTCAAGAACGATGGACTATTTGAATGAGGTAGATTCATGTTCAAATCAATGATAAATCAAAGATTAACATCATTGATCAATTACCCGATACATTCAAAGAGTTTAAGGTCAGCTATATCTTAAAACAATAAAGATATGACCTTAATTGAATTAATGCATGAACTACATGCTGTAAGAATTTTATCATAGCGTAAAAACTTCCCTAAAAAGGATTCTCTTCAAGGCTTAAGTCGAAAGACAAGAACGAAAAGCAAGAGTCGGATCGGCAAATTGTCCACTAAAAGAAGTTCAAAAGCAAGTGTTACAAATGTGAAGGTCAACCAAGAAAGATTGTCCTAAGATTATTAAAATCAGGTATAGGAAATCTTTAAGCTTCCTAATTAGTTCAGATTTCTATTGATTCATACAATAGTATATTATGAGATAACTAATCTTATTTGTAATTCATTTATTTGGTTTTCAGGAAACCAAGAGATTAAGTGAAGAAAGCTTCAAACAGCAGTTGAGGACATGCTAGTTTATATCAATTGAAATGCTAGATCAATTTTACAAGACTTTAGTTTTGATATTTGTCTTTATATTAGAGGAATTTAATTTTGGTGGCTTGTTTTAATAAACAGGAGTACACTGTTATTTTTAGATCCTCTGTTTATTACTTATTTTGGTTATTTATAAAGATAATTTATATCATAGAAGTCCATTGATCTATTCAAAGTAAAATATAATGATAAAAAGTATATGCATTTATCTAAGAAAAGAAATGTTTCTTCTAACCAAAAATCACCTCTGATATTTATGCTTAAGTCATATAAACTATAATAAGATTTTAAGAAAATGATTAATGATAGACTTGTTGGCCTATTAAGATTGATCATTGTAACTCTATAAATCTTATTTAGAAAAGTAATATGACATGGATGCTCTTTTTAAGCTAAAAGCATAACATTGTATTTGATGATTTAACAGATACAAATGTATACCTGACTAATCACATGTTATAAGAGGTTATAAGTATTCTATCAATCTTGATGAATATTCATTTTAATTTATGTTTGTCTAAATGCGCCATGATTCCATTGCTTTTGAAATTCAAAAGAGTACATGGATAAGATGTATAATTAGTGAATATAAAAGAATATGATCAAAATAAAGAATATCTCATGGAGAATTCAAGCACTATTTTGTTGTCAAAACACTATGATACAATAGTGTAATTAAAATAAAACAACATTATTTTCGATAAGACAAGATATATACTAAGTGGTTTATCATTTACCTTTTATTCCAGTATACTAGTATTTAAAACTACAAAGTTTATCGAACTAAGTTTCATCTATCTCTGTCTACTACTTCAAGAAATTAAAAAGTCACAAACACGGTTCGAGACACATTCAGATTTGGAGTTTACTAGTATTTCTACTAGAATCGAGATAGTAGAAGATGGATTAGTGTTCATAAGCTTGCAAGTTTTTGGAATCTTATAGGAATAAGGTAAAGTCTGAATTATATTTCTAAAGATAGTAATGTATTTATAGACATATTCTTTACTTTCGGCGAAGACTATATGACTTATAACCCAAGAAAAGGTAAAACCAGAGAAATAAAAGAGATCAAGTGATGTCACTTTCAACACCGTTATGTAACGAAGAACAACAACAACCAAATTGATCAAGACAGATTATCTCGAAACCATCACTTTTAACCTCGTCAGAATGGAGGGTAACTAGTTATTGCGAGATACATGTTTTTTGGAGAAACCTATAAGGCTATCTCAAACATGTACAAGATCCCACTAGCATAAACGAAGTTCTAATAGACAGAGATGTCAATTTTGGAAAAGGCCATGAATCAAAAAATAATCTATGTATTCCAATAAAGTCCGAACTTGTAGAGGCACCAAATGGTAAAACCCATAGGTGTAAAGTGATCTACAAGAGAAAAAGAGTAGACTAATGGTGGAAACATTTAAAACAAGATTAGAGCCAAATGGTTTACCATAAAGAATTTAATCGACAGGAAACCTTTTCTGGTTGCTATGCTTAAATCCATCGATTCTACTTTCCATTGCAATGCTAGATTATAAATTTGGCAAATGGATGTCAAGATAGTTTTCTTAACGGGCATCTTCAAGACATCTACATGCAAAGAACCGATGGATTCGCATAAAAGGCCAAGAACACATGGTACGTAAGTTGCGTAGATCCATTTATAGATCAAGCAAGCATCCCGCCATGGAACATCGATTCGATCGATTAAATGTTTGGATTCATTCAAAACATTGATAACCGTGTATAAGAAAATTCAAGAAAAATCAGAGTTTTCCTAATTTTTTATAGACGATATTTTCCTAATTGAAACGATATAGAGTATTGACTACAATAAAGAGTCGTTAGCAAAACAATTTGATATGAAAGACCTGGGAGAGGCAAGTTACATTCTTGGTATTAAGTTACTAAGAGACCGGAAGAATAAAACTTTAGCCTTGTCTCAAACGGTCTATATCGATAAGATATTGGCTAGATTTAGCATGGAAAATTCCAAGACTGGTTTATTACCATTCAGACATGGAATTACATTTCTGATCAATCACCAAAACATCTCGAAGAGATAAAGAGAACGAGACGCAGTTCCCATGCAAGTTCGGAAGTCTCATGTATGCCATGCTTTGCACTAGGCCGACGCCTGCTTGTGGGTAGGATGTTTAGCAGATATCAATCTAACTCGACCTCGAATATCGATCACAAGCATATTATAAAGTATCCAAAAGAACTAAAATTATATGCGTGTATTCTCGTGATGAACTTATTCCAAAGGTTATACTAATTTCGACTTTTGTCGATAAGGATTCTACAAAATCAACTTCCGACTATGTGTTTACAGAAGAGCTATTATGGAGGAGTGAAACAATCTTGTATCACGCTACAACCAAGCTGAAAATGTTCGCATCCGTCGCAAAAGAAGTTCAGATGGTTCGCAAGTTCCTATAAGATCTTCTGCTGTAATTGCACCTTTAAACTATTTTGTGATAAAGGTAGCTCAATCTAAAAACCAAGAAACCACAAGAAACAAAACATATGAGAGAAGTATCATCTTATAAGGAATAGTAGAAAGGTTATACGACAAGACTCAAATGGCATTAGATTATATGGCGATCTTATTACAATGGCCATTAGGGAAACCTTATAACCTGCACTTTAGAGCCTTAGAGCAGTAATATGCCGATATGCTTTTAAGAGGGAGATTGGGATTATACGCCTTTAAAGCATATTAATTTATTTTCTAATTAATAAAATATTTCGAGATATTTTCAATTGCATAAAATATATTGAAAATGTCCGCTTAATTATATTATATGTATTTATGTGATCATCATACGATTCACGTAATACATAAATACAAGTTATCTTATGATTAAATAAATTTAGTCATAGCTGATAAATGTAGCCTATTTACGTTAGATCGTAGTAAATTCATGAATGATTTGTCTTAATCATATATGAATTTATTGAAGACGACATCGAACAGATCACATATGAGATTTAATTAACCTGAAATAACCGCAATTTATTAAACTCATGCATTGATTTTACCGTAATCTTAATCTTGAAGTTAATTATGATTTCATGATTGTAATTGTTATTCCATTTGAGTTACCAATCATGACACATAATTCGTAGTCTAGATTACCCTAGATCTGGGAGCATTTTAGTATGAGTTATAGATTAACAATATAGAATTTGTACAACACATCTCATGTTTTCTAAGACTTGATCATAGAATTCTCCGCCGTAGTCAAAATATTTAGTAAAATGATCAGAGAAAACCAAGAAGATTCAAGGAATAAGATGTTATTAAATTGATTGGACAATCGAGATATCAATTTAATTAACGATGTACAAAGGATTGTGCAAGAAAGAAATCAACGTTGACTAATTATTATTCGAGCATACAATTATGAAGTCGGCCCAATTTTTAGGAGTAGATTTGAATTAAATAATTGGGCTAGTTTAATTACAAGCCTAATTATTGTAGCCACTATTGTATGTTCCCAAATGATCCACGGGTTAGCTCATTTAATTGACTGCACCACTACTGGATTAATAAGCAAAGATAATCTGTATTTGGTCAAAAGCCTCAAATATATCATTTGGAGGCTCCATTTAATTAGCAAGTGCCTTATGTTATTTTTACAGGGTCCCCATGAAAAGCAAGAACGTGAGTTTTGTTTTTCATTATTTGCGTTTTCACTAAAAGAGATATAAGAATGCTTATTTTCTGTTAAATAAGAAGCCACTTTATACAGATCGAGAAAAAGATTTTTCTCTATCGCAGAAAAATCTTTCATGCCAGCTTTGGTGAAGTGATAAAAGGCACCCACATTTCAAGTGCATATCGAACCGGAGTCATAACCTGGAAGATCATTAGGATCTCAATTCGTGATCAACAATGCAGTGGTGACGGATCGTGATCTAACGGTGACGGATCGTGATGGTGACGGATCGTGATCTAGAGCCTAAATCACTCCAAATGAAAAAGCCAAATCGGATTTTCAAGGTACGATTTCCGGATTACGATTCCTATATATTATACGAGAACGTCCTAAAAGGTTTTATAAAAATTTAAAACCCGATTTTTCCCTCAACAAAATGATATAATGGCCGATCGCATTAAAACATGATGGCCGGCGCCGCTTCTCATTTTATTGTAATATGCTTGTCCAGACCAATAAAATACACTGAAAATTTTGTGTCAAATGCTTATAATACAGACATGGCACCGTACGTACTCTTACTTGAGTTTTCTATACAAAGCTAAACTAATAACTATCATGCATTTTCGTAATTTCATAAAAAACTATTATATAAGTTTTGATTAAAAGTTAAAAAAGACTAATACTTCAGCCTTGTTAGAGTATGGTGATGCTATTCGATGTTAAGTAAAAGTAGGCATGCTTGATAAGCTTGATTACAGAGTATGCAGAATAAGCTTGATGGTCTCACTTGCAGCTGAGCATATCAGTCAATAAGTTAGTTATGTTGAGCTGGCAAGATTTTTATGACAATTTTAGTTGCTACTAGCTCAGTGTGTATGTGTATGAAGTTTCTAGAAATATCTAACAAGTAGATTCTTGTTTTTAGTCATCCAAGTATAAATATAGTAGCTTAATTAGATTCATTCATGTACAAGTTGCTGATGAATGAAAGTGGAAACAACTTTCTTTCATTTTCTTGTTCCTTTTTTCAATAACCAAACATAGAAATATTTCTAGCTCCTTTCCAGCTCATTTCAACGTGGTATCAGAGCCATCTGCTACTCCAAATCAAATCAACACCACCTATAATTTTGTAACTCCAGTAAAACTTGATCAAGACAACTTTATTGTATGGAGAACACAAATGTTAACCTCAATCAAAGGGAATGGCTTAGAACGTTTCATTACTGGCGCAAACAAGTGTCCAGATCAATACATTACTCAAGATCCAAATGGTGGTAGCTCCTTAAATGCTGGATCTGGCTCAAGAATTGATAATCCTACTTTTTCAACTTGGATTAGAACATATCATCTCCTTCTTAGTTGGATGAGGTCTTGCATTCAAGAAAGTTTGCTGTCCTCGATGATTCATTGTGTCTCATCACAAGAGCTATGGGATTCCTTAACACGTATGTTTGTTTCTCAAACTCAAGCTCATATAATGCCTATTAAAATGCAATTACAGATCTCTAAAAAAGGATCAATGACCATGAGTGCCTATTTTGCTAAGATGAAAAGGTTAGCAGACACACTTGCTATTGCTAGTAAACCTGTTGAGCATGTTGATTTATTACTTGCATTTTAACTGGACTAGAGTCTCAAGAGTGTGAATCACTAGTTACAAGTTTATTAGCCAGAGGAGAAAATATGAGTTTAGATGATTTGTATGCCTTATTGCTAAATCATGAGATGAGAATTCAGTAAAAGAGAGGCAAAACCAGTTTTAATGTTCTACACAATTTATCTACAAATTTTGCTCAAAAAAATCAAGGATTATCTAAAACTGGTTTTAGAACTCAAAGAAGTGATAGAACCTTAGATCATTTTATTGGAGATATGTCTAATTCATGTTTTAGTAGCAGTAGCAATGGAAATCATGATTCAATTATCCGTCAAATTTGCTTTATACCTAAACATGGAGCTCACAAGTGCAAGAATAGGTTCAATCCTGCATTTGTCCCTCAAAAATACTATGGCAGAGGTTTTGCACCTTACGGTGCAGGTAGAGGTTTTGTGTCTACGTCATTCATTGGTTTTAACAGAGGTTTTAATGGTTAGAATAACATCAGAGGGTATGGTTTTCAAGGCAATGTGGCATATGTAGATCCTAATTTTGTTCCAACTCCATATCTATTTTCTTCTGTTGCAAGTTCTTTAGCTTTAACTTTAGCAATAGCATTCAATTGTTACAACAATACACTACATAATTTAACTAGGCTAGCAAACTCTTATGTTGTTGTTCTTCCTTCACCTGAGGCTATAGAGAATCTTTCTTGGTATACAGACAGTGGAGTCTCTACTCATGTGACAAATAATTCAGGTATTCTGCTTAACTTGCAATCTTATAAAGGATCAAAACAGTTACTTGTTGGTGGTGGTAATGGTTTACAAATTACACATATTGGATCTACTAAACTTAATACACTATCAGCTAATAAACCTATTATACTACATCATGTTCTTCATGTTCCTCATAATACTGTTGATGCATATTGCTATAGGTGTCAGTATGCAAGTATATACAAGTAATGTACTGATGAGTATTTAGATAGTCTCAACAGGGATTGATGTTATAAGACTTGATACAGCAATCTTAACAGTGCAATTTCAGTCTAATTAAAATAAAATAATAAATGAAATTAATGACCTAACAAAATTTAAAATGTAATAAATAGAATGCAATAAAGAAAAATCTCAAGGCAAACACAAAAATATACTAAATGGGAAATGATTAGTTGAGTGCTTAAATTCACTTAATGGTATTGATTGTTTTTACAATTACGGTACTGTTGCTACAGCATATGCTATAACACTAGGCAGAATCTCTCATGCATCCTCAATTGTCGCATGTTGTATATCTTATATCTATATGCAACCTAACATTGGCCAGTTATTATGAAAACATTAAATATAACATTATGTGTTCTACGTTTCAATTACCCTACAAGCTGAATCCTTATGTCTAGTTCTTCACTAATCTTAGATCAAGTATGGAACTATTCAAATCGAGAATAACTCAACTTGGGCTAAAAACATGTATTGTCTTGACTTGTTTTACTAAGTCAGACCTTTTTTAAACTCCTTCTTAACTAATATCCACTAAAAGGGTGGTCAACCGAAATAGAGATTTGTAATAAGTAAAATCAAGACAAAATGCTACAGCAGATTCTGAGCAACGTATATATATGAGTCAAATAACCATTAAGCTTGTTTAACACCTAACTATATCAAAGTTTAGTTCATGATATGCAATAAAACAGTAACAATACTCGTTTTCGCCATCAAATATATCCCATAGAGAGACGAAAAAAATATATTAATATATCAAAATGCCAAAAATAACATCATGATAATTTTCATAGACTTCTTTCTCTCTACACCAATATACTAAAATATCATCTTTATATTCATAAATTGTCAAATTGATTTGTCGGTTCAAATTGGATTTCATCTAATATAGATTCGCTAACTAACGTGCTTCCAAATAAGAAATAATATGTAAAGTTTTTGTAAAAACAAAAGAAAAGAATTAACTTAAGAAAAAATTAATCGATAGCAAAGTTTATTTTTAAAGACTTGGTTTTGACATTGTTCATTTTGAAGACTTGATTTTGCTTTCTCAAACAACTACTATTGAAAAAGAGTAGCGTGAAACAATTTTTTTTTTTACAACTAATTAGTGTTATTAGGGTTCTCTAAAATGTGTTTGTTGACTATATGTAAGATATATATATATATATATTGACAAGTTCATTATCTATTTTTATTAGATAAAGGGAAAAGTACATTTACACCTCCGTGGTTTGTTTAAATATATATACAAGTAGTTCTCCAAGATTTTAGAAATAGTTACATAAATCCTTTTTTTATCATAATATCCTTTGAATATAGTAATTAGGACTATGTTCGATATTGTATTTTAATTGTATTTTCTAAAATAAAATGGAATGAAAATGGTATTTTACAATGAAAATTACCAATAAATCCATAAAATAATTTTTTTATTTACTCACCAATTAAATGGCTTAAATTGACGGATGCTTGAGCAAAGAGTACAAAATGAAGAATAGGTTCGATTGGTTCAGTAGAAAACGAAATTAAACCCTACCCAGAGCAGAGTAGAGATGAACCACCACCACTAGCAATCGAGACGGAGCTGAGATGCAGTAGTAGCAACACCAGTCGATCCTCAACAGAGAGGCAGTAGTACCACTAGTCGAGTGGATCCGAGATGCAGCAGCAGCAGCAACCGATTTTGATTGGAGAACTGTCACGGAGAGAGAGAGTTGTGATAGAGAATTGTGGTTGAAGAAGAAGAGTAACATCCTTGGAGAGAGAGAGAATTGTTAATTTAGATCGCGTTTTATTTTGCAATTTATTTTAGAATTTGGTTTGTAATTCATCGAGAACATGTTAAACATGTTCTCAGTTATAGAACCAAGAACCAGTAAAGCATTGGATTTAGCTCTCCAAAATCCACTCTAATATCTTTCTTGATCTTTAAAACAACAATTAACAAATCTACTCTTGATGTAAATGATTTAAATCAATCGAGAAAAGCTCATGCAAATCAGTAAAGAACCAAAACGAATACACACAATGCAAAACATATTTATAGTGGTTCAACCACTGTGAAAAGATAAGCAAGCTTTCACTAAATTCGAGTTTTACAAGATATAGAGTTACAAAGAAGATGTAACAGAACTATCTAAACCATATATCAGATTATGAAGCCTTATATACACAAAGAAACTTATCTAGAAAGATCTCCCATAAGCGATTTGTAGGTTTGATAACAAGCTCAGCGGCTCCTTTCTTCATAACAACTGCAATAGCCATTTGAAATGGCCTCTGACCGTGTGTCAACACCTCATTTGACCTGTTAATTAAATGCCATGTGTTACTTATTCACGCAGTCAACATAGAGAATTTGTCATATAGTTTCCTAATGAGCTTTAACTGACATGTCAACCTGCTAACTGAATGCCATGTGTTACTTATTCACACAGTCGACATAGAGAGTTTGTCATATAATTTCCTAATAAACTTTAACTGACATGTCATCCCATTCCTAAGTTTGTAACCAATTTTTCATATTAGGTTGAGGATCCAGATTTGAGATTTATTCTCTAAAATTCTCTATCTCGAACTCAAGTCAGTTACTTCTTGACTTCATCTTTTCACTACTTATATGCAGTCTAAATCCTGCAAATGCCAGCTTAGTTCATGTAGAACTCAAACTTGGCGCTTGGTACAACCTTGGTATGCATGTCAAGGTCAAGTATCTGTGTATCTTCTTCACCAACTTTACCACAACTCTAATTATCACAGTAGATTGTAATTTGCTTCTATTCAAATCCGAACTTAGTCATCATTTCTTTGAGCCAGATGGCTTGTTTAATTACTTTTGTCGAATATATTCTCGCTTTATCGACAAAGCAACAACATTTCGCAGGTTCGCATAGCTACGGTATAACCATTTAGTTTAAACAAAAAGCTAGTCAAAGATCTTCTTTTATCCAAATCTATAGCACAATCTGCATCTACAAAGACTTCCACATATAATACTACATTCTTATTAGCTCCATACATTAGACTATAATCAACTGTACCACTAAGTTATCTCAAAATCCATACAACAACCTTCCAATTTTCCTTCTCTGGATTTGTCATCTATTGCTTACAACACTCATTGCATAAGAGAGATCAAGCCTAGTCAAGACCACTGCATACATCAAACATCCCACAGTATTTGAATATATAATTGAAATCATTTCAACCTTTTCTGCATTAGTTTTAGGATACTATTGACAAGAAATTCTAAAGTGAGCTAGTACTGGTGTCTAAACAAGTTTAAAATTCCCCATTTCAAATCTTTCAAGCACCGTTCTGATGTATTTTTGCTATGTCAAACTTAGAATACCATTCTTCTTATCTCTGACTAAATCAACTTCAAGGATCTTCTTTGCTACATCAAGATCCTTCATTTCAAATGTGCTCCTTAACTGTTGTTTTAAGTCATTTATGTGATCAATTTTATTAAAAGCAGTTAGCATGCCATCAACAAATAAATCTTGTCACCATCTTCTAAAGTTCTAAGATTAAGACATGATCAGCTCTCCCTGGAGCCACATAACCTCAGGTTAAGACAATACAATCATCTTATCTAAGTCACCATTTAAGAAAACAGTCTTCACATCCATGTACTTAAGATGCATGTCCTTTACAGTAGCAAGTGATAATAAGATCCTCAAAGAAGAATGCCTAACCACTGGAGAAAACACCTTTGTGAAATTAATGTCTTCCCTTTGAGTAAAGCCTTTGTCAACAAGCCTAGCTTTATATCTTTGTGGCTTAACACCTGGTGTGCCCTCCTTGACCTTGTAAATCCACTTACACGCTATTATTTTTTTTATTTACTAGCCTCTCAATGAGATCCTTAGTGTGGTTTATGATCAAGGACTGCATTTTTCTCATCTATAGCTTTTTTCCATTCTTTTGACTTATATCAGTTGACAACTTTTAAGTATGTTCTAGGTTCATTAGTTTCAACTCCACCTCAAGATAAGTCTTATAATCCTTATCTATATTTTCCGTGGTTATAGGCTTTAATGGAGCAGCGTGTTGCAACATCTCAAATCTGTTAAACACTACATCTCTATTAATGGTGGCTCTTAAAGGCTTCAAATCAGTACACCAAAGTTTATAGTCCTTTATACCATATGTTGGACAGTCAAAAACCCTCATATTAGATTAGTCTGTTGGTTTACCAGATGAAAGTTCATAAGGTGTTTTAAAATTAATTCCAATTAAGGGACCTCTATTTACAATATAGCAAGCTATGGATAGAGCCTCAGCCCATAAAATCATGGATAACTTAGAATGAATAAGCATGCACCTCACCTAATCAATTAAGGTCCTATTCATCTTTTCAGTTAATCCATTTTGTTGGGGTGTGTATTTTACTGCTTTATGTCTCACAATATGATGCTTAGAGCAAAAGTTATCAAACCTTTTGTTACAAAACTCCAAGCCATTATTAGTTCTTAACCTTCTAACCTTTCTGTTCGTTTGAGTTTCACCCAGTGTTTTCCAAGTTTTGAACTTCGTAAACACATCTTCCGTACTCTTTAACACAAACACCCAAATCATCCCTGAATAATCATCAATAAGAGATATGAAACATCTAGACCCTCCTAAAGATGTTATCTATGCTGGACCCTGTAGATCAACAGAGATATAATCTAGATTTCCTCTTGAAACATGAACACCAGTATTGAATTTAACCATAGAGGATTTGCCTAGGACACATTAGCTTCAAGGAATCTATCTTATCCTCTCATAAAACTAGGGTTGGCAATTTGCGGAATTAGGCCTGAGCTTGACAAATGATACAGTCCAAGCCCAATCTGAACAAGCTCGGCCCGGGCCTTCAATAATTTTGTTAAATAAATTTTTAATCAAGCTCTAAGTTAAAAAAAAAACTTAAATTAGGATGTTATTATTATTATTAAACAAAAAAAATTAATTGCTCCCTTGAATGGGCCTGAGTCGGTCACCTCTATGCAAATATTTGTATTTTTTTCTTCATTTTTTTCTCATCTTCTTATTATTTATTAATTAAATCTTCCTTACTTTGTTTCAATTAAATTTCTTTATTTCTTTGCCTCTCTAATTCTTTCAGACATATTTCTTCCTGAATATTTTCATTTAGTTCTTCTTTAATTCCATAATATACGTAAAATAACAAAATATAAAAATTGATAGAATAAAATATAATTTAACATAAACTTAAGTTTGGAAGCAATAAAATAATATATAAAATAAAGGCACATCATATATTATTGATACCAAGATACTATCGTAGAAGATTATTTTTCTACTAGTGAATCACCACTCATTCACCGATGTTAAAGTACTATTATTGGTTTTATGTTGATGAATTTACCTTCATTCAATTTCATTATATAAGAAAAAGTGTACCATTACAGTGTAATGAAACACAACAACAAAAAAAGGCACATAAAAAAAATAAGAATGGAGCCAATAAAAAAAGATGATCATATATTGACAAATCAGAAATGTTATTGAGTTTGCTTGATAGAAGAAAGTAGGTTTCCAAATATTCATAAATTTTATTATAAGTTTGAATGAATAAAATTAGAGTTTTTAACACAACTTAAAAGTGAATTCTAACTCCCAAGTGTAAGAGTGTCTTGTTATATTATAGCTCAGTGAGTCCGAGGTCGATCCACAGAGAAAAAATTTAATTTGTTTATTTTATTCTATCTAAAAATGAAAATAAAACTTAAATATAAACAACTTAATTTAAATGAAACTATGAAATTGAATTAGTTAGGGTTATGGATCCACTCTTAGTAGTAAATAAAATTTAATAAATTCTTTTTGCCTTTTTTTAAAGATTTAATGCCCAAAAGATTAATTATATAAATTATCATTATTATTTTCCCCTTAATTTTATTATGGATTAAGTATTTATTGCGCCAAAATTTAATTTGTCTACAATAAGTCAAAATACAATTTTACCATACCTTACATCAACATATTAAGAATTTAATGTGCCAAACTCTCTTGTTTGTCTACAATAAATCAAAATTTCAAAATATAAAATATGTTTAAAATTAAGTAGAAAATAATTTAATTTCTATTTAATTTATTGTGCCAATCAGTGCTCGGTCAACAGAAAAAGTCAACTTTATTTTACACAAGCTCAATTGTAAGCCGATCTTGACTCATCTTAAGGTTTTCAGACCTCCGGAATCTAAATTTGACATCTGTTTATCTGTTTGGAGCCTCGAATTATGTAAAATTAATATTTTACCTAATAAACACACAAAAATACACAAAATTAGATATAGTTAAAACATAATTAATAATTCCTAATATATTGTATAAGCACAAATATAAATTATAATATAAGTACAAAATAATATTTTTATTGCTTGATAATCAAACAATTTTTAATACTAATCAGTTTTGAAGCCCTTTTACAACAAGCCTAAATTTCGCAAATTTACCAAAATAGGCATATCCAAAATATAATATGATAATTAAATTCTCCTAATCAAAATAAGAAAAGGAAAACAAACAACACTTAAATCCAGGTTTAGAAAAAAAGAAAAAAATCCTAGAAGAATCAAGAAAAATAGGAAATAAGCTTAAAACTAGAAAACGATCAAGAAAGAAGCAGAATTTCCAGCTTGACTACGGGTACAATAGCTTATGCATTTTGGGTTTTGTTCGTCTCGTTGTAAGCTTCGATATGGTATATTATATGCCAAAAAGGAACAATTGTAGCCGAAGTTATGGCCTCCAAAATATACCCTGCTAGTGATACACAACACCTTACATCAGTCCCCCGCACTTGGAAAAAAACTCATCCTTGAGTTTGGCTCGTACAATTCCTCATCATCTCGATGATACTCAAACAAATTAGCCACATTGAAATTGTGAGAGATGCTCCAATTGTTTAGTAACTAAAGCACATAAGCATTATCATTGATCTTCCATGCCACTCAAAATGGTCTATATTTGCGCTTCTCCAATTTAGTGTGAATGCTAAGAAAACAACTCCGCTGCATATGTACCATCACCAAGTAACCTTCTACAAATGCTTTCTTATGATAGTGCTTGTCCGCTTCAGCCTTGTATTGTGCACTGGCAACCTCCAAGTGAGCTTGTGCCACATTATTTGCCACCTTGCTTTCTTCATTCGTAACTACTATTGGCATCACAACCAAATCACATACACGGTGAAGGGGACAAGTGTAGACAATCTCAAAAAGGGTCTTGCCAGTAGAACAATTAACCTTGCTATTGTAAGCAAACTCAACCTACAGAAATGTAGCTTCCCAGTTTCGTTGCTTGTCACCACAAACACAACACATGTTATCCAAAGTTTGATTGACCACTTTCATCTGCCCATCTGTCTATGAATGGAAAGCATTACTAAACTACAACTATGCACCAAACTTATTCCAGAAAGGACGCCAATGCTTACTGATAAACTTCACATCCCTGTTAGAAGTGATAGTCTTTAGAACACCGTGTAAATGCACTACCTCTCAAAAGAACAAATGCGCCACTGAACCAACATCTTCAGTATTCTTACAAGTAATAAAGTACGCCATCTTTGAAAACCTATCAACCAAAACTAATATAGAGCCTCGACCTGTCCTTATGCGCGACAACCCTAGTTCAAAATCCATGGACAGATCCAACCAAATATTTTCTGAAGCAGGTAATAGCAAGTATAAACTTGTATTTTGCGCGTGCCCATTGCCTTCTTGGCAAACTCGACATCCTTGCACAATTTTTTGCACATCTTTGCTCAACTGCGGCCAACAATAACTCTTCCACAAGTGCCTTGATCTCATCTTGTCTAAGATGTTCGCCCAATCCTCCTCCATGCAACTCGCAGATAATATGTTCCCTTAAAGAACTTCAAGGCACAAATAATTAGTTGGCCTTAAATAAATACCCATCTTGAATGAGGAATCCTCTGTATTTTGATGACTGATGCAGTGATCCCAAATATGGGTAAATTCATCCTCCTCAGTGTACAACTTCTTTAAACACTCAAAACCAGTAACTTCGTTAACTAGAGTTACTAATAAGGTTGCTTGCCTACTTAGCGTGTTAGCCACTTTATTTTGCTGCCCAGAATTGCACTTCTGAACAAAAGTGAACTTTTGTTTATAACTCACCCATCTCGCATGCATCTTGCTCAAGTTCTGCTGGTTGTTAAAGTACTTCAGTGCTTAATGGATTCTGTAGAGCACGAACTCTTTCAGAATCATGTAATGCTTCCACGTCTTCAACGCCCTAAGGATAGTATAAAACTCTTGGTTGTAAGTAGACTACTTCTGCCACACTTCATTTAATTGCTCACTCATGTGCTTAATTGATCAACCTTCTTGGGAAAGAACAACCCTAATGCCCTTGCCAAAAGCATCACATTCGACCTTAAACAACTTGTCGAAATTTGGCAAGGCTAACGCAAGAACGATAGACAAGTTTTCCTTAAAAAAATCATTCTATAATAGGTGTAGTTATAGTGCTAAATCTATGATTGAACCTCCTATATAACATTGTCGGCACATGAAAACTCCTAACTAACTTCTTCTATTGTCTTAAGCGTAGGCCATTCTCTAATGGCTTGTATCTTCGACTCAATTGCTAGAATATTATCTATACCAACTATAAAACCCAAAAACTCCATATTATTATACAGAAATCTACACTTCTTCAGATTAATATGAAGCTTATTCCTTTGTAACACCTTCATAACCATGCTTAAATGTACCAAATGCATCACCACATCAACAAAATACACCAAAATATTATCAAAACATACCATAACAAATTTGCAATAAAAAAGCTTAAGAATCTTGTTCATTAAGCGCATAAAAGTACTCGACGTGTTTGAAAATCTGAATGGCATCACAAGCCACTCATACAATCCTTCCTTTGTATTGAACGCAATCTTCCACTCATCTCCAGGGCTAATCCAAATCTGATGATACCCACTTCGGAAGTCTATCTTTAAAAAAACTTGAGCACCATCAAGCTGATCTAGTAAAACCTGAAACATCAGACTAGGAAACTAATATTTTACTATAATATGATTAATCCTATTGTTATCCATACACATACGATAACTTCCATCTTTATTCGATACCAACAATGCTGGTATAACACATGAACTCATGCTCTGACGAATAAACCTTGTGTTGTAATTAATTCAAATGCTATGAGTGTCAATATGCAAGTGTACATAACAAGTAATATAATGATGAGTATTCAAGATTGTCTCCACAAGGATTCATGTTATCAAATTTGCTACAACAATCTCAACAATGCAGTTTTGCTTTAAATGAAAATAAAATAGGTAATAAACTAATAAATTAATTGAAATAAAATAAAATAAATAAAAATGCAAATAAATAAATTCTCACATCACAAGGATAAAACCAAAGGGAATTGAGTAGTTGAGTGATTAAACTCACTTAATAGTTTTGACTATTTTTCTAATATTTGGCTCGATTGCTACAACATCTGCTACAGCACTGGGAAGAATCCTTATATATCCTCAGCTGTCGCATGTTGGATATCTTATATCTACATGCAACCTAACAGTGATAAATTGTTATGCCAACATAAGATATAATATTACACGCTTAAGTTCTAATTACCCTACAAGGTGAATCTCTATGTTTACTGCATCACTAATTTTAGATTAAGCATGGCCCTTTTAGAATCAAGTAAAACTCAACTCAAGAAACTCAATCTAAAACCAAGTATTGCTCATTTGCTCTAATATGTTCTACTAAGATAGGCCTTTTTGTGGCTCTCTCTTAGCTAGTATTATTAAATGGGTGATTAGTCGAAATAATGAATAGAAATAAATATTATCAAAACAAAGCGCTATAGCAAATATGCACCAACACATATAATTAGTCATGAACCATTAAATAACAAAGTTTAGTTCATGGTTTGTGAAAGAAAAATAAAGAACAAAGTTTCAGCCATCAAACACATCCTCATGACTAAAAAGTAAACAAGATAATAAGAGAATAAGAATGACTGAGTTCCCGATTGATTTTTACAAATTCTTCTTTGATGCTGCCTTAAATCTTGCGTTTGAATTCTGTTTTGCTTTTGTTTCTTTTTGGTTTTTATTCTTAGTTGATAGACCTTTTTTTCCTTTGCGTGTGTGCTTTTTTTTATAGATGAAAATTAAGGTAAACGAAAGTCTAGGGCGTGTATCTTCCAGATTAGAAAACTCCATATCACAATCTTCTAAGTATCTCGCGCGGAATCTACTCTTTTGTTGTTCCAGGATTGCTACAGCAACGACTGCTACAACTACTACAGCTACTGTACTGTTCTAAATTTGTTTCAATTCTTGTGCAGCCAAGTTCTTTTCCATCTTTTGTAATCCCATTGCAACAACATTCTTTTCTTGAAATATGAGCTTCCAGTCACCTATAATTATGCATGAGATTTAAGTACACAGATTATTCTAAATCAAACAAGATTGATTAAAGATAGACTAAAATAGATGTTTATGCAAAATTAACTAAAATACAATGAAAACATGTCATTTACTCTCTAAGTAATCATTATTTAAGTCTAAAAGTGCCATGATAACTCTCATTTCATATAGTTATCACACCCCCAAACTTAAACCATTACTTGTCCTCAAGTAATGACAACAACACTAACATTTCAATCACACACTCATGCACTAACAACTTAGCTCTGTAATAAAATTTGCAAGGATTCTTCAACCCTCATATCACACTCTTAGGCCTCATTCTGTCCAAAGTGTGTGTGTGCCACTTTGATCAAATTTCAGAGATACTGCAGTATTGCACATATATTACATACATATAGCTTAAAGGTAGAACATAAGTTCATTCACATAAGGGGAGCAGAAGTCATAAATAGGCTTAAACTATGCTACAACTAAATTTTTTTTTTAAGTCACTTTCTCTTCAATGTATCATTGACTTTTCATGTGAATGTCTATCACTTGTGGTGATGACATCCAATTACTCACTCAATGTACAAATCAGAGTTGCTGCAGCAATTTTCACACCACGATCTTATCTATAGACATCTTTAACTCAAGGCTCAACATGGGGCTCATGAACAGACCTAGCTACTCAATATCCTAGACATAGGACATTCTCTCTCTAATTTTTTTTTTTAACAATAGATGCTACAACAATGCTCATAGCTCTTGTTGCCTTTTTACTCAAGTCTGCATGTGGGGTGCATACTCAGCTCTGGTTACTTAGCAACCTGAGCTATTGGAGCAGAATTTATTTCATAATAAGCACAGTTCAATAAAATTTTCCCCAAACTTTAGATATTTTCTACCTTTTTTATTTTCCTGGCTCTGCTACAACATACTCATGAAACTCAACCAAAGTCTAAGTGTTGAGACAAAATTTCAACCTCCATCTATAACTATCCCTACTTGGCATTCCCAATTATTGAATGACACATAATTTATCTTCATTAGGTTGTCAAATCCATATATAAATAATAGATAACAGAGCTTCACATAACACATAACACATAACACACAACACAAACACGTGCACTCACAAACACAATACATAATAACACAACCGCCCCAAATCTGAGAGGTGTTGAAGCACACAAATTAAAACCAAAACAAACACGCATGCATTAACAAGCAAGAAATGCAAATTAATGAATCAAAAACAAATAAATAAAAGAAAAGTTTCAGATGTTGAAGAAAATTAAAACGGGCTGGCAAGAGATACTCTCCTAGTGTTGGATGTCTTGTTGCAACAATTGTTGTAAAAGGTTCACTTCTTTTTAGTTGCACTCCTCAGGTGTTCCTTGGGTGAACCTTGTAGTACGGCAACTAACGACTTCTTTTTCTTGCTCGGAGTTAGACTGATTGGTAGGGTTCCAGCAAGTTCATTGGCTTTGGGCTAAATTGGTCTGGTTCGCTTGTGCTCTTGTTGTTCTGGTACCGTGGCCCCTCCAGAGGCTTGTGCCCCTTTTTTCTTGTTGGATACCTTGGGAGTTTTGGCAGGAGATTTTGTTGGAGTTTATTGGGTTGCCGCTGGAGCAGATTTTGCTGCAGCAGGCTCCTTAGCAGTAATAACAGCAATGATGTCCTGGAGACTACTTCTTGCCTCTTAAAAGGAAAGGATAATTATCATGGTAATTGAGGAATTGCAGAATCCTTCCTTATCTATAACTTTGATATGCTAACATCGGTAAGAAAAATTTCCACCGCTTTGTCACTACAACGATAAAAAAAATCGTTGTTACAGCAATCAATTTCGATGCTGCAGCAACAGCTATAAATTGTCTTGATGTATAAGAGCCGTTGCCCAACTTCCTTGTTGTATGTAATGCTGCAACAACTCATGTTAGTTTATTAGCCCTTTTTTTTTTTATATGTGCTGCAAGAAAATAAAAAGGAAGAAAAGAAATTAAATAATAAATTTAAAATAAGAAAAACTGTGAATTAAAAATATGTAAAATTAGGCTTAATGTTGAAAGAAAAATCTAAAATAACTTTCCTACTCATTGGTTGCCTCCCAATTAGTGCTTGATTTTAGGTCCTTCAACCTGACCATCCTTGATTTCTCATGTTGGATCCCTCATCCAATAGCCTTCCGCTATCGCCCTAATACATCTACCAAGCTCTTCTCTTGATCTATTTAAGAGGGCTAAAGATTCAAAATGTTTGTCATTTCTCACGAGTTGCTTCTCTCTTGACCATGCTATGTTGGCTGCTCCACGATATTCATCATCAAGTTCTTTGAATGTTACAACATTGATTTCCTTCTTACTACAGCAACTGTGTAATCTCTCGACTAAAACAAAGTCCACAACAATGATAAAATTACAATCTTCAACCTCATCAGGACTCTTCATAGCATCCAGCATATTGAATATAACTTGCTGATCATTAACCTGCATAGTCAACTCCCTTTTTTGCACATCAATGAGAGTCTTTCCCGTAACTAAGAAAGGTTTTCCTAGAATGATTGGCACATCTTTGTCTGCCTCCAAGTCTAGCACTATATCTCTATCTAGTGAAAACCCTAAGTTCCTTTTTTTTTATATTATTTAATTCTATTACATCAAGTTTGATTTAAATTAAAAATAATAAACCAAAAGTAACGTTACTTTGTTTTTGTGATAGGAGCCCACCTTGTAAAATAACACAAGGCCTCTTAGATATAAATACATTACATGGAGCCTCTCACTAAATAATATATTTAGGCTTTCAACCCAAATAGCTAATTATCTTGCTTATTAATCCAGTAGTGGCGCAGTTAATTAACCCAGGGATCATTTGGGAACATACAATAGTGGCTATAATAATTAGGCCTGTAATTAAACTAGCCCAATTATTTAATTCCAAATCTACTCCACTAAAAAATTGGAACTGACCTCCATAATTGTATGCTCGAATAATAATTTGTCCCAAGCCACATCGATTTCTTTACTGCACAATCCTTTGTACCACATCGTTAATTAAATTGATATCTCAACTGTCCAATCGATTTAATTACATCTTATTCCTTGATACTTACTGATTTTCACTAATGATCATTTTCAACATACTAAATATGTTAACACACTCTGGCCAGAGAATTATATGATCAAGTGCCGAAAACCCATCAAGAGATGTATTGTACAAATTCTACATTGTTAATCTATAACTCCAATACTCATAATTGCTCCCACCAAGATACCGGATAATCTTGACTACAAGTATGTGTCATGTCCATTGGTAACTCAAATGAAATAACAATTACAATCATGAAATCATAATTAACTCAAGATTAAGATTACAGTAAAATCAATGCCTATGAGATTTAATAAGTCTGACAGTTATTACAAAGTTAATTAAATCTCATATGTGATCTTGTTCAATGCAGTCGTACTACATCAATAAATTCATACATGATTAAGACAAATCATTCAATGAATTCATTACAGTCTATACCTAAATAAAGTGTCCAACTTTATTTATCAACTATGAACTAAATTTATTTAATCATATGATAACTTGTATTTATGTCTTCTGTGAATCCACATGGTGATCACATAAATACATATAATATGATTAAATGGACTTTAATCAAAATATTAATGCAATTAAGATATTTTAATAAAATATCTCATTTATTTTATTAATCAAAAAAATTATTTATTACAATTAAATAAACACCTATATTTTTAAAGAGCATATTTTCCCAACAACAAAAAGTGCCAGCAGAGCCAAATCTCCTCTGCACTTGCCGAAAAGAAGGTATTTTCTCTTGCTTCTATTGATTTTTGTTCTTTCAATCTTTTTAACATGTACGCGTGATTAGATGACATTGAATGAAATAATGATCTAATTATAATTTTTATTTGTTTTGGATCAGCTGAAGCAAGGGAACGATTCAATTGATCAACTTACGGATGACATTCTTGTCGAAATTATCAGTCATTTAACCCTTAAGGAAGCGGTACGGACCAGTGTTCTCTCTACAAGATGGAAATACCTCTGGACTTTAATCAATGTTCTTCACTTTGACGCTCCAAGAAAATTGTGGTTTGGTCCTGGAGAGTGAATAAAGTATTACAATTGCATAAAGGCTCAAATCTAACTGAGTTCAGAATCAAGTTTGGTTTGTTTTATAATCATACAAGAAGTATTACTGATTGGATTTGCACGGCTATAGCAAAGGGAGTACAACATCTTGAATTAAATTTAACTTATATAGGGCAAAAGCGTTATGTATTTCCGCCACTCAAAAGCCTTGGCCCTTTCTCTCGTTTCAAATCTTTCAAGTCACTTTGCTTTGTTAGCGTCGATGTTAATAGAGAGCTTCTCGAGTTTTTCATATACAATTGTCCGGTTCTTGAACGATTAGATGTGAAACGCTCTCAAATTTTGCATGGGTTAAAGGTTGTCGGTTCATCAATTCGATTGAAGTACTTGGAACTATCTTGGTGTTTTAAGGTTAAGGACATTGAAATTTCAGCTCCTAGTCTCGGTCATTCAAATTCCATGGATCAAATGTCAAGTTATGTATTGAAAATGCTCCTCAGCTTGTTGATGTATCCATTGGCGGGACAGAATATGTCCCAATAAAGAATCTTGTTGAACCAATTTCAAAGTACCTCCCTCAGTTAGAGACTCTACAATTGCAATTATATTTACACGTGGTTAGTATTCTTCCAAGTCTTTTGGGTTTTGTCTTTGTGTTCTGAAAATAACTTTTTGAATCTGTTTATCCTTATTCCATTATTCTCATTTCCAGGATAAACGGCCATTCCCACTGCCTCAATTGCCGAAACTAAGGCACCTAATATTATCTGTTGAAGCACATGATCGCCAAAATCTCGGCCCACTGACCCGCATGATCAAGGAATGCCCTTTTCTGCACAAGTTAGGTAAATGAAATTGAATTTTTGCATGATAGGTACATCAGTCTCATTTTATTATGAAGGTTGTTGCATTTTCTCAAGGCATACGATCATGATGCCATGTCTGTCATTTATTATTGCAGTTGATGCACGGTTTATCGAGCAGGAGAAGACAAATACGGCGATTTCGTAAATGGCCTCATCGACATCTCAAAGTGGTTGAATTGATCGGGTTCCGTGGAGAGACAATTGATCTTGAACTTGCATTCTCCATTCTTCGAAATGCCATTACGCTTGAGAAAATGATTATTAATACTAACGTTCCAACCCAACTGGGATCCTATTGGGAGTACGAGGATAATAAGCTTAAAATAGCTGCCAGAGAGCGTGCCAAAGTGCTAGAGAAATATCTACGTCAACGCGTTCAACTTGTTATCCATTAACATCCTTGTCACCTTTTTTTTCTTTTTTCTTTTTTATCTCCCTTCTGTTCACTATATTTTGTAAGACATGTTCTGAGATAATCATGCCCTAAAGTGGCCATCTAATAGACTCGATAATTATTATTTTAGCTTTTTTAATTATTTATATTTTAGTTAAATTTAATTTCTTATCCTTATTTAAATTTTAAAATTTAAATAGCAGTTTAAAGAGAAGTTATATTAATGTCCACTCCTCCTAAGAACTCCCTATATGTTTCTGTGGTTTGCAGGATGCCTAATATTGCATTTGAAGTAGGAACACGTTAGATATGTTATGTGAATATTATGTAATTGAGATACCATGTTATGTGCAGTTTATTCAATCTGATTCTGTGAGTTGAAAGAATCAAGTTTGGTTTCCAGAAACGACCGCGTTTTGGAGTTGTAAAAGCTTCATTAGCTCACGTGCTGCTCAGCTGGTTCTTAACTGAAAATGATTTAGTCGAAACGACATGGATGGAGCGCGTTTTACATATCAGTTTAAGTAAACACGTGAGGAAGCATGTGATGAAGGTTATTCCGAGTTCGTTAAAGGTTGTTAACCACGTTTCAACTATTGTCATAACTGGTAATCGTCGCCCAAAAGTAGTATATAGGTCGGTTTTGGGAAATTCAACGACAATTTTCATAAGTCTTGCTGTGAGGGTTTAGTGAGAGAGAAAGTATTAACTTGTTCTCTGTAACAATCTCCATTGATTGATTCAATAAAGTTCATCTTGAGGCTTCTCCCGTGGATGTAAGCTGAGCATTCCATGCTCAGCTGAACCACATTAAATCTTGGTTTCTGTGGGTTTCTTGTTTCTAGTTCTTGTTCGTGTTTTAGTTCTTGTTCTTGTTGTTATTGCGTGAGTTTATCTCATTGGATCTTGGAGTTGTGCAACTTGCATTGACTAGATCACGAGCATCCTGGGCAGTGATCAGTTTAGCTTGGTTTAAAGGCTTGTTGTTCACTACAATTGGTATCAAAGCTTGGTGTTCTGTGATCAAGTCCAAGTATGGTGTCTTCTAAGGTCGATATAGAAAAATTCACAGGCAAGAATGACTTCAATATGTGGAAGATTAAAATGGAAGCCTTACTAATCACTCAGGGTTTGGGAGATGCAATTGAGCCTGAAATGAAGGAAGGCAAACGGGTTTCTTCATCAAAGACTCTAGAGGAAGTTGCTGAAATCCACAAAAAGGCCAGAAGTACAATAATCCTGAGTCTTGGTGATTTTGTCATTAGAAAAGTGGCCAAAGAGAAGACAGTTGCTGGATTATGGAGCAAACTGGAAAGTCTTTATATGACTAAGTTTCTTGCAAACAGAATCTACATTAAGAAGAAGATGTTTACACTGAAAATGGTGGAAGGAGCTTTACTGGAAGAACACATTGATGAGTTTAACAAGATATGTGATACCCTGGAAACCATTAATGTTGCTCTAGATGATGAGGGGAAGGTTCTCTTGTTAATCAGTTCATTACCAAAATCCTATGAAAATTTGGTTGATGCCCTGATGTATGGAAGACAAACCCTAACACTTGATGAAGTTAAATCTGCCCTAAATACAAGGGAACTTCAAACTAAACAAGGGCATTTGGAGAATAGTGGAAGTGAAGGACTGACAGCAAAGGTGAAAACTGACAAGAAGAAGAAGAAAGGCAAATCCAAGAACAAAGAAAGAGATCTAAAATGCTTTCAGTGTCGCAAAGAAGGCCATTTTAAGAGGGATTGCCAATAAAAGAGATTCAAGCCCAAAGATTCAAGAAACCAGAGTGGAGATGCAGCTGTAGTAGAAGAGGAAGGATATGAGTCTGCTGGTGTATGTGTGGCAATAGAAAACAGCCAAAAAGGTAAATGGGTTCTGGACTCTGGATGTACCTTTCACATGTGCCCCTTTAGAAATTACTTTAATGAATATCAAGAATTTGATGGAGGTAGAGTAATGATGGGTAATAACTCTATTTGTAAAATCATTGGAATTGGGGATGTAAGCCTTAAGGTACATGATGGTTCAATAAGAGTGCTTAGGCAAGTCAGGCATGTGCCAGACTTGAAAAGAAATCTAATTTCTCTTAGGGTGTTGGACCAAATAGGGTGTAGAATTAAGCTTGAATCTGGAGAATTGAGTGTTCTAAATGGTTCAAATCTAGTCATGAAAGGGACTAGGAAGAATAAAGTTTACATCTTAGATGGTGAGGTGATATTTAGAGTAGATGATGTATCCATTAAGCATGCTGAAGATAAAACCAGGTTATGGCATCTAAGGTTATGGCACATGAGTGACAGAGGATTAAAAGAGTTAGAAAAAAAAAGGGTTGTTTGGTTCTGACAAGATTGGTAATCTGGAGTTTTGTGAAGATTGTGTTCTAGGGAAGTCTTCAAGAGGCAGCTTCAAAAGATCTAGTCAGAAATCAAATGAGAGGCTGGATTATGCACACTGCAGGTGTATCTCCAGGAATAGGTATTTTTTATCCATCATAGATGATTTCTCTAGGAAAGTCTGGGTGTATGTGTTAAAGAACAAGGATAAGACTTTTGAGAGGTTTAAAGAGTGGAAACAGTTAGTAGAAAACCAAACTGGTAAGAGATTAAAGAAGCTGAGAACTGATAATGGTCTTGAATTTTGCAACCAGCTATTTGACAACTTTTGTGCAAATGAAGGTATTGCTAGACATAGAACAGTAAGGATGACCCCACATGAATAGGACTCTTATGGAGAAGGTAAGATGTATGTTGATTCAGTCCAAGCTCCCAAAAACATTGTGGGCATAAGTCTTACTCATAGCATGCTACCTTGTCAACCTAAGCCCTTCTACTGGAATTAATTTCAAAACACCCTTTGAAATGTGGTCAGGGAAACCTGTAGACTATGGAATCCTTAAAGCCTTTGGCTGCCCAGCCTATGTTCATGTCAGTCAAGGTAAGCTAGCAGCTAGAGCCTTGAAAGGTGTTTTCATAGGCTATCCAGAAGGAGTCAAAGGGTTTAAAGTTTGGTGCACTAACCTTAATCCACCAAAATGTATAGTGAGCAAGGATGTGGTGTTTAATGAGGGGAGTTTGATGAAAGTGAATCATGAACCTGATCTAGAAACTGAAAATTCAAGACTAACAGAAAAATTAGAGTTTGAGGTGGAGCCATCTACTTCTAGAAACACAACTGAAGCTGTAGATTCAGGTGGTCCTGAAAACACTGATGACACACAAATACCTCAAGATCAATCAAGTTCTCATGAGCAAATCAGAGAATACCAGCTCACCAGAGATAGACAAAAAAGGCAAATTAAACCTACAAGGAGATATGGCTATGCAGATTTTAAAGGCTTTGCTCTAGCAGCTGCAAAAGATATAAATGATGAGGAACTAAAGAATTTTAAGAAAGCAACCCAGAGCCTGTTCAAAGAAGAATGGCAGAGAGCTATGAATGATGAAATGACCTCCGTATATAAAAACAACACATGGGAGCTGGTCAAGAAGCCTAGAAATAGAAAAGTGGTTGGCTGCAAATGGATTTTCAAAATCAAGGAAGGCATAAATGGATCTGAACCAAGGAGATTCAAGGCTAGACTTGTGGCCAAGGGTTATACACAAAAGGAATGGATAGATTTTAAAGAAGTATTCTCTCCAGTGGTTTAGACATGCCTCAATTAGAGTTATATTAGCCATAACAGCTGTGCAAGACATGGAGCTTGATCAACTCGATGTCAAGACAACATTTCTGCATGGAAGACTTGAGGAAGAAATATTGATGTCCCAGCCTGAAGGGTATGAGTTCCCAGGTAAAGAAGATCATGTGTCACCAAAGAAGTCACTCACTGGTACCTCAAATTTGATGAATTCATGCAACTACATGAGTTCATCAAATGCAGCTATGACTGCTGTGTTTACTACAAAACAATCAAGGATGGTTTGTACATATACCTCCTTCTATATGTAGATGACATGCTGGTTGCTTGCAAAGCTAGAGAGGAAATTGATAAGCTCAAGGTGCTGCTGAATTCAGAATTTGAAATGAAGGATCTGGGGTATGCAAGGAAGATTCTAGGAATGGAGATCAGAAGGAATAGAAGTAAAGGGATCATGTTTCTATCACAAGAAAAATACTTTAAAAAGGTGTTAGAAACATTTGACATGAGTAAGGCTAAACATGTGCAACTACCATTAGCTTCACGTTTCAGGTTAAGCAATTTGCAGTGTCCCCAAACAGAAGCTCAAAAGCAAGATATGGCAAATGTGCCCTATGCAAATGCAGTAGGCAGCCTTATGTATGCAATGGTATCGACCAGGCTAGACATAGCTTATGTTGTCAGTGTGGTCAGCAGATATATGACACAACCTAAGGAAGACCATTGGAAGATTGTAAAATGGATACTAAGGTATCTCAATGGCACTATAAATTGTGGTCTGATGTATGGCAAGACAAAAGCAAATGATGAGTTTTTGGAAGGGTATGTTGACTCAGATTATGCAGGGGATTTAGATAGAAGAAGGTCTCTCACAGGATACTTGTTCATGTTGAATGGTTGTGCTGTAAATTGGAAGGCAACACTACAAAGTGTAGTGGCTCTTTCAACTACTGAAGCTGAGTATACAGCTGCTACAGAAGCTGTAAAGGAAGCACTTTGGCTCAAGGGGTTGGTGACAGAGTTGGGATTAAATCAGAAGTCAGTATCAGTCTACTGTGACAGCTTAAGTGCCATACACTTGAGTAAAAACCCTGCACACCATGAGAAGACAAAGCATATAGACATTAAGCTTCATTTTATCAGAAATGAAGTGTCAAGGGGTGCTGTGAAAATGGTGAAGATTCATACTGATGAGAATCCTGCAGATGCTTTTACGAAGGTGATTCATGTGGCTAAGTTCAGAGCTTGCCTGGACCTAGCTGGCTTGTGCAGTCAGTGATATGCATAAGGGTTGGAGAAGGATTTAGAGTAAGAATAAACTTTGATTTCAGGTGGAGAATTGTGAGTTGAATGAACCAAGTTTAGTTTCTAGAAACGACTGTGTTTTGGAGTTGTAAAAGCTTCATTAGCTCACGTGCTGCTCAGCTGGTTCTTAACTAAAAATGATTTAGTCGAAACGACATGGATGGAGCGCGTTTTACATATCAGTTTAAGTAAACACGTGAGGAAGCATGTGATGAAGGTTATTCCGAGTTCGTTAAAGGTTTCAACTAGCTGTACAATCTGGTAATCAAGCTGGCTGCCCAAACATAGTATATAGGCTGGTTTTTGGGGAAATTCCACAACGATTTTAATGAGTCTTACTGTGAGGGTTTAGTGAGAGAGAAAGTATTAACTTGTTCTCTGTAAAGTCTATTGTAAGGCTCTGTAATAATCTCCATTGATTGATTCAATAAAGTTCATCTTGAGGCTTCTCCCATGGATGTAAGCTGAGCATTCCATGCTCAGCTGAACCACATTAAATCTTGGTTTCTATGGGTTTCTTGTTTCTAGTTCTTGTTCGTGTTTTAGTTCTTGTTCTTGTTGTTATTGCGTGAGTTTGTCTCATTGGATCTTGGGGTTGTGCAACTTGCATTGACTAGATCACGAGCATCCTAGGCAGTGATCAGTTTAGCTTGGTTTAAAGGCTTGCTGTTCACTACAGATTCCAAATTTTTCAAATTGTCATCACATATGTATAGTTTGTATACATACAGTTAGAGAATGACAATATGTATAGATATTTGATTAAACATAAAATAAAAAAGGACCCAGAATGAGCATTTGGAAGCTTATTCTTATGATATATGCCACGTATAGTACTCACTCGAAGACAAGATTACCTTGTAATGCATGGGAGGCAATACTTGCTTTTAATTACTTACTGCAAAGATTAATGGTTTTTTATTTTTTTCTTTGACTATAAAGTTAAAACATCAAGAGAGAGGTGTGATTAGATACATTAAGTGGGAGAATATAAGATACATTTTGAGATTTTTATCTCCTAAAGTGACCCGTTTAAGAGAGTCAATAATTATTTTTTTAGCTTAATTAATTATTCATGTTTTAGTTAATATTAACTTCTCATATTTATTTAAATTTAAAAACTTAAAGAGCAGTTTAAAGAAAATTTATATTAACGTCCACTACTTCTAAGATCTTTCTATATGTTACAATTAGGGATGGTAAAATTTGAATCTAGGTCTGGATGTAGATGTATCCAGATCCGAAACTACAGTGGTATTTTGAGATTCGGATCCGCATCTGAATCTACAAAAAAAAAAGGAAATGTGAATCTGAATGCGAGTAATATCCATGCAGATTGCGGGCAGATTTTCTGAATATTCGAATCTTCATGATGCTAAATTCAAATACAATTTAAAATTCAATAAATTTACCAAATAAAATATAATTATAATTTAACAATCAACAATTCAATATCTAGATAAAATACAATAACTCTATAAATCCCCAAATAAAAATATCACAACATAAATGAAACAGCAAGAATAATATAAATTTGAGTCCAACACCACAAATCCACATAAGTTTGAACTTTTTCCATCTAATTTGTATATATTTAATTTAATTTTAATTTTTAGCATTCAGACCTATATTTTTTAATGTGCAGATTCTGATCTTCTGAATTTTTGTGGATCTAGGCCAAACCCAAATCTTTTTGCCATCCTTAGATACAATGATTAATAAATATTGAGGGATGATGAACCATCACTTTCCCTTGTGTCTATGTTCTTCTTGATTGGAGGAGAAGATAATTTTTTTTATAAAAAAAATTGAAATTAATGATTCCTGGACTAACAGCTTAAGCCTGTGTATTCCATCTACTTTAGGAAATATTGGTGTAAAATTCTAATGAAATTACAAAATACGATTAAATTTTTCAGGCATTGATTTTTGACTTCTTTGGAATCAAGTTGAAATTTAGGATAATTTAATAGCTATAGCTAGAATAAAGTTCCTTTGCTTCTACCATGATTTTATGAAATCAAACATTACATATTTGTTAGGTAAATGAAAAATATTTAACAATCACTTTTCAAATAATCTATTGTGGACGTTTAGTAAGCAAAAGTCAATAGTGTAATGTTCAATGTGCAATAACAAAAATGGGCTTGTTTACTTATTTGTTATTACTTAAATTATTTTTTATTTATGATATTTTTATGGTACATTTGTTTTCTTTATTGCATATCTAAATTATTTTTTCATTAGCTATTTCATTTTGCAATAAATTCAAATAATAAATATTTTCACAAAAAAAAATTATACATACATGTACACAAATATTTATATATTATTATTAAATTGATAAATAAATATTTTTAACATTAAATATTTAATAAACTAAATGCAAAAAAAAACTAAATAATTGAGCGAGTAAATTCACAAAAAGAATATTCAGATGAAAAGAAAATTTTATATAATATATAAAATTATTGTAATCAAAGTAGGTTATAGAAATATAATACTATATGTGTGTGTGTACCAATAATATTATCCACTCATTAAAGTTGCAACATATTATTTCTCAATCTCTCAACCTTCAAGAGTATTACTACCATGATCCTCTTCTTGAATGACAATCTCCATGTTTTTTTCTTCATCTGGAACAAAATTTGAGTCATTTTCAATTTCTTCAAAATGATGGTCATGCAAAACAAACATTCTAATATAATCATCCAATGCCATAATTGTAATGACTATCTTCGCTTACTTTTCAAATGGGCATTTCGGCATACCTCTTAGAATTCTCATCTTTATTTCTATAGTCCAAAAGTACGTTCAATGACACTTTTAAATGAAGAATGTGCATAGTTGAACACTTTCTCATTGACTAATTGATTCGCTATCTCGTTGAAAATCCGAAAGGTAATATCTCTCACCCTAATGTTATCCCAAGTGCCCTTTTACTTGAGATAATATTAGGGTGAGAGATTTGTTGGGTGTTTAGAAGGAAAACTTCAAATAATAAGTTATGAAAAATCCCAAAAGAAACTCATTGATCAAATAAAAAAGTATGAGAAATCCCAAAGGAAACTCATTGGTACAGCATTATAACAACAAATATGACTCAACCGTACCAAATGTTTGCACTTATTTGCGCAAGGGAAACACCCAACATAAACCCACTCTGCTCCTAAATTCCTAGAAAAGCGTGTATTGTGCACTCTTAAATACAAACCTCTCCCAGCTTGTAGCGACAGCGCAGGAGCTTAATCTTTATGTTCTCCGAACATAGCATGCTCCTTGTAACGCATCTCATTTCAACTCGGAACATTGTCCCAACAAGTCGGAAATTTCATCCAGAATGCAACGCCGTTTTACCTTGAAACTACAATGGGGTGGTCCTGCTGGGCTCATACCCATTTGCCTCACAAGAGCATCCTTCTCCAGAGAAGGTTGAGTACTTCTAACTTGGACTTCCACTAAACTGTGTTGAGTACTCAGTTGGCGTACCTCCACGAGCATTTTTGGTAGTTGAGTTTAACTCAGATAAAAGATTGGGATCATCCTTATTGGTGCGTACATGCACAGGATTCGCAACACCAGTACTCAGCCCACTCTCAGCTTCTCTACATATAGTCCAATAATATCAGGTATTTTATTACTACCGACCGATTCATAATCGAAGGAACTTGGATTGAGTCAAGTAGCTCTTCTAATTGATTAAGCGGATTAATAGATGGTGAACTACTGAGAACAGTCGTTTCGCCCAAAATCAAGCTAGTCTGATGGTGGTTAAACAATTGTCTTCCTGCCACAGTTTTTTCTGATGCTTTTGCTTGCCTTTCCAGCCTTATGGCCAGATGTAGATACGCTCTTCTAAGTTTTTGATGAACCGCCAAGCAAAGGTGCTGCAAGCTTCTGCTTCGCTGGAGGAATTTCAGCATCTGGCTTCCTTGAATCACAAGTGGCGTCGCGGGCCTTTGAGTTCACGCAGGCTGCTGCATCTACATTTCTGACCCCATTCACTGTTTTTCTCATAAGTTGAAGTTGAGGTAGATGTTTCAGTTGAGCACTCAGTTGGATACCTCACTTCTATTGGACCCCATTAAGTGGTAGCCAGAGTTCTGATGGATCTGCACTGGACACAGATGGCACAGATGCTACCTTCTGGGTCTCCCTAGGGTAGGATGGCTCGGGTACTGGAACAAATTCAGTAGCTGACGAAAGACAAACTGGTGGCATGGATGGCACAGAAGGCTTCGGAAGCTCGTATGCCTCAGACCTAAGATCATGCATTGAAGCTTCATGCTGATCTTAGTTCCTAAAAATGCTAATACTGAGCATCCCAGAATGTTTACTCTCTGGAATGCAGGGTTGAAGCCCTTTCTCCGGTGCCTGTTGAACATAACAGTTGAGGAATGAAAATTTTTCATCAGTCTGCAAAAAGAAATAACAATGTTATCATCCTGATAAAATAATGCCAAGGACTGCAAAGCCAGGTAAATCAAGCCCAAAAGGAAACCAGGAGTCTGGGAAAATCATAACTCAAATTAAGCAAGTCATTTGTTCTCTCTAATAATACATCCGAAATATCGGAAATCAACCAATGGTAGAAGATTCGCTTAGAAACGAATTCCTACACCAATTAGAGACGCAATAACACAAGCTGAATGTATAAAGTCAGAAAGTCAGAAATTTCTTTTTCTTCAGTACATTAGCAGCTCTGTTGCAATAATATAGAGGAGAATCCAAAATTTAATGAAGTGAAAACAAGACACAATAAGCCTAAATAATAGCCTAGTCAATGAAAGCATAATTACAATTAGAACTAAGGTACATAAGCATGTTGCAGAGAACTCTTGTAGCAACACCTAGCCATACTACAGGAATTTTGACTGACTATGTGACTCAGACACATCGGATCAAAGCCATAAAAGATGCCAAGATATCTCTAAACATCATATATGTAATCAATACTTCCAGGATAACTTCAACTTTGGGGAAAATCTAATTATTGTTTTTGTTATTTATGCAATATGGTGTACATTATCAAGAACAGACATTCAGAGTACCCATATATTAAGTATAACATCATGACTGAAGATGGTCGGCCCAAATTCGTCCAATTATCATCAATAAAATATGACGACGATGATGAAGAAGATGTTAATGAAGATAATTTTATGGTTTAATGTTATGCGTCTAGAACTGCAGACCAATTCAAACTATTAATGATCATCATCATAGGATTAAGAAGATAACAATGATGATCACAGTCATAATCACTACAGCAATAAGAGGGGAGAATGCATCTGTCAAGCCCAGCAAATACAAAGTTTTTTAAACCCCAAATGTCCCAAGAAGAAGACTAAAAGGAATAAGAAAATTCTGCATTTATAGATGACCTCAATGTCTTCACAACTTGCATCTGCAGGCATGATAATTTCAACTGCATGAGCATCTAAGCCAATGACTGCTTCGAGTTCATATGCATGTTGCTGCAAGTCTGTTGAGCACTTGAGTGGGAAGCTGATAATTCCTCAAAGCAAGGGATAATTTTCAGATTCTACAATTAAAATTCTCTTAATACTGACATCAATACTCATATATCAAAAGGCAGGATGAATACCATCAAAGAAAAACATATATCATAAGTAGCCAAGCTATAATAACAGTAAATACGCTAAAAATTAGATAGATACAACCAATTTCGGATTGTGCTTGAGGGATTTTTTACTATTCAGCTAAATTCCAATGCCATGCAAACTACTCCATTTGTTACTTAGTGTTGAACCTAGACCAGATTTAATATCCAATCAAGAATCTCCAGGATCTAGCTGAACTCTCTAATTAAGATCTAAAGAATGGTTAATCAAATTCACAGAAAAGAATCACCCAGAAACAGTTTGCAAAGAACAACAAATATAAGTGGTTCGGCTGAAAGAGCCTACATCCACTGAAGAACAGAGCAACAGCTTTTGATCATTAGCCAAGAAAAAGTTACAAGTTTAGAGACGAAGTTACAAGCAATACAATCACTGATTTCCCAGTCCTTAAGACTATTTATACTAGCTTAAAGGCCCTTTCAAAGACCCCCTGTCAACCAGCTGTAATCTGGGTTTGTTAGCTAACAAACCCAGAATTCTCCCGCCTGTTGTAACGGATTTTAACAGCTTCCAGGACACGTGTCGAATTCTTACTAACAGCAAGCCCCAAAACGACATTCTTTCATGCCGTTCAGAGTAAGTGGAAGCACGTGACATTTACGTGCTTCACTTAAAGCTTTGGCTGACGACCAAAGTTTGTCATACAGGCTTGTATCATTTACAGCTGACATGTCGTATACCAACATGACCACAAACTGACATGACGGTTGATCTTCTGGAAATCAGTTTAAAGCTCATTCTTTAACATTCTCCACCTTGAGCTTGAAACTCTCATGACCTGCTCCTCTTCTCTCCCACCATCTGTATTTTAATTATCACAGATGCCAGCTAAATCCAAACAGAATTTGAATTTAGCTCATGGAACAGCTTTAGTTAACATATCTGCAACATTGTCATCTGTATGGATTTTCTGAAGCATCACAGTTGCTTTTGAGACTTCCAGCCTGATGAAGTGCACCTTAATGTCAATGTGTTTGGTTCTTTCATGGTGAGTTTGATTCTTGCTTAGACATATAGCACTTTGGCTATCACAATGTATCATCACAGACCTCTGATTGACTCCAAGCTCCTTCAACATACCCTTCAGCCATATTGCCTCTTTTATGGCTTCAGCAGCAGCTGTGTACTCTGCTTCAGTTGTGGACAAAGCCACTACACTCTGTAGCTGTGATTTCCAGTTTATTGTGCAGTTGTTGAATGTGAACAGATACCCAGTTAGAGACCTTCTTCTATCCAAGTCTCCTGCATAATCAGCATCCACATATCCCACAATTAAACTGTCATCTCTTCTCTGTCCCCCATATATCAGACCATGCCCAGAAATTCCCCTTAGATACCTGAGTATCCACCTTACAGCTTTCCAATGTTCTTTTCCAGGATTGGACATATACCTACTAACCACACTGACTGCATGTGCTATATCAGGTCTGGTGAGTACCATAACATACATTAAGCAGCCTACAGCACTTGCATAAGGAATTCTCATCATTTCAGACTTGTCAACATCAGCTTTTGGGTACTGCTGCTCTGATAATCTAAAATAAGCTGGTAATGGTGTTTGCACTGGTTTGGCAGTAGCCATGTCAAACTTGTCAAGTACTCTCCTGATGTATTCCTCCTGTGTAAGAAACAAGGTGCCAGATTTCCAATCTCTGATTAGCTGCATTCCAAGTATTTTCTTAGCTGGTCCCAGATCCTTCATCTCAAATTCACCTTTGAGTTGTTGTTTCAGAAAATTTATTTGTTCCATGCTCTTACTGGCAATAAGCATGTCATCCACATACAGAATCAGATAAACCATTTCCCTTGATATCTCTTTGTAATAAACACAGCGGTCTAGATTACACCTTTGAAAATAAAGTTTCATCATAAAGCTGTCAAACTTGAGATACCACTGTCTTAGGGACTGCTTGAGGCCATAAAGTGATTTCTTCAGAAGGCATACCCAATCACCATTTGACTAGTCTTCAAAGCCTTCAGGTTGAGACATTATT
The DNA here is from genome assembly GCA_030448925.1 of Citrus cavaleriei. NCBI lineage: Eukaryota > Viridiplantae > Streptophyta > Magnoliopsida > Sapindales > Rutaceae > Citrus > Citrus cavaleriei. The sequence continues at coordinate 31,878 of JAUJEN010000535.1, read as the reverse complement.
ATTTGTTCTTCAAGCTCACCATGTAAAAATGCAGTCTTAACATCCATTTGTTCAAGATGCATGCTATGAACTGCAACCAGTGCTAGGATCATTCTTATTGAGGTATGCCTAACTACAGGTGAGTAGACTTCTGTAAAATCTATCCCTTCCTTCTGTGTGTAGCCTTTAGCAACTAGCCTAGCCTTATATCTCATGGATTCAACCCCTGGTATACCCTGTTTAACCTTGTAAACCCATTTGCAGCCTATTACCCTTTTGTTTTCTGGTCTTTTTACAAGCTCCCAGGTGTTATTCTTGTGTAATGACTCTATTTCATCCTTCATAGCTCTTATCCACTTGTCTACATCTTTTCCTGAAACAGTTTCTCTTAAGGTTTTAGGTTCATCATTGTCTAATTCATGGGTTGCTGTTAGAGCATATGCTATCAAATCTGCATATGCAAACCTCTTAGGTGTTTTGATAATTCGCCTTTGTCTGTCTCTTACCAGCTGATAGTCTTGAATATGAAATATAAGTGTGCAACCCAAGAGGGGGGGTGAATTGAAATTTTAAAAATTATCCTAGCAAATCCACACAACAAGCAATCTAATGTCTTAATAAAAATTGAAAGCAATAAGTTCAATTAAAAGCACAATAATTAAAGACTAAGGGAGAAGAGAAACAAACACACGTGAATTTTGGTTATCCCACGTCCACGCCTCCAAGCGATCCAAGCTTGAGGATTTCACTATCCAAGCCTTTCCAAGACTTAACGATTACAATTGACTTCGGTGTCAATAAACCTCATTAGATTATCTCAAGTCTCACACTCAAACTCTTACAATTGAGATGAATAAATGAAGGTTACAATGAAACTCACTCAATGAGTAGATATTCAAAAATGAAGAACAAGAAAAGATTCAATGTTTGTATTTCGCAAGTTTTAATGCTCAAGATATCACGTGTGCTTTTTGTTTTTTCTTGTTGGAGGACTTGAAAATGAGTTGGATTTGAGTTTATATAGTTTGAGCTCAAAACTAGTTATACATTATTTTGGTCGGATTGTTATGGACATCCGAATTCGCTTAATGCAATTTTGAATTTTTGAACATCCGGATTTTGTCAAATCCGGGATTTAGTTTGTCGAGGATCCAGCTTTCAATTCAATTAGATTCTGCCTAAAATCCAGACTTCCGTTTGTCAGAATCCGGATAGCTGCTTGCTACAGTAACTGCTACAATGAAATTTTTCCTAAATTTATAGTTTGACCCCAAAACTTTATAAAACTATAGTGTGGCCCAAAACGTTATGAAAGTTTGTAAAAAGGTCCAATTTCAGAATTTTAGAATAATGCTTTGTCAATCCCACAACTTTCTGAAATTATGACTTCGCCTAAACTTTGTGAAATTATAAAATGGCCCAAAAATATTTAAATAGTTTCAAATATGTCCAAATCCGAAATTTAAAAACACTATCATTTTAGTCCAAAATACTTTAATTCCATAACATCATTTTCTTATTATAAAAGCACAATTCATAAATCTTTGCTTAATAAATACATGTGGTTTGTTATCATCAAAATCAATATTTATAGCCATATAGGCTAACAGAATATTTGTATGAGTTCCAGAAGTTTCACTAATATCTTCAGCTTCTTCTCTTTCCATGTCTTCAACTTCATCATGGTAGTCCAGAGCTGATTTACCTTTCAACTCCACCTTCAAATGTTGTCCCTGTGAGTCTAGTCCTCCTTCTGGTTTAGCAGGATCATTTTGATGTCTTTTCATCAGCATCTCTGACTCATTGAAGACTACATCTCGGCTAACTATACACTTTGGTGGCCTCATTTCAGTGCACCAGAGCTTATAACCTTTGACACCTTCAGGATACCCCAGGAATACACATTTCAGTGCTCTTGGCTCCAGCTTCCCTTGCTTGACATGTGCATATGCTGGACAACCAAAAATTTTTAGATTTTTATAATTTGCTGCCCTTCCTGACCACATCTCTACTGGTGTCTTGAAGTTTAAGGCACTGGATGGGCTTCTATTCACTAGATAACATGCTATCATCAAGGTTTCAGCCGACAGTGATTAAGGAAGCTTTGAATGGATCAGTAAGCATCTGACTTTATCCATCAAAGTCTTGTTCATTCTTTCTGCTAACCCATTTTGTTGTGGGGTGTAACTCACTGTTTTGTGTCTTGCTATGCCATTGAGTTTGCAAAAATCATCAAATTATTGGTTGCAGAATTCAAGCCCATTATCAGTCCTCAGTCTCTTAATCTTCCTACCACTCTGAGTTTCTACTAATGTTTTCCATTGTTTAAACCTCTCAAAGACTTCATCTTTGCATTTCAAGACATAAACACATACCATTCTCGAGTAATCATCTATAAAAGAGAGAAAGTATTTTGCTCCACCTAGAGAGACAGTCTGTGATGGCCCCCACAAATCTGAATAGATGTAATCTAGGGTCCCTTTTGTGTTATGCACTGTAGTTTTGAAACTAGTTCTTGAGGATTTGCCTAGGACACATACCTCACTGAACTCCAGAGACCCCAACTTATCATCCCCTAAGACTCCCTGTTTTTCTAAAATTTTTAGTCCCTTCTCACTCATATGTCCTAACCTTAGATGCCATATGAGAGTTTTATCCAAACCCAGACTTGCTGAAATACTGACATCTCCAGTTACAGCAGTGCCTTGAAGCACATATAAGCCATTTTGCTTATTCCCTTTCATTATCACTATAGACCCTCTAAAAACCTTCATTACTCCATATTCAACTTTAATGGAGCATCCAACCTGATCTAGAGTGCCTAGAGATAATAAATTCCTCTTTAGATCAGGAATATGCCTTACCTCTCTTAGCTCCCTAATCATCCCATCAAACATCATAAATCTAATGGTTCCTAACCCAACAACTTTATACATTGTGTTATTCCCCATCAGAACCTCACCTCCATTAAAAGAATTATAAATAGTAAAAAGATTTTGATCAGGACACATGTGATATGAACATCCAGAATCAAGAATCCACTTACTGTTTGTCTGAGTTTCAGAAGCCAAAAGGACACCAGCTGAGTCATAGCCCTCATCCTCGAATGCAACAGCAGCATCATCATTCTTTCCATGCCCTTCCTTACCCTTGTTCTTTCTATCTGGACAGTCCCTCTTGAAATGCCCTTCTTTATGGCAATGAAAGCATTTCATATTTTTATTTTTGGACTTTGACTTGTCTCTTTTCTTCCCTTTGTTGTATTCTTTCTTTTCAGGTCTTCCTCTTGCCATCAGACTTTCCCCAGCTTTTGTTTCTGCCCTCTTTGTGACTTCTTTAGAACTGATAGAATCCTTTACATCAGCCATCGATATTGACTGCCTTCCATAGAGTAGTGTATCTATAAAGTGTTCATAGGATGGTGGGAGAGATAATAACAAGATTATTGCCTTGTCTTCATCCTCAAGACTCACATTTATATCTGCAAGATCCATGATGATCTTGTTAAACCTATCAATGTGAGTTGCCAGAGAGTTTCCTTCCTCCATTTGCAAAGTATACAGCCTCTTTTTGGTACAAAGTCTTTTGGTTAGAGACTTCTTGGTATATAGGTCTTCAAGTTTTTTCCAGAGGCCTGCAGCAGTAGTTTGATCTCCCACTTCCCTAAGAACTCCATCTCCTAGACTCAGGATTAGAGTGCTATGAGCTTTATCCAAATCATCTCGCATTTCTTCATCAGAAAGCTTGCTGGGTTTCTTTTTAGATCGTCACCCAAAGTCTCTTCCAGCCCCTGATGAACCAACAGAGCTCTCATCTTGAGCCGCCATAGATGAAAGTCGTTTTCTCCAGTGAATTTTTCTACCTCAAACTTAGAGGTTCCCATTTCTTGGATCAAAGATCAGAGATAAGGCTCTGATACCAATTTGTTGAACCTATACCAGATTTAATATCCAAGAATCTCCAGGATCTAGCTGAACTCTCTAATCAAGATCTAAAGAATGGTTAATCAAATTCACAGAAAAGAATCACCCAAAAACAGTTTGCAAAGAACAACAAATATAAGTGGTTCGGCTGAAAGAGCCTACATCCATCAAGAAAAGCAATGCCTTTTGATCATTAGCCAAGAAAAAGTTACAAGTTTAGAGACGAAGTTACAAGCAATACAATCACTGATTTCCCAGTCCTTAAGACTATTTATACTAGCTTAAAGGCCCTTTCAAAGACCCCCTGTCAACCAGCTGTAATATGGGTTTGTTAGCTAACAAACCGCAATTCTCCGTTGTAACGGATTTTGACACGTGTCGAATTCTTACTAACAGCAAGCCCCAAAACGACATTCTTTCATGCCGTTCAGAGTAAGTGGAAGCACGTGACATTTACGTGCTTCACTTAAAGCTTTGGCTGACGACCAAAGTTTGTCATACAGGCTTGTATCATTTACAGTTGACATGTCGTATACCAACATGACCATAAACTGACATGACGGTTGATCTTCTGGAAATCAATTTAAAGCTCATTCTTTAACACTTAGAAATAACCAAATCGAAACAAAAGGGTGGAGAAAATACCTCAGGCAATATATCCACCTTCCTACCAGAGGCTATTTGGACTGCATATATTTTCATGAGTGCTGTAATCGCATATGCGTTCAAGATAAGCATATGGTTACATCAAATTCATGATCATTGGGCAAGGAAGAACTATTCTTTTCATCGCCCCATCCCCATTTACAAAAATCTGTTGCTGAGGTAATAAAAAGAAGTTAACAGATGGTTAATAGGATACGGATTCCAAATCACTAGTCGGTGAAACATTTTAGAGTTCTTCAACTATTCACTACACATTTTAGGACAGAAACTCAGAGAAAAATGCAAATGCCTCCTAAATGATTTGATAATTTCCTTGTTTGGGGATAAGGACAAAAATGATTCTTGGAAATAGAAAATTAATTTTCTATGAGAGCAAAGGAACATGGTTAGGTGCACTGAATAGTCTTGCCAAGAGAAAATGAAAGTGCAATGACCAAGTTGTTCAACCTTGGAACATATTTTGGTCAGGCTTAAATCTAAAGCAAAATTCCTAGATACTGGCAAGAATATTATCCATAACTAAGCACACCGTATACATTCCACAGAATAAAGAGTTTTTAATGTCATAATTGCAGCTATCTTCAAAGATGATGGAGATGGGTTTCTGGTGCTTCCATCCTCAACCAGTAATTTCATGTTGCCCCACAAAAGATCATGTTGTAGCACCATGCTTTCTTTTCCTATGAAAAAATTGCATGGGTGCCAAAGCAGTAGATCTAAGGTTGGACTATAAATTATGCAGCCATTCTCATAAGGAACTGGTTTCAAATCAGCACATACAATGTCCAAAATTTCTTGTGCAAGGTGTAGGGCTATCCCTAACAAAAATATAATTGGTTAGTTTACTACCGGCTCTAATTTGCACGATAAATATATCAATAGCTATAAGGAATATCATTGAAAGAAAGTTCAAAGTTCTATGCTCAAGCAAAAAAGAAACCTCAAAACAACGCCATAGAACGCATGAGAAAATAGACAATTGGTAATCAAGAAATTAAATATATATTCCAGTGGGAGCACATGCAACAAGTGAATTTAAAAGTATAAAGCCACAACATTTTGAAGGGACAAATTAGAATTAGGTTTAGGCAAAATTGATCAAGGACAATGCTTTCAGACAGTCCCATTATAATAAAAGAATCCAGATCAATTTATGCAACAAGGACAGGCTTCTTCATGGAAACAAAGCATATTGGTGAGAAACAAATAACTAAGGAAACATGCTTAAGAATTTCTGAGAAACATTAGATTCTATGTACATTTTAAGTATTTCAAAAACGACAAGAAAGAAAAGTTTAGAAACAATAAATATTCTCAAAATAAATTAATAAGATCTTCTCATTTACCTGAAAACATTGGCTGTCCCCCGAACAGGATACAAACTCATAGGCATTGTAGAACAACGAAATACCAGCATTGAGAGAAAAGCATGACTCCCAAGGGAGTTGGAGGGTGTCAGTACCTCTACTTTTTGCAAGAAACACACTCTAAATTTTTTCTCTTCCCTCCATAAGAAACTGTAAGAGTGAATGTTGATTAAAAGAAAAGAAAAGTACTTATGTGGACAAAATCACTCCAAAGCATCCCTAGAAACGTGTTTCGAAAGTTTTAGAAAAGAAACAAATTTTCTGCTCATAACAGAATTTAAGATAGTCCTACACTGTAACAAAACAGACCCAGACTAAATGCTAACCCAATACTCCTTCCCATTTAAGATGGATAAAGATAGGATTTACATCTTGGAATTCATTTTGACGCTGAGGCCGAAAATGAGGCGAAAAAATGAATCAAAACGCAAACAAAATTTTAAATGGTATAGATAAATTATGAAAACTTGCGATAAAATCATGAAATATGAAATAAACCTCTACAAATATATCGCGGTTACTGTTTTCAAAAGGAAAAATAACTGGCTGATACTATTAGATCCTCCATCATTTAGTGTATAAAAACCAGCAATTCTATCGCATTTGAAGATTTGACTACAAAGGTACATAAAACATTAGCACACGAGCCATGGAACAGTAAATATGATCATGAAAGAATTTTGAAATATTTAGACCAATAATATGTGCATGTGAGAAATAAACAAAATAATTTATTAACTAATCAATATAAAGGAAATTCAATCTAATAGTTTTTTATAGTACAATCACATAAGCGCAACATGATAATAAAAGCATTCTCTTGTGATGATTATGCATCATAAAGGAAATATGAGTGCTAGTGTCGTAAAAGTAATGGAAGTTGAGTAAAGAAAACAGGATCTTGGCTTATCAATGACCAAATTATGCACAAGCATCAGAAATTCAAGCACCAAAATTGTGATAAAACCCGAAAGAAATCAATTTTGATGATTATAAAGTATAAAGAGAAATGTCAAAATGCAATGACCAGAAATATTATGTCAATATATTGCCTAATTAGCAATCAGTAAGATGGTGTCAATAAACCAATTTGCAACTATGATCTTCTTCTAAACCTTGGAACTAATCATTCATATTACTATTTATTAATAACAAGATTTTCCACATCATTAATCACCAGCTTTGTTTATCTTCTTTTGCTTTTGAAAGCAGCGTTAGGCTAACAAGGTTCCTGTAGTGAATTAGGTGCTTTAGAAATCGATTAGCTACCCAAGCACTACCCAAGATCACAAATCAGACCAACAAGATGCTAAGATCCTAAACAATCAAGCTTTAATTGTTAACAGAACCTTTAACGAAAATGGCTGTAATCAGAAGACACCAAGAACAAGAATTAAAAGCTAATTAAATACAGAAGAAATGAAGAGATTTATGTGGTTCGATTGTGAAGAGGAGCACAATCTACATCCACGGGAGAAGTCCACAGAGCAAGCTTTATTGATAATTCAAGTAATCTTTACAATGTAATACAAGAGCTAACTTCTAGGATCAAAACTAAGCTTTCTCTCTATCTTAACTCTCTCTATCACGCTCTCATATCATTGCTGAAAGCCGCTTTAATTTTATATAATACCGATAATCGAACCCGAAAGCATAGACTTCGCCACCGGACTAACTTAACTAATTTAATTCTCCACCCCACATGCACTCCACATGTTTCACTTAAGCCTTTCAGCAAAACGTCTTAAGCTCCTGCCGTTTTGACCTTAAGTAAATCACATGTCATGCTCGTGACTCCTGAGTATATTAAACATTTCTAAATAACATGCTCAAGTTTTGGATTCATCATTTTGGTCCACATTTCTCCACCTTGAATCAAAACTCCTCAATCTACTTCCTTCTCCAAATCCTCAGGTAATCAGCAGTCACCCAAGCTGGCTAGGCTCAAGCACACCTTGAACTTAGCCGTTGATACCACCTTAGTAAGCATATCAGCAGGGTTCTCATCTGTATGAACCTTGGACATTTTCACAGCTCCTTTGGATACTTCATTTCAAATTAAATGAAGTTTAATGTCTATGTGCTTTGTTCTCTCATGATGTGCAGGGTTATGAAGAAAGCACGTCACAATACATTATTCCGCTTCACCCCGCCTCTCATTAATCCTTGTAACCATAATGCTTCTTTCACAGCTTCAGTGGCAGCTGTGTATTCTGCCTCAGTGGTTGACAAGGCTACCACATGTTGCAGAGTTGCTTTCCAATTAACGAGACAACCATTAAACAAGAACATGTAACCAGTTAAAGATCTCCTCATGTCCAAGTCCCATGCATAATCCGAATCCACAAATCCTAGCAAACCTTCACAACTTCCCTTATTTTTTCCATACACCAGGCCATAGCTCAATGTACCAGACAGATACCTCATTATCCACTTTACTGCTTTCCAGTGCTCCTTTCCAGATGATGCCATGTATCTGCTCACAACACTCACAGCATGTGATATGTCTGGTCTTGTCAAGACCATGGCATACATAAGGCATCCCACTGCATTAGCATAAGGTACATCTTCCATTTCCAGCTTCTATTCACTTGTTTTAGGACTTTGCAAGTTACTAAGCCTAAAATGAGCTGCTAAGGGAGTCACAACTGGTTTAGAATTCAACATTTGAAATGAGTGCAGTACCCTGGTCAAATATTTCTTCTGTGACAAGAACATAAGACCAGCAGCTCTATTTCTTTCAATTTCTACCCCCAATATTTTCTTTGCAATCCCCAAGTTCTTCATATTAAACTCAGAGCTTAGGATCTTCTTCAAATCTTCTATTTCTTCCCTTATTTTGCAAGCTATCAGCATGTCATCTACATATAGGAGGAGATATATGTAGAGGTCATCCTTCAACAGTTTGTAGTACACACAACAGTCGTAATTGCATCTCATGAATCCATATCTCACCATGAATTCATCAAATCTGAGATACCATTGCCTAGGGGATTGTTTTAAACCATAAAGGGATTTCTTAAGCAAACAAACATGTCTGGGCTTCTTAGGGTCTTCATATCCTTCAGGTTGAGTCATGAATATCTCTTCTTGAAGTCTTCCATGTAGAAAAGTAGTCTTGACATCAAGTTGATCAAGCTCCATGTCTTGAACTGCTGTAAGTGACAAAATCACTCTTATTGAGGCATACCTGACAACAGGTGAGAATACCTCTTTAAAATCAACCCCTTCTTTCTGTGTATAGCCCTTTGCCACAAGTCTTGCTTTAAATCTCTTTGGTTCTGAGCTGGTCAATCCTTCTTTGATTTTAAAAATCCACTTGTAGCCCACTATTCTTCTTTTTCCTAGTCTTTCTACCAGTTCCCAAGTTTCATTGTTGTGCAGGGACAAGATTTCATCATCCATGGCCTCTTTTCATTCTGTTCTGAACTTGCTCTGGATTGCTTCATTGAAGGTCTTTGGTTCCTCATCATCAATTTCATGTGCAGCTTCCAAGGCATATGTGATGAGATTAGCATATCCATATCTTCTAGGGTCGTCTTGTTGGCCTTTTTGCTCTGTCTCTAGCTAACTGGTAACCCTGTACTTGTGATTCTGGTTGAGTTGCATCCTGAGTTTCAGACTCATCATTGATATCACCCGAATCTGTAGCTCCATGTGTATCATAATGGTTAGGTAGCTCCACCTCAATCTGATGTGTGTCTGACCCTTTTGCATCTTCCTCAGACTTTCTTTGAACTAAATTCTTGCTTATGAGTTCTTCTTCATTGAATATCACATCCCTGCTAATTATGCATTTTGGAGGGGTAACATCTATGCACCAGATTTTGTAGCCCTTAACCCTTTTTGGATAACCTATGAAGATGCCTTTTAAAGCCCTAGGAGCTAGCTTTCCCTGGCTTACATGTGCATAGGTTGTACAACCAAAGACTCTCAGATCTCCATAGTTTGCTGGTTGTCCAGTCCATTTTTCATAAGGTGTTTTGAATTCTATTGCTGAAGATGGACTGAGGTTCACCAAGTAACAGGACGTTAAGAGTATTTCTGCCCACAATGACTTGGGAAGCTTTGTTTGAACAAGCATGCACCTCACCCTCTCCATGAGTGTCCTATTCATCCTTTCTGCCAAGTCATTCTGTTGAGGTGTCAACCTAACAGTTCTGTGTCTCATAACTCCCTCCTCTGCACAATATTTATCAAACCTCTTATTGTAAAACTCTAAGCCATTGTCTGTTCTTAGCTTCTTCAGCTTCTTTCCAGTCTGATTTTCAACCAAAATCTTCCACTCTTTGTACTTATCAAACACTTTATCTTTATTCTTTAAGGTATAGACCCATACCTTTCTTGAGAAATCATCAATGAATGATAGGAAATAACTATTACCTCCTAGAGATATCTGCTGAGCAGGCCCCCACAAATCTAAATGAACATACTCCAACTTATCCTTGGACTTATGTACTGATCTTTTAAAGCTAGACCTTGTTGCTTTGCCTAGTACACAATCTTCACAGAAGTCTAGGTTTCTAAGCTTATCATTCCCTAATACACCTTGTTTTTCAAGTTCTTTAAGGCCTATTTCACCTATGTGCCCTAACCTCAGATGTCATATTTTGATTTTATCAATGGTATCAGCTACTAACATTCCAGCTTCACCATTAACTGCATCTCCATCTAAGATGAACACCCTATTCTTCTTGCTACCTTTCATAACAATCTGTGAATCCTTGACAATCATCAGCTCTCCCGATTTAATCCTAACACTACACCCCATCTGATCAAGCATTCCTAAATAAATCAAATTTCTTTTCAACTCAAGCACATACCTGACTTGTTTCAGCTCCCTAATGGTTCCATCATGTAGCTTAAGATTAACATTGTCAATTCTCATGATTTTACACACAGCATTATTCCCCATCATTACTCTACCACCATTATACTCATAATAATCTGTAAAGTAACTCTTATATGGGCTCATATGAAAAATGCACCCTAAATCAAGAACCCATTTACCTTTATCTTTGTTGTCTGTGGCAATGCACACTCCAGCAGATTCATAGCCTTCTTCTTCAGCTACTGCTGCACCTCCATTCTGCCCTTTCTTCTTAAGCTTCTTTTCTGGACAATCTTTCTTGAAGTGTCCTTCTTTGTGACACAAGAAACACTTCAGATCCTTTGGCTTTTCTTTGTACTTGCCTTGCTTCTTTTTCTTGCCATCTGATTTGGCTTTTACTGTTAAACCTTGACCTGATTTAATTCCCAGATGATCTTGTTTACCTTGCAGTTCCTTTGTGTTGAGTGCTAATTTTATCTCATCCAGAGATAGTGTTTGCCTACCATACATCAAGGCATCAACAAAATTCCCATATGACTTTGGCAGAGAGCTTATCAACAGAAGAGCTTTATCTTCATCATCAAGGGCTGCATCAATAGTTTCCAAAGTGTCACACACTTTGTTAAACTCATCAAGATTATCATCTAATGATGTGCCCTCCATCATTTTTAACGTGAACATCCTCTTTTTTATATATGACCTATTTGCCAGGGATTTTTTCATGTAGATACTCTCTAGTTTGGCCCACAACTCAACTACAGTGGGTTCTTTTGCCACCTCCCTTATTACAGAATCTGCAAGACTCAAGATTATCGTGCCTCTGGCCTTTCTATCAATCTCAACAACCTGTTCAGGAGTCTTTGATGTGGAGAACTATTTACCCTCCTTCTTGGTCACTGGTTGGATTACATCACCAAGGCCTTGAGTAACCAGCAAGGCCTCTATTTTTACTTTCCACATGTTAAAGTCATTTTTTCTATTAAACTTCTCAAGGTCGATCTTTGGAGTAGCCATACAAGAATCTTGATTTGTTAACCTTGCTCTGATACCAAGTGTAGTGAATTGGGTGCTATAGAAATCGATTAGCTACCCAAGCATTGCCCAAGATCACAAATCAGACCAACAAGATGCTAAGATCCTAAACAATCAAGCTTTAAGTGTTAACAGAACCTTTAACGAAAATGGCTGTAATCAGAAGACACCAAGAACAAGAATTAGAAGCTAATCAAATACAAAAGAAAGAAAGAGATTTACGCGGTTTGATTGTGCAGAGGAGCACAATCCACATCCACGGGAGAAGCCCACAGAGCAAGCTTTATTGATGATTCAAGTAATCTTTACAGTGTAATACAAGAGCTAACTTCTAGGATCAAGACTAAGCTTTCTCTATCACGCCTCGGATCATTCGCTTTAACCAAATTTTATATAACGGTGATAATCTAACCCGAAAGCAATTCTCGCCACCTAGACTAACAGCTTCTTAACTAATTTGATTCTCCACCCCACGTACACTCCACATGTTTCACTTAAGCCTTTGAGCAAAACGTCTTAAGCTCCTGCCATTTTGACCTTAAGTAAATCACATGTCATGCTCATGACTCCTGAGTATATTAAACATTTCTAAACGCTGTCGTTTAACATGCTCAAGTTTTGGATTCATCATTTTGGTCCACGCTCGTAAGAAGAAAAATGTTTGAATAGCTTACCTACGCTAACTGTTTCTTTCTAAGCAACATTAATCTAATCCTTGTAATCCTTGAAAATTGCTCTTCCACCCAAATTCAAGCGCCACATTTGTTAGCGGGTTGTCTAGGAGACCAAAAAAAGTATGATCTTTATAGTGCGCTTTCATTGGAATTTTAGAATAGAGTGGAATGAATTTAGGAATAGGTTGGAATGAAAATGAGGAATGAGAATGAGATTTCAATATTTACTTGACAAAAATAAATGGGAATGGGAATGTGTTGGAATGTCATTGATGTGTTTACTTGCCAAAATAAATCGGAATGAAGAATGTGAATGAGAATCAATTTACCAAAATACCCATAGTATTAATAATTAATAAAAATAATTAATAAAAATAATTAATTTATCATTATTAAGAATATTATCATTATTGTTGTTATTATTACTATTACTATTAATAAAAATAATATTAACAATAATTAATAATAACTAAAATAATAAATTTAATAAAATATAATAATAATAATATTATTATTATATTTTATTAACTTTATTATTTTAGTTATTATTAATTATTTTTAATATTATTTTTATTATTATTATTATTAACATATTATTATTATTATTATATTTTCTTAACTTTATTAACTTTATTTTTTTAGTTATTATTAATTATTTTTATTATTATTTTTATTAATGTTATCATTATTAACATTTATTATTATTTTTATTTTTATTAATATTATTATTATATTTTATTAACTTTATTATTTTAGATATTATTAATTACTGTTAATATTATTTTTATTAATATTATCATTATTAACATTTATTATTATTATTAAATTTTATTAACTTTATTATTTTAGTTATTATTATTTATATTTATTATTATTTTTAATAATAATAATAATAACAACAACAACAACAACAATAATGATAATATTGTTAATAATGATAAATTAATTATTTTTATTAATTATTATTTTTATCATTATTTTTATTGTTAATATTGATAATATTAATAAATAATTATTATTATTATTATTATTATTAACTAAAATAATAAAGTTAATAAATTTTAATAATAATAATTATTATTATTATTAATGACATTTAAAATAATAAAATTAATTGTGATTTGAATGAAGGTAATTTGAGAAATATTAAAAAATTAGAGGGATACAAAAATAAACATATATTTCATTTTCATTCCCTCATTTTCATTCCCAACCTCCCATGGGAATGGGATTCTCATTCCTTATTCCTAAATTATATGGGACCCACACATTTTATTCCTATTCCCAAATTACATTTTGCCAAGTAAACATGGATTTCATCCATTCCTTCATTCTCATTCCTCATTCCATAAAGTAAACACACCATTAGGGTTGAGTCTTAGACATAAGCATAGTACTCAGAAAGTAATTATCGGTAATGGGCTCGTTTGTGATTGCGGTTGAAATTCAATAAGTTGCTTATTTCATAATTTTCGATAAAATTAGTGTTTGATAAATTTTGTAAAAATAATTTATTTCATAATTTTCTCCATTTTATCAGCAGCTTTTAAAAGCAGGTAGGGAGCTGCTTTTCATAAGCAGCTTATTTAATAAGCTACCATATCTTTTTAAAATTCCTATTATAACCTTAGATTTTAATAAAAGATAATTATATCTTATTTATCCATAAATCCTAATATATAAATCATACATTTATCTTTATCTTATTTATTTTATGTAACATATTATAAAGTTCTTTAGATTTTTTTAATTGAGTTTTTAATGTAATTTTACATATTTAAGAAAAAAGATATGTCTAATATTTAAGAAAAAAGATATGTCTAAACAATTTTATTAAACATATTCTAAAAATAAAAAGTAATTAAAACTTATGTCTATTTTGGTCATTATATAATAAAACAATATTTTCGTAATAAAATTTATCAAATACATACACTCTACTTTTCAAACTCACAAAGAATTCGCATGCTTTCAAACGCCAAAGCTTACTTTTTTAATCGCTACTTTTATCTACAAAGAACAAATTTTATTTTATGATCCCAACCATGTCTTGTAAACAATCTAGTTTGACAATAGGACTCAAATTTACAGGGATTTACCGTCAAATCAATTAGAATAGCAACAACAGTTTAAATTTTTTCGACACCGAAGTGTCATGAAATAATTCATATTTGTCAAGAATTCAATTTTAAATAAAAGAATTTGGGATAACATATTTTATTGTATCTCTTTTTTTTTAATAATTCAAAATCACTCGTTTAACTGATTATTATTATAAAAATAATTTAAATTTTTATTAATAAAAATAATATGTATCATTAATTAAATCCAACATCACATATTAATTAAAAAAATTACAACATGAATTAATCATCAAAAAGCTCCTCATGTGAAGTTGAATGTTGATTATTGCCTGCTTAGGTGTCAATTGTGTCATCGGCTAGAAGAATAATTATCTTTTGAGCGCTGCTATTTACCCCGAGTCAAACCCCGAGTCAAACCCCGAAAATCTCCAAAACGACGTCGTTTCGCTGTGATCTGTTTCCTTTTAATTTCCAAACGAATCGTTTGATTCAGCCGCGAGCCTCCAGCCACAATTGCCATCACGCTAGCCATCACCCAGCCACAAAGCTAACACGAAAACGGTTGTGCACCATTACGTGCTTGCGCACTCCTGCTTATATTCCTCATCCTAAAATTTTATTTGCACGCAATTATGAATTGATTTGCGTCTGGGATCTGTTTTCTGAATGATATTTTGTTACAAACGTAGATGGCTTTGTTCCTATATGATAGTAATTTCTGTTGAAGGGTTTGTATGATGCAAACTGGGTGTAGAAGAATTTAGTCACGAATCTTGATCATTTACACCTCGTTTCCCGCATCTGTAAATCTTGATCTATAACCTTTTGATTCTAATAATATTGTATGATCTGTGGCTGGAGAACTCGAGGATGCTAACATTTGTTGAAGAAGAAACAAGAATTCGGCAGCAGTAATTTTGGAATGAAGAAAAAGGAAGAAAGAAGAATGAAGAAGATGCTGCAGAAGTTGATCTTGACAAATGGTGGTTGGCACGCTGCAGCAGCCATTTTTGACAGAGGAATGCTTCATGAAAACGGTTCGTTTTGGAGCTTCATTCGGGGCGTTTTCAATTTAGCTAAGTCTTTCCAAATGAAAGGAAAAAAGTTTCCAAACGGTGCGTTTTCAATTTTAGTAAAACGGTGAGTTTCATTGGGGCGCAATTCGGGGTAAATAGCTTTTTCCTTATCTTTTTAACACCCATTACGCAGACACTCTGATGCTGTGCACAATCTCTTTAATTAAGTGGGACCCTTGTTTTGACATAATAACCACCGCCAAATAGTCTATGATGTTATGTTGCCAGGCATCTTTGTGATGTTATATTATATTGTTTTAATGTAAGTGTATTATATTAGTATTGTACTGTATTATGATTGTATTGTTTTATGATAATATTGTATAATATTTTTATGTTACACTGTATTTTATTAATTTTTAATTATATTATTTTTGATGTTGCATCGTAATGTAATAATTTTTTGTTATCAATTTAAATTATATATTTAGAAAATAATCATTATTAATATTTAATAATCATTATTAATATTTAATAATATTATTATTATTAAATTTTATTAACTTTATTATTTTTGTTTTTATTAATTATTGTTAATATTATTATTATTATTAACATTTATTATTATTATTAACATTTATTATTATTATTATTATTATTATTATTTCTATTATTATTATTAACATTATCATTATTAACATTTATTATTATTATTATTATTATTATTATTATTATTATATTTTCCTAACTTTATTATTTTAGATATTATTAATTACTGTTAATATTATTTTATTAATATTATCATTATTAACATTTATTATTATTATTAAATTTTATTAACTTTTATTATTTTAGTTATTATTAATTATCGTTATTATTATTTTTAATAATAATAATAATAACAACAACAACAATAATGATAATATTGTTAATAATGATAAATTAATTATTTTTATTAATTATTATTTTTATCATTATTTTTATTGTTAATATTGATAATATTAATAATTAATAATAATAATTAATAATAACTAAAATAATAAAGTTAATATATTTTAATAATAATAATTATTATTATTATTATTAATGACATTTAAAATAATAAAATTAATTGTAATTTGAATTAAGGTAATTTGAGAAATATTAAAAAATTAGAAGGATACAAAAATAAACATATATTTCATTCTCATTCCCTCATTTTCATTTCCAACCTCCCATGGGAATTGGATTTTCATTCCTTATTCCCAAATTATGTGGGACCCACACATTTTATTTCTATTCCCAAATTACATTTTACCAAGTAAACATGGATTTCATCCATTCCTTCATTCTCATTCCTCATTCCATGAAGTAAACACACCATTAGGGTTGAGTTTTAGACATAAGCATAGTACTTGGAAAGTAATTATCGGTAATAGGCTCATTTGGGATTGCGGTTGAAATTCAATAAGTTGCTTATTTCATAATTTTCGATAAAAATAATGTTTGATAAATTTTGTAAAAGCAGTTTATTTTATAATTTTCTCCATTTTATCGGTTTTTAAAAGCGAGGAAAGTTGTTTTATTTAATAAGCTACCATACCTTTTTAAAATTCCTATTATAACCTTAGATTTTAATAAAAGATAATTATATCTTATTTATCCATAAATCCTAATATATAAATCATACATTTATCTTTATCTTATTTTATTTTATTTAACATATTATAAAGTTCTTTAGATTTTTTTAATTGAGTTTTTAATGTAATTTTACATATTTAAGAAAAAAGACATGTCTAATATTTAAGAAAAAAGATATGTCTAAACAATTTTATTAAACATATTCTAAAAATAAAAAGTAATTAAAATTTATGTCTATTTTGGTCATTATATAATAAAACAATATTTTCGTAATAAAATTTATCATACACTCTACTTTTCAAACTATAAAGAATCAGAATAAAGACAATTTACCAAACGCCAAATTCTTTTTAATCAACAATTTTACTTTATCTGACAAACAACTTATTTTATCACCTAATGTCTTGTAAACAATCTAGTTTGACAATAGGACTCAAATTTACAGGGATTTACCGTCAAATCAATTAGAATAGCAACAACAGTTTAAATTTTTTCGACATCGAAGTGTCATGAAATAATTCATATTTATCAAGAATTCAATTTTAAATAAAAGAATTTGGGATAACATATTTTATTGTATCTCTTTTTTTTTAATAAGTCAAAATCACTCGTTCAACTGATTATTATTATTATAAAAATAATTAAAATTTTTATTAATAAAAATAATATGTATCATTAATTAAATCCAACATCACATATTAATTAAAAAAAATTACAACATGAATTAATCATCAAAAAGCTCCTCATGTGAAGTTGAATGTTGATTATTGCCTGCTTAGGTGTCAATTGTATCATCGGCTAAAAGAATAATTATCTTTTTAACACCCATTACGCAGACACTCTGATGCTGTGCACAATCTCTTTAATTAAGTGGGACCCTTGTTTTGATATAATAACCACCACCAAATAGTCTATGATGTTATGTTGTTAGGCATCTTTGTGATGTTTTATTATATTGTTTTAATATAAGTGTATTATATTATATTGTATTAATATTGTATTATATTATGATAATTTTGTATAATATTTTATGTTACATTATATTTTATTAATTTTTAATTATATTATATTTGATGTTGCATCGTAATATAATAATTTTTTTATTATTAATTTAAATTATATATTTAGAAAATAATATTTATTAATATTAAAATAAAAATCTTAAATTTTAGAAATCTAATATAAAAAATATCTTCTGATTTTTTCTGTAACATAAAAAATATTTTATAAACATAATTAGTTGACAGCTATTATATAATACTTTATGCCATTAGATCAAAAGATAAACTTTCTACAAAAACACTAGTCAACAACACATATTATTTATCTATTACTCAATTGACAGCTAATATCACAATACTTTACTGATCAACTACAATAGAAAAAAAAATCATTACAATCATTAAATATATATATATATATATATAAAGTAACAAGAAGAAAAGTAAATTAAAATAATACCATAAATATATTTATAGTCTAAAAATAAACTCTTCCCAAACAAACTAAAGGTCAGAATATATAAATAGGTTAAAGTGAAAATAGATTGATGACAAGTTTTAGTTTGTCACTAACAAGTAACAAATTTAACAACATGAACTCATTATGTAAAATAGAGAAGTTTGAGGGGAGCTAAATTTTAAAGCACTCCAATAATAGTAATAAGCAACTCGTCCATTTGATTGATTCAGTAGCTCCTAAACAAATCAAATCAGGTTGCCAGTGCCACTGCTCTCTCCAGCTACGAGAAAGGCCCGAAAGCTCTTCTTCAATTCGATGGCTTTTACAGCTACTCCTTTATTCTCTTCTACGGCGTCGTCTTCTTCGACTGCTCTCCATCGATCTAAATTCCTTGATTCCGATTTTGCCGCTCCGTTTTCTCATGATTCATTTCATCTCATTCACTTCTCCCGCAGATTTTCCGAACAAGGAATTTGTCTTTCGAGAAAAAAGTAAGTAAATATTTTTCTCCTTCTTCTTCTTCTTTTTCTTCGTTTCTCATTTTATTTTGTGTCTTGATTTTATTCGTAATTTGATTGCCTTAGAAGTACTTTTTGGAGAAGCACTTTCTGGATTCTTTTTTAAAAGTGTTTCTTTTTTTTTTTTTAAACTAATGAGAATATCGTTTATCATGAGATCATCACTTAACGAGGATTTTCTCTATTTTTTTATTTAAGCATAAAAATGAAATTTATAATTTATAAAAAAAAAAGTTGTAAGAATAAAAGATTAATGAAAATCTGATAGCTGGATTACTTTCAGGATGATGCTGTTCTAGAATATATAAGAATATTCGGTAGAAAAATAATTTACTGTGCTTTTTTTTTTGGTGGCATCTTTTTATAATTTAAGAATTGCATATTAATACTAATGAAGTATAAGTGCTGATTTGTTGTGGTTTATGTGGATTGTGATGTGATTTTGTTTTTTGGATGCTTAGTATTTCTTCAATTGTTAAGCAGGAATATTTTGTTTGCCTCTGTCAACGGTACGAATGCTGTGAGTCCAACCCCCTTGGTTAGTCACATGTTCCTACCACTCCAATTTTTCATTCTTTTTTCTCTAATTTCTTGAGAATTAAAATATGTGGTGATATATAAGTTTGATATATGGTATGGCGGCAGCAATTGTCACGATTATGAAAGTGATATATTTTGATTTGTATCATATAATTCTGTTACCAACATAATCGCTTAAATATTGGTAAATGACAACAAGGAGGATAATCTTGTGATGTCACTGTTTCCCATTCTTCTCTAGCTTTTATGGTATGGATGGCATGATGTCATGACATGGACATGATTGTTTTAATTGCAGAAATCGGACCAAGATGCGGATTACATTCCGATGCCACATGTTCTGATAGACCAGGATTCGAATTCTGATGCAACAATTGTGCAACTCAGTTTTGGAGATCGTCTTGGAGCTCTCATTGACACGGTGAGTGTCTGTTTGTAGTTCAGTCCATTTATTTGTTCTTGAAAATTGTAATGTTGTCTGCTTTTATCATAGTGTATAACTGGGTTGTTCAAAAAAGGGCCAGTCCTCACCCATCATAGTTCTCCCCTCATTATACAACTTAACCTGACGTCTTTTGTTCGAATCCAACAAATTGGGATGTTGTAGTTGATTAAGTGCATCTATGTACATAATCATCAGAAACAGAGCATATTTGTTCTTGAAGTTTGGTGGGAAAACACTAGAGCTCCAAGTGTCAAATTGTGCTATTTGCATCCACCGTTTCTTATGACTGGTCTGATTCTTGGTAAAATGTGCCTGTGCATAGACTTTGGAGGTCACCTGGTTTCTTAATTTAAAATGGAGTTCTTGAGATTTTTTGTCCTCAAGGAAAATCAGATTTTTTATTCATTTTGTCTATCCTTGAGCAGATGAATGCCCTGAAAGACTTGGGATTGGACGTGGCTAAGGGAACTGTTAATACTGAAGGTTCAGTCAAACAGACAAAAATTTTCATAACACGATTGTAAGTAATTCTTGAGCAGTAATAGAATCTTTTACTGGCTTTCTAGAGAAGTGGAATGATTTATCGTCTTTCATCTGGTTAGTGAGCTGTGAACATTTTTCAAGTTTCTATGCTTATATCTTGTTCAAGATGATCATCTTTTTCTTACAATCGGTTCAACTATTGTTTGTAAACCTGTCATTGTTCTATTTTCTAGAATAATAATGACTGCTTACATTAGAAGTGTTATACTCGATAATGTTTATGCTCTTCATTTTCTCTGGGGCATACTTTCTTTACAGGTTACTATACTTTTGTTGTAACTCATCTACCCTGCATTCTCTTTTTGTTTCTAAGTGGAAAAGAAGTTCTTAGCCTACTGTCAGACCCTTGATAGAAAATCCTTGTGTTACCTGCTATGTTGCTTTTACGTGAATGTGTGTAAATAACTTTTATGTTTCGACTTTTGATGGTGGTTCAAATTAAGAGCAACAACTCAAAAATTGGTTTATGTTTTATGGAGAATCAATGTTCAGTTTGTGTCATGACAGTGCATTTTTTAGGCTGGATTTATTGCATTTATATCGAATGGTAATGAACAACTTGGCTGTTTTCCCATTTGCTAATAACATGTCGACATTTGTCCCATGCTTTTATATGAGGGCGTGAGTCGTACTTTGAGCTGGCTCAGTTTATGAGTTAAATATCAATTGTTATATGTTTGCAAGCTCTTAGCTCTTTGAGATTGATTTTTGTTATGCTAGAGACACCGGGCGCAAAGTTGAAGATCCTGACTTGCTAGAGAGAATTCGACTTACCATCATTAACAATCTTTTGAAGTATCATCCAGTATGTATGCTGAGTTGATACCTTTGAGTACTTGTGTTTCTGTTGTTTGTGTATGGTTTGTTTTTTGGGGAAATGAATGAATGTAGAAAAACTTATCTACTAGTGAGATTATTGAATAAAATAAAGAGGAAGACATTGGTAAAAAAGGGAACAAAGGGGTGAAATAAGTGAAGTATTTTGGGGAAAAACATGTAGGGTAAGGTTATCTATTACAAATTAGAACAATCTAAGAGATGGAGATATAATTGAAGAAATAGGGGGAGAAACCAAAAGATTTTATCCAATGATTCCATTATTTACACCAAGTTTGACTCAAATCTGAAAATAAGGCCATGTAGTGACCAAGACCTAATTTCAGGTGAGGAAAAAAAAAACAACTAGAGAAAGAAGTTCGGGCCTGATAAGTAATGTAAAACCTATCCATATAAGAAAAGTTATATTATGGCTTAATCAGCTAACAATGTCTTGACTTGAAATAAAAATCTTAAGGTTCTAAAATCCTAATAATGATTCATTATTTTGAATTTTTTTCTCTTTTTTTTTTTTTTTGGGTTGTTGGTGCATTGAACTCCCAACAATGTCTCAAATTAGATTTTTTTTCTTCAAGTTCACTGATATTTCTCCTTTGGTGCTATAGGAATCTAGCGAGCAACTTGCCATGGGCGAGGCTTTCGGGATAAAAGCTCCAGAGAAAAAGGTGGTCTACTTAGAGATTATTTCAGCTCAACAAAACTCTCTCGGTTATAATTTGCTTTTATTAGTTCACTAGTTCTTTTACGTGATAGACGTTGTTTTCATGCAGTGCATCATAGAAGGGCTATTTTTTTTTTTTTTGGGCATGCTGTGGTATAAAATGAAAGGAAAAAAGATAAATTCAGACATGGGCAAATGTCGATGCCCAGCAGATTTTAGTGTATCACCTTAGATATATTAATGTCTCTGCTGGCTGCTAGCCATGAGGCATTTCTTCACAGTTGAGAATATTAGAAACTTGACCTGAAGAGACAACTTTTTCTGCCAGTAAATGCGGCTAGCCTGCTATTATTATGTTGTCAATTTAATTGCTTTAATTGCCCCATGTCCATGCAGTTCTTTGTTTTTCTTTGGTTGATTACACCACTTGCCAATCTTGACAATTGGTTAGTGTTAGGTTAGAAAAGTTTTTTTTCCCCTGTATAATTCTGTTTAATATCTCAACTTTTGAATACGGCCCTTGATTCTTCTAATCAGATTACTTCCTCATTTTCTATGCTGTGCCAGATTAGGCACGCCAAATAAAAATATAAATGAAATATACGCAATTTCTAAGACCAGCTTCTTTATTGTCATTAGTGTGTAAATTGAGCCTTTTTCTTTTGTTATACAAGGTTCCTTGCTCAGACTCAGTAGATGTCTTGCATGTGCTTACTGTAATTGTACAAACTTGTAAAATTTGTGACTTTATTTAATGGCAGCTTGATGTTGATATTGCCACCCATATACATGTCAAGGAAGATGGGCCTAAGAGAAGGTTTGCATCTCTATATTTTGATTGAAATCCTTTTAGTATGTTAAT
Source organism: Citrus cavaleriei (assembly GCA_030448925.1). NCBI lineage: Eukaryota > Viridiplantae > Streptophyta > Magnoliopsida > Sapindales > Rutaceae > Citrus > Citrus cavaleriei. The sequence goes on along the minus strand of JAUJEN010000535.1, from coordinate 8,819 downwards.
TCACATGAAATCTATTTTTTGTATTATTCTATTAAACTTTTCACTACCCATAGAGGATTTAAAAGGAATAATGAATTTTTTTCACCACAATGCAGAGAGGTATTTGGTATGTCATTTACTAACACCTTCATTATGTATTTTACCAGCTTGCTTTATATAGAAACAGCCGATCGACCTGGATTACTTGTAGAGATCATGAAAATCATTGCGGATGTTAATGTTGATGTTGAATCCGCAGAGATTGATACAGAAGTATTCTTCCTTGTTTTTCTCTCTCATTCTATCCACATTTGCGCACGCTAGCATAGTCCCTGTCTCCCAGTTCTGTATTCTTACTGTCTTCAAATTTTCTCCTGTCTTTCAATAGGGACTTGTTGCCAAAGACAAATTTCATGTCAGCTACGGAGGCGCAGCATTAAACAGTTCTTTGTCTCAGGTAATTGTTTACAAGTCATTTTTTTCTTTGGGAAAGGTTTATGAATCAAAGTTGTAACCAGTAAATTCAGGCAATATATCCATCAAATGTCCATTCATTCCACCTCTTCTGAGCAAATGCTGGGATTACTTTTTATTCAAACTTCTGGGTGACCAAGCCATTATTATAAAATTTTATGATGCCTTGTGGAAATCCTCACTCTGAGACTGATTTCTCTTTAAACGTACAGGTGTTGGTGAACTGTCTGCGATACTACCTTCGAAGGCCAGAAACGGATATTGACAGTTACTAATCATAATCAGAAGTGTTACTATGTTACTGTAAACGAAATGTAACAGTTCTGTACCAAGTATTTTGTGAGCTCCCCATTGAAATTGTATGTTGCAGATTATGATTGTCTTCATCACTTTCTTGGGTGTTTGGGGAAAAAAAGTGGTCAATTTGAAGAGAGTTAATTAAAAATAAATGTAACTGGAAAAAGAAAAATAATCTTCTTCATGATGAGCTCTCCCTTTGATAGTTCGGCAAAATATTCCATCCTCTTTTATCTGATTGGTGAAGAATGAATTACTTGAAAATTTTCTGAAGAAAAACTCACACTAATTAATACAAGCAACGGGTAATTTTTTTTTAAAATAAAAATTAGAGGGGTTTGGTTAAGTATGAGTGGTGATAGAGGTAACGGTTTTAATCTTCTAGAGGTATGGGTTTTGAATTTGGTCAGATAAGTGAAAGGAGAGTTAATTTTCATTGATTAAAAAAACAATTACCGCATGTACATGGCAGTGAATAAATAAGGAAGCTAATTAGTTAAATTATTATAAATATACCATCTCGACATGTTAAGATACGTTTGATTTACGTAAGTATTTTTTTCATTATCATACGTAGTAATGGTTCAAATTACTTAAATACTTTTATTATTTCATGCATATTAGATTCTAAGAATTTTCAATAAATAAATAAATTTTAGAAAAGTTATTCTAGAGAAATTTCAGATTACATAATTGAATCAAATTTAGAAATATCCTCCAACTCCAGGTGGCTTGACCAAATTGCTCAACAATCTATTTACATGGCAAAGAAAGGAAGCTGCAAGAAGAAGTTTTGGCACGCTTAATAAAAAGAATATGATAAGACCCAATTTTCCTTTTGCAGCAGTTGGATTCAAGAGTTTAGGTGAAGGATTAGGTAACATTCTTTTTAATCTTTGCAAGAAGCATTATTCAATGATCAAAACCATAAATTTGCGCAAAAAACAGTAAAAAAGCATTGGTAGTTGTTGCCTTGTTCAAGCTAACAAACTTCCACTTCACTTTATTCTCAAGCAAAATAACACGTTAAACAAAAGCACTGGGCTATAAATTTGCCAAGAATTATCAGCATCCATTAACAGCAAACAATGTCATTAGCATTGACAGTTCTGTTTTTGGTCTTTTTCACAGCTACGTCACCTTGGCTTCTGACCCTGATCCTGTCAATGACTTTGCGTACTCAACAGAAGTTCAGCAACTACTAGTCTTCCATGCAAAAACTCATCACTTGCAGTGGAAGATTTTGTGTTTTCGGGCATAAGTTTCGCGGAAAGTTCAGTGAAACCGGGTTAGCATCCATTCCAGTTAATGTGAATGTCTTTCAGGATTGAACACTCTTGGCATGTCCATGGTACGCGCTGACTTTGATGTTGGCGGTGTTAATGTTCCGCATTTCCATCCAAGAGCTACTGAGATAGCAGTTGTGCTAGAAGGAAAGATCTACTCAGGATTTGTCGACGCAAAACAGGATTTTGCTAAAGTGATTGAAAATGGGTGAGGTGATGTGAAAGTTTCCAAGAGGCCTTGTATACTTCCAGATGAATGTTGAGACACCTGGGCGACTATTCTGGGAGTTTCGACAGCCAAAACCCTTTTTGATTGCAGAAAATCCCATCTGCGGTATTTGGTTCTAAATATTAAGGAAGAGCTTTGGAGAAGGCTTTTGGCTTGACTCCCAAGGAGTATTGCTAAGTTGGATGGGAAGAAGGTTTGTTCTCCCCATCGGTTGTGAGCGTTAAGATGAACGAAGGTAGCTAAGTTAAGGAAAAGGTTTGTCATTTCTGGTACTTAAGATTCTTTGGCAGTCTGTTGTAGCAACTGAATCAAAATTTTCACTATGTATTGAAGGTTAATACTAAAGAAATTCATCACGGAAAGCTAAGCGAATAATAATATGTGTACATTTTTCCTATCCAGTTTTGTTTTAGCATTATTCTTCTTCTGTTAAGCTTTATTTTCAATGTTGTACAGACTATATGATCTTGAATCTGATTTCAGCCCATTAAGGTATAAATGCTTCACTATGAAGGAATTGAGTGAACACTACATAATTCAACATGTAGATGATAATTATCCAGAATCATAATGATAATTTTGATGATGCTGCTGATATTTCCATGCTTAAAAGACATAACGAAAAAAGTGAAGCCATACAATGATGGTCACCACATGTCCTATGCCAATTGAGAAACTAAAAGTAATGAATTATCATGTAAGCAAAGTTGTTCACCATGCTGCTTGTGTTTAATGAGGAGCTTTTTAAAAGTAAAAGCTAAAAATTATGAGGTCTCTCTACTTTTGCCCCACTCCTTACAGCTTCTTATTGAAAGATTAAAAGGTGCTCGGGATTCGAGTACTCTCATTTTGGCTCAAATTCAGTAGATTGAAAATTGAACCCATTTATCATACATTGCTTGAAATCTCAAGTCCCAGCTTCATACAAAATGAAGCAAGAAACTCTACTTTTCATATTACACGCCCATAAAGAAAGTCCGGAAACTTCAGTTCAGCCAGCAGTTTGTGCAAGAAATAGAAAACAAAGGAAAGATTAAGTACAATAACATATCCATACAGACTCTGGGGCGACAAAACAAAGTCTTCTAAACTTCTTTTGTAGAATAGTTATTCTACTCAGGTCTTTGTAGTTTTCACTTAGAGCAATGCACTTAACATTTCATTCCAGCTATCGGGCACCCCCAGGGGAGGTACCACCAGTGACTGCAGTCGGAGGAGAAGTCTTTGGAATGCTGCCTTTCTTCTTGACCCATTGCCCTTCTGTAAACAGAAGGATGCCCGTCTACGAAGAAGAGCTGACATTGTCGTAATATATCTTGCAAATACACCAGAATCTCATTCTCACCAACACCTCTTTAGTACTACCAATTGTTCAGGAACATGTTGGTGACTAAAAGAGCCAGAGGAGTCCTCTACTTGTAACATTTCCAACCATTTCTCTATTTAGATGAAGATAAAATGAACACTACCTTAAAAGACATAATAAGCGATTACACTGTTATGTATACATATTGTGTTAACTTACCTGTTGTGCCTAGGAGACGCCAGAGAAGAAATGACTCTGAAAAGTTCTACGAGGATCAATATTCAAATCTATCCATTTTGCTTATGTTGTGAGTCCTTTTCTCATAGCTTGTCGCCAATAGTCCATCACAAAATTAGTCATAGGTTTTCAATTAGCTAAGATTGACCGTCATCTGTAATATATAGTAAATACAGAAATTACAACATATCAATTCAGATTAATATGATAAATTAGAATATTTCAGCTCAAGATCTTACCAAAGCATGATGCATTGAAGACCATTAAGTCACTTTCTTGCGCCCCATGGGAACAACTCCCCTGCTAAGCAAACAGAGATTCCTGGTTCCTCATTGGAATCACCAACAAGCATTATTCTTTCCTTCTCATCTTTTAGCAAAGAAATTTCAAGAGCATCGAACCTGATACATTGCCCTCTTTGAATATCAGCCACTTTGCATCACCTTCTTGCAAAATTAACATATTCGATTTAGTACCTTGAAATTGAACAAGCATAGAAGCTTCCATTTCATTTCTGAAAGTCAGAATCAGCCGTCCATTTTCTGGCAGCTTACAGCAGTACTAAAGATGAGCAATTAGAGAATCATAAAAGTGGAATGGTCGCATAAGCAGGCCCCTTGATAAAATCACAATGCCTTGATGAATCACGTCAGGATCCATATTAACTTCCTGTCTTCTTCATTCATTAAAAACTCATCGGTCTCTGAGCCAACTGGGATGACTTGCCGGTGAAGAAACATAGAAAAAATACCGATCAACGACTGAAACATATACGGGGTTTTAGCCATTTGAAGCACAGAGTATGATTGGAGCGGTGAAGTAGGAGTCCCAAGTTTCCAATGAAAACTATTTAATGCGCCAGAAATGAAACTAAGTCTTAAAAGTTGATAAAGGGTTCCATTTAAGAATGCGGTCACAACAGAATGAGGTGGGATTATATTCTTTTTCTCATTAGCGTGCCATTAACATTGTTATGATGGGTATTGAAAGTAAAATGATTGAGCACAAGTTTGGTCCAGTGACATGCGCGTTTTGTAGATACGAACGTGTCATGCGAGGATATTGATCATTTAATTGTTGCCGTGTCAAAAAGAAGCACAGCAATCGCAAAGTTGAAAGACATTGGGGAGCCAAAATAGTAAATGCAATAGCGATTGGAATAAGTGCCCCTGAGTGTTAATGCATTATTTTGTCCTTCAAGGTCAAAATAATTACGCCTGTCAGTGGAACAAAGTTGAAAGTTGATCCATGGTGGGTTTACCACATCAAGGTAGAATAACAAAGATTAAAAGAAATGGAAACTAAATGAATATTTTAACACGTTCCGGTTAGAATTAATTCGGGAATCCCAATTTGATTCAGCTGATTCGTTCATCTGTAAATATGATCCGTGAGGGTGATCTTAGCGGTTAGTAGATTGGATTGAATTGAAAATTTGAAAATACGGTTGGTGGATTGAATGAATTTACTTTTATAAATTAAATGAAATTTGGCCGAATCCACAAAAAAATTAGTGAAAAATAAATCTTATAAATGTAGCATTGCTTTCTTTACTAATAAATAAAAAGTTAAAAATAGTTAAATAAAAAAAATATTAAATATTTGAATAATTAAATAAGCAATATAAACTAGCAAACATTTAAAATTAAAACATAAAAACTAAGCCAAAACATTTAATTAGCATAACACAAATCCTATCTTCCCCACCACATGCATGCTATCACTATTCCACTTCATCATCGCAGATGCTTTATAATTTCTTGCCTGCTTTTAAGCTGCTTGAAGTTTCTTAATTCTTACTTGTTACACCTAAGGTCTCAAGTTTCAACTTTGTATATATTTAAATTCATAATTTTAGTTAATTACCATGTATTCTAATGAAAGAATATTTTTGGCGTATTATATTTGAAGCTTTGAATTTATTATTTATGCTTTCTTTAAACAAATTAACCGTTAAATTTTATTCGATTATGAATTTAATCGGTATTAAATTATTTTAAATTCGTTTTTAATTTTATTACTTGAATTGAACAAAATTAAAAATTTAATTACATGCAGGCAATCGTAAATGAATGGGTTGGATATGAATTGGGTGAATCGCATCCGATCCTGAACATGTGGATTGAATTTGGATTGAGTTTTGGAATTAAGTGGTGTGATGAATTGAAGAATTGTAATCGGCAAAATTATGGATCGAATATGGATGATGTTGATCATCGCGTTCCTAAATTGGATTTTGATGAGCATTAAAAAAAAATTATTAATGTAGTGAAACATTGTGGAGATGATCATTTTCCATACACAAACTTTTATGTAATTTTTAGAAATTTAATGCAATTACTATTAAGTCATAAAATTAATGAATTAATAAATAAAAACAACGATATGAGACCAATTACAAATATTTTATTTTAAAATATGTCGGCCTTCTCAAATAATATCCCAATATTTTATCCTTGATATTGGTACTACTTCATTATTTAATTAAATTAAAATTTCTCTCTTTTAGCTCTTTTGAAAACTTCTTTTTATTTAATTAATTAATTTATTTATTTATTTTGGGGAAAGTATAGATATCACATTTCAAACACCAGCTCTTTGTATTTTGTAATTTGAAATCCTGCTTGAATAAGATGTGTCATAAAACAGCCCATTTGTTTGGGCTAACAATATATTAAGATTGCTCTCTTACTTTATTTAAGTGTCGGAAGGCTATTCTGCTTAATTTTTTCAAACCCGCTATTAGCCTTTAATTGTTTTATATTGACAGTATTAAGCTTAATCAGACACAAATTACTTAATGTGAAGAGTGATGCTTTCTTTCTTCCGTATTCTTATGAAATCCATTTTGTAATACGATTTATACACCGGAGAAAATTACATAAAGGCGTATGAATTTAATTAGCTTAAATATCATTATAAATCCTTGAACTAACTATCTTTCGTCTTAGTATATGATATAATTGATTTCTTTATAAAATGAAATAATTTTGAATCGTGAAAATAAACTACCTAATGTCTGATTTTTTTAAAAGTCTGTTTATAATTTAGTTAATTTATTCTAGATGATGGTAAATTAATTAAAACTATGGTATTTTATCTTTTGTGATTTGCAAAAAAAAAAGAGCTAAAATATAAAAGTGGAGCTTCTTGAAGGTTTTAAAAGGGGTATTGAAAGTTCCAACTCATGTCAAAATTATCATCACACAACCTATTTGGGCTTGGTTGGGTCAAAGTTATCTTTATTTTATACTATTTGAGCTGTAAGTTGGGTCAAGTTGTCTTTATTTTTATATTTGAGATGATGCTATTAGGGAGCTTATTTTAAGTCTGTTCGACTCCAATTTCTCTCACCAATTCTCACTATCAATTAACTTCACTTATTTCTAAAATTATCTTTATTAAGAGATTAAGTAAGTGAAAGACAAAGCGATTCTAACGTTAGCCATATTTGACCACTATTATTGCCACCTCAGGCCACCATTTTATTTATTTATTTATCACGATGAAATCTTAACCACTTTATTGTTAATCATTTCCATTATATATCGATTTCACTTCAATTGATTTATAATTTCTTGATTCATATTGAAATTGTTCTTTGCCTCTTTTCATTGTTATCATTTTGATTTGATATTATAATATCAACTTCCTAAAATCAATTTAAATAAAGGGTTTTGGTCGTGATAAATTCTTAATAGAAATGGATTCTTAAAAAAATTTAGTGAATTGAGTAGTTTGAAAACAGTGATTGTGGTGGTGGAAGGTGGATAGAGTTTTGGAAATGTATTTTGTTTTATTTATTTTAATTGTTTAAGAATAATAAAAAATTGCAATAAATTGATTAATTAAAAGGTCAAGGAATGAGTAAGAAGAAAGGGACGAACACCCATTTTATATTGACAATTTAACATTTTAATCAAACAACAGACTGTTAATGTCAGTCAAAATTCAAAGTTAAAACCAAATAGAAATTGACGTGACATACAATTTTTTAATTATATATTTTGTTTTGAGCTAACTTCAAATTAATTTCCTATCATCAATTTTTTTAAAATTCGAATTCAAATGGACATTTAAGAAAAAACTAAGCCACTTAGTCAAGTTCTTGAAGGCTAGATAATATATAAGTAAGAATCAACAGAGTTGGGTGATATGTAAGTCTAATTATACACACATTTAATGAAACTATTATATTATAGCAAATAATTCATTAATGAATTTAATCTGATGTGTATAAATTAGTCAGATCTTCTTTTACTAGCGATGTAGATTTTACACAAGCTTACACTATATTCCAGTTTGATGTAAGATAATCAATACAATACTATCATTCAAAAACTAAATCACAAATTTTAATTGCTCTAAATTTCTAGTGCTTTAATTTGTTTGATAATATCTTTTCTTTCCTTCTGCTCTTGCGATTAACTCACTCATCAAATTTGTAAAATTAATAACTATAATATTGTATTAATTATCTAATTCTTTTCTTTAATTTATTTAAATCGTCTCTCCATCTAATATTTGTCTTTTATGATGTCCTAATGTTAGCACTAAATTATACTTGTATAATTTGAGTCTGATATTACTACTAATGCTTCAGTTGAATATTCAATTAAAAATTCCTTCAATCAATAAATATTTGTTTTTCAAATCTCTTGTTTCATGTCCTGTTAGTTCGTCTGTACTTTTTTTTTTTAACAATAGAATAAATGAATTACTTATAAATATGTAACAACATATGTTATAGAGAAAGAGTAGTACTTAAGCTGCTATCAATACATTATCTACGTAAAGTCTAGTAGTTTTGATTAACTTTTATTTGATTGGGTATCTTAATTTAATTTGAGAGAAACCGAGTTAAGCGTTACATTTTGAGCTTTGTCGCTCTTTTCTTTTAATTTTTTAACATTTTACTCTACTTAAAATTTTTAAAATTCTTTTTTAACGTTAATTTGAACTTATCGAGGTGCCGCAGTGAAACGAATCGGATTAACAACAATACGTAACT
>JAUJEN010000534.1:0-419597 GCA_030448925.1 Citrus cavaleriei | reverse complement strand
ATAAGCCTTCCGTTCAGTTACGTATTGCTAGGTTAATCCGATTCTGCTTCTTTCACCACTACAGCACCCAGGCTGGCTAGGGTCCCATTCTGGTGGAATCCTTGAGACCATGAAGAAAATTGGAATTGGTCTCTCCATCCAGGGAATTATATGTGTTGGAGTATGGGTTTGTAATTTGATGGCTACTCGTACACCTATGGCGTTGGCTTAGAATCTGAGTATGAGTCGTAGTCCGCGATGGTTGTTGATTTAGCGATTGATACTTGATGCTATTTGTGGAAACAGACCTTGACCATCTCTTGACTTCTTTGATTAGAAGTTGACTGTAATTTGAACCTCGTTTACTCTCCGCTTAATTCTTTGGTATTCTGGTGACCGACTCGTTGTTGGAATTGTCGCTTGTCATTGAAAGAATTCCCAACTAGCGAAATCTGCGATGCGCTTTGTAAGCTCCTCCACTTGTTGCCATTAGCCATTTCTTGCACATTGACGTAATCCCTCAAAAATGACTGGCATTGGTGCCATTTTCGTACCCATGATGTGGACACTTCAAAATTAGCCCGTTAGATAAACCAATGTTTGAAAAATTGCTTTCGTCTTCTCTCTGTGTAAACTCGAAATTTCCTGCTTGAATAGCGTTGGTTTTATCTGGCGGGAAATGTTATTCAGAAATTTAGTTACCATTGTTCCATGATGAAATCTTTATTAGCGAGCAAATGTTAACCATGAACATTACATATTTCAGAAAATGGGAATAATCCCAAGTTTAACGTCAATACGATAGAAAAAATTTCATATTTAAAAAGTTTATTAATTGCATGAAAATCGTTCGAGATGATTATGTAGATTCCTCGTTTACAAGCTTGTGATAGAATGTATGAGGGGAGCGATTTAGCGCAGCTGGGTTTAATTCAAAACTTCATGCTTAGCTACATTTGGGTATCTTATGCATGATGTGCTCAACTTAGCTAAAAGGACTGAGTAGTCATAAATGGCCTCCCTCTTTGTGGTCAACTTTGTAATCGTTCACGAATTTATTAATGTGCTTTTATTGATAAAGTGTTTTCTCGAGTTCGAGGTCTATAGGTTGAAGATTGAGTAATAATGACTACGGTAGTACATCTCAAAACAATAAAATAAAAATAAAAGATGGGAACAAAACAAATAAAAAAATAAAGAAGGAGAAAGTCGATACTAACCTTATTACCTTTGTTACAACTTTTCCATAAAAACACTAAAACCATCGTGAAATAAATTAACAAAATTAAATTAATAAGATAAACAAAATTACCAAAATAAATTGAAAATTAAATTACGAATTTTAAGAAGAAAAGAAAAGAAATACTAACCTTTAAATGTAGATTTACTTTTTTTTTAATAAAAAAAATAAAAGCGAAATAAAGAAATTATTCACAAAACTAATTATGAATTAAAATTGCTTTGCCTCCCGGCAACGGCGCCAAAAACTTGTGCAATTTTAATAGCCTTTCATAAGCGCTGCGAATCTATTGTAGTATAGATTAATGGTGACGAGTGTCGATCACGAGGAGGTGGATTTTAATTAATGTAGAATTAATTTTGTAAATGGGTGATTGGATTTATGGTGGAAATGATTTGGAATATGCTAAAACTTAGAATTAAAATGGCGAATAATTCTAAACTTGGTATTAGTAGCGAGAATAAATTGAAGAATTCTATTGAAAATGAAGCACTTGGGTATCCGGATCCGTATCGACATACATCATGGGCTAAATATTCCTTATTAATGCCAATTAAATCATGAGAGAATCACCTCGTGAACCACGCTCTATCAATATGGTGCTAAGAACTATCGTGCCAAATAATAATGTATATACTAGAGGTAGAGATTAACCAAGGCGGTATCTGAACAAGATTATTATTATTTAACCGACGAAGAATCAAATCGTCATAGTAGAGGAAAATAAATTACCAATAAGCCCATGACACATGTTGAGACTTCACCTTGACCCAGCTTGAAGAAAATTAGCCCTCATAATTGAACTATGGGCAAAATGATTTATTAAAATACGTAGAAAATACAAGATGGAGAGGGTAAAATGGATCCCAAAAATGGATTGAGCTATCAAATTAGAGGGCCCCACTATAGACCATGGTAAATCATGGCCATGGATTAAAAATAGTTTGGGCCTTCGAGTTAACATACGTCATCAGTCAGCAGTCCACGGTTTGACCCTTGTGGATGAAACATTAACCTGAGTTTGACTTCGGGATGAAACGATAGCGGTTGACTTGGATGAGCGATACTTGGCGGTTTGGTTGAAAATAATCACGTATTGATGCATGTACCGTCGCTGAATTTTCATCGATATCTTTGCCGTCACCATCAACAGTACATAAGAATTTTTGCCCAACAGGATCCTGACACCTCATCAGGTCAATGCCATCATCGGTCAATGCCACGTCATCGATCAAAAGATGCGTATTGAACCCGATGCGTAGTTAGTAAATACCGCGTGAATAATCTTGGTACATATGAATAATTGCCATTTTCCTTTTATGTCTCCCACAAGGTTTTCGTGAAATCACGAGTTCAAAAGTGATGTCCGTTTCTTGGTCGATCTCTCTTTTATTGTGAAATGACTGTAATGCCTGAAGCCATAAAATACTTAATTAAATAACACTGCAGTAATTATATCACCAAGAAGGTTAAATACATAAAAGTAAGAGTTATTTAAATGGGGCTGAAATGTAAAATGATGGTTTTCTCCTTTATAAATACATTTCTAACACTCAGGTGTGGCATGATCTTGAACAAGGGATGTGACTCTGGTTGTGGTGTTGCACAACAATGTTAAAGCGTAACAATGATGGACTTGTGATGATGGTTTTCAAGCAATTATGATAGGCTAGGTAATGGGCATTATTGAAGGAAGGGAAGATTAAGTATTTTTTTTGGTGGTTGGATCTTGCATTTGATGAAAAGAAATAAAAGATTTAATTTAATTTTAACTTTTATATTTTGATCGTAAATGGCTTTCAGAGCCACTCCACAGTTGTTAATGTGTGATTTGTAGCATTAACGTTTATCGATTAGGTTTCAATTCGAACTTTTTCCCTTTCAGTTTCATTATGCTTTTCATGATTTTGCCTCGACAAGTCGAACAATAAAAATCAAATATCAAACAATTTTTACCCAACACCATCAACAGCAAGTCAATATAAACCAAAAAGGAAACGCAAAGAAAGGTGGACGAGGAAATCACGAAGCAACAGTGAATGAAGAGCACAATTGCAAACATGATGGTAGAGGCGAGAAGTACATTGTGAATTGTTCGGCGATGATATATTATAGTTAATTAGGTTAAACTTTTTTGAGATTGAGATTTGTTAGGCTTTAGAGTTTGTAATAGAAAAGTGAATGAAGTTGATTTTGGGAACTAGGGGTTTATATAAGAGAGTTGTGAGGATTTTGTTTTGGGGGCTATGGTTGGTGATTTCATTTGTAGGGGTGTAAAGTTTGACTTGGGCTACAATTTGTGTGTAGAGAAAATGAAAATGAAAAGTTTGCATTATTGATATGGTGTGTGCATGTTTATGGTAGTAACATGTTGTCATGTTAAAAATGTCATAAACATTTCTAAAAAGTTGATTTATCGGGATTTTTCAGTTTAGTTTTAGGGTTAAAAATTTAGGAACCCAAAATGAAACCAAAACATTCAGTTATAATTTGAATTGAACACTTCCGGTTCTTTTTTTTTTTAATAGTAAGAAAAATCTTTAGAATTAGAACCAAGAAAACTAGTGACCAATGATTTTTGATTACGCTTTAGTTTTCCTTACACCACCGATGTAGGGTCCCCAATCTTGAGTAATGATGGTAATCAAACTCACTCTAAATACATAAAATTATGCATGAGATTGGAGGGTAGCCGTGGGATCCCCGATAGTATGAAAAATTTTCTAATGGTGTAACTTTTGGATAGTTGTGAGGCCAGGATATGATGAATTGCTAGTAATATGCAAGTAGCATGGGGTTGATTTAATGGTGCATTTACTAAATGAAAATTGAAATGGGCGGGAATCGAAATGAGGGATTGAAATTAGAATAAATTGTTTATTTTTGTTGTGGAATCAGAATCGGAAATGAGTTGTATTGTCATTGATGTGTTTAATTTGTCTTGGAATTGGAATAATAATGAGTTAGATTGATATATAGATTGCTGAAAAATCGCCCAATTAACTTCTTGTCATAATAATTGTTGTTAACATTAAAATGAATTAATTAATTATCACTAATATTAATAATAATAATAATAATAATAATAATCATCATAAATCATCATCATCGTCATCATCCATCAAAATGAACATAATCTCTATCATAAACAATATCATCATTGGCATCATCATCATCGTTCTTGAGTCATCATCATTGCAACATCATCATCATCGGTCGAACGTGATAACCTCTTCTTTGGTGGTTCAACTTCTCGGCCTTGACGACTATTGCGTGATACATTTGGCGACTCCAACGGTGCCGACTACTGCTACTCTCATAGGCAAAGACTGACGACGAGGGCTATTAGCGTGATGAGTTTTAATTTTTCTATTTATAATTTTTTAATTTTATGTGAGGGACATTTTCCATAATATCATAAATTTTATGGGGCAAAACCGTCGTTCATGGAAGCGAAGTAATTTCCAACCCCCTTGGTATCAATCTCATTTCCCGTTCCAATTGGAGTGGGCCTGATATTCTACGATTCTGATGCAGCTCTTATTTTGTAAAATAAATGTTATTGTGATTTGATTAAATTAGATTCCGATTTAGGAAATGGCGCGGCCAACTATTATTTCGCCGCAAATTGTCAATATGCATATTATGTTCATATTTTGCTTATAAATTTACATCTTCGTTAGTTAAGTATCTTATGTTTAATATTTTTTATTCCTCTCTGAAAATCATGATTCGATTTTAAATTTATTTCAAAGGCTAAATAGTAATTTGATAACCACAGAGGCTTTAGAACTTTTTTAAAATAAACATTCATCGTTAAAGGAAAAATCTACATACTTTGTTTGGATTCTTGCATAATAATATTACAAATTTTATCAAGTATCCATGAAAACTTGCTCATTTGGACAATGGCAAATTTTGCCAAAAGATAGGCAACCTTGTTTGCACTCATGGGGCATACTGCTATTTGGAGAACCAATGTCATCCGATGCTAATAATTTCATTGATAACCACTCATCTTACATACGCTGGTTATATTTCTATTAGTAAGCCGTAACATTGAGCATCCCCAATTTAAGAACTCTGCGCTAACAATGTGTCAATGGTAAGTTCAATTCTCTTGTGCTTCCAAAAATTTAACATCATTAGGACACTTGATTCTATGAGCATATTACGCTTATACTTCACCTTTTAGCGGTCCCTGACGGCCCGCTCAAACTCCAAAATCCTTGGCCAGGTAAGCAGCACCATCAGCATTTATTTTTGTACACAATTGAGATGGGTTTCCATTTGATATATGCTTGATTCCTTAAAAAGATGATCTTGCTTTTTTACTAAGCAGGTAGGGTATTATGAATGAGATAAAAAAAACCTCTGCCTTTATACCTGAATTTCTTGCAGGGACTAGGATACCATAATGATAAAAGGTTGTTTGGTAAACCCGAGATGGACTAGCAGAAGGACCTTGAAACGACTCTCGAAACTCCTAAACTTCGTACAATTGATGCTATAAAATTGAAAAAGGCGAGAAAAGTTTAAGAAAGTTATATTCTTTAAAACTAAAGGTGGCTTGAGAGAACTTAAATTAGTATACTTATAAAAAACCAAGGTGTTGACGTAGATTTCTGGTAAACCAGAAAATTAATTTAGGTGGGGGCAATATAATAAAAAAACACAAAGAACTAACGTAGTTTGGCCTTGACCTGTAATGGCAACAGAGAAAATAATCTTTTATTAAGATCGTAATACAATGCTTTCATCCTCTCTTAGCTACTTTTTAGGTGCGTGTCCCTATCTTAAGAAAACGCTTTGCTTTTATAGCCATACGGGAATAAAATCGTTTTCTACGTAGAAGAAATTCATCCTGGTTCTTCTATATCACTTTAGGATTTAAATTATAAAATATTATTTATCTTATTGGTCTTATCTGGTCAGTTTATCTAATTTACTTACGGGACAAGCAATTTTCTTGAATTGTTGACTTTTATTTGTTGGGCTTGATTGACAATACCGATAGCCCTTTATTTAAACTTGGCGCTTTACATGTGGTCACATGATCCCAAATTAGGTCGATTGGTCCCCCATAGACTATGATTCATAACTCATTTTGCTATCGAAGTATGGTTCTGCTGGTTGGAAGCATGGTTCTCTTCTACAAGGAAGCATGGTTCTGCTCCTTGGGGGCATAGCACTTGCCTCTCACTTTTGAGGGGGCATGACTCTGCTCCCGTTTTAGGGGTGTGGTTGCTGCTCACCTCTTGGGGCATGTTTTCTGCTCCTTAAAGAGCTTGGCTCTTCTATACTTCTAGGGAGCATGGTTCCTACTCACAGGGCATGGCTCTTGCTCTACCGTTCTTAGGGCGTGGCTCACTCCCCACTCTTGGGGAGCATGGTTTACTCCTTAGGGAGCATGGTTTTCAAGCCTCTACATTACCTTTGTTAATTTATTTTTTTTATTTTCTCTGACAAGCGCTTCTACTCTTAACTTCTTCATTCTTTTCCTATATAAACCACGTTTACACCGTTCTTCGATAATGGAGACATCAATCTTTTTTTTAGCGTTACTTTTTTGGTGAGTGATTTTTTTTTTTTGAAATTTCAATGTGATGTCTTCAATTTTGAGAATAATTATAACCTGTTACATGACTACTTTGAAGATGATGATGATTGTTATTTTATATCAACCAACCAACCACCCTCTGTTGTAAATTGCAACTTACCATTACTATAAATTTTACTCCACATTATTTAACCGATAACCAAACCAAGACTTCGATCCGGCATTGGTTGGTCCACCGATGAGGTAAGGGAAAAAGATATCTGAAAAATCCATCTCATCTCTTTACACTCGAATATGAGATCCCAAATTCCGGTTGAACTAAGAAAAGCTCAAAGGCCCGGTGAGCTCTCGGTCGACCTCTTTCTAGGGCGTCGTTTTCCATGATTTTTTTTATATGGCGTTAGGTTCCATCAGCCACGCGAGTTAGCAGGGTATATCTAATCTACTTAAGCGGTATTGCCCCCAAAACCTGACTTTGGCCAATGTTTTGTGTATTATGATTGGTATGTATGTCTTATGAAAATTGGCGGGTTTCTTGATCCCACATTTAACTAATTTCAGCAGTAGTTTACAATTAATGAGCGCTTTCGTATGATAAAGACTCTCTAAAGGTTGAAGTATTACATGTCCGTTACTTGGGCTAAGTCTCGCCTCACTCCCCAATTGTCGAGTAAATCACATGATGGTTCTTGGAAAATTCTTGACTTTTGCCACAGGGGATTAGGAGCTAAGGGGATTCTTTTAACGTGTACCACAGGTATGGAGTTCAAACTCATTTTTCAAGTAACCATGGGAAATCTGAAAGTGTTTTCTTTATTAGTGCTTCTCCTTTTTTAAAGCGATGGCATGGGCTGTACCTATTGATTTTGCTAAGAAAGATCAAATCGACTAAGATTTTAAAGATCATAGAAACTTGTAGTCACAGAAGTACTTTATCCGAAAGCAGGCTCTAGCTATTTGCTTTTGGCTTGATCATTTCTGCCTCTCACCAATATTCCACCATGACCTTACGCTTTAAGAATAATGATTTTTATGCTCTGAAAGGTTGAAACATTTACTTTTTTCTTTATCCTCCTTTTTAGTTATAGATCACGGAAGCGACATTGCTCGAAAAAAAAAGAAAATAGAAAATACTTGTATTCAGATAATTAGGAAACTTAGGATAAGCCAATGTTTTCAAAGTCATAGAATCATCTTTCGAATAATTACAAGCTACTCGAGGGTTGCATTGGGCACCTCAAACTGTCTTGGGGTTGTATGAGAAACTTTGTTTAAATCTTTTCGTAAGACTCGAAGCTCCGTTACGGATCTGCCTTTGCAATTATTCAGAGTTGCACGCAAGCATAACTCCTCAGTGTTGCGGATGAAATATTATTTCAACTTTCACTTGTGAGACTCGATGTTCACAATTTGCAAGCTCTCGCTCTACATCAACTTCCACTAATTCTCTTATGACTACACCTTTTTTCAGTAGAATCTAGCCATGGAACAATGCACTTAATTAAAGGTTTATAGAACTTCACTTGGAAAGATCCTTCTCAGGCATATATGAGCTCTTTTGTTAAATCTTGGTCTCAATATGTCTTTGCTGATAACGTGAGGCACATTGAGAGCTCTGAACTTGTTGATGCCATACTTGCTAATGTTTATTAGGTATTATATAATATTGCTTTTGTGTTGCCATTACTTGTATTTGTGCTCATCTTCCTACAATTTGGTTATGCTTTATTGATGTCAAAGAAAAGATAAAGTCATTGGCGTTGGAGGAATGCTTTACTTCAGTCAAGCCAAGCTTCTAGGAAAATGATTAATGAGCTAGAAAAGTGTTTAAAGAAACAGAAAGCTCTTGTGGCCCAATTGAAATTAGATCTTAATGCTGCAGCGGAAGAATTAGGTCAATCACAGTCCCGAGTTCAAGACTATCGAACTCTTTTGACCAATTAAACCTCGAATTCCAAGTATGAAGGCTTGACCATTGAGGGTTCAAGGTTCTACTGATTTTGAGAATATCCTTGATGAGGAATTTCCAAAAGGTGGTGCCAAAGTTAAGGCCATGATGGAGAGTCATTATCCTTAACTTGACTACCCCATTCTAGAAGATTGATGATGCTCATTGCCAATTATGTTAGGGATGTTGCCTCTTCTATTAGCTCTCTAGCTCTTAGTTGTTGCTTTTTTTTTTCTTTTTTTTACTATTCTCTATAATGAGGTTATTCCAGTGACAAGTTTGTAAACTAAGCATGCTCCTTCTATCTTTATTAATCTATTTGGTACTTGTTATTTAGTGATACTTTCCCCTGGATAGGTTTTGGTGAAATTTTTTTTTTTTTTTGTGAAGGTAAAAAATTCTTTTACTTTCCTTACTTTTCTTTTTATCGGGAGGGTAAAGAATACTCTTAATCTTTCCTCTGCTCACAACTCTGGGAAGCATAGCTTTCTTTACTTTCCTCTTTCAAATAAAATAAAATTTTGAACAATGACATGAAATTCTGGAGCAAGCCAATAACATATTTTATTAGTAGATAAATTGTCACAAATGCTAACTGGTAACAACCTCTTATTAGTATAAAGAATATTCTTCGTAATGACTTGAAATACAGTAATTGCTAAAACTTTTGGAAAAAAACCAGCCAATGATGCTTTATTACATTATAAATCTTGGATGCTTTGCATTCCAAGGACATGGAAGCACAGCTCCGCTCATGCCTCTGAGTCTGTAAGTCCCAGGCCTGATAATCTCTAATACTTTATAAGGGCCTTGCCAATTTGGTCCCAACATACCAACATTTTGCTCTTTTGTATTCTGAAATATCTTTTGTGAACAAGATCCTGACCAAAGCTTCTTGGCTTTACGCTGAATTAAGTGAGCTGCCCTTTGTTTGTGTGCTCTTTCTGCAGTGAGCTTGTTCCTTTTCTCTCCCACTAGATTTAGGCTAGGCGCTCTAGGTTTTTCGGGTTAAAATATTCAGCTCAAGGGCATTTGTAAGTCCCTGACAAGAATTAATTCATACTCAACCCTTTGTACTTTTCAACTTGGTCTTTAGGTGTTGCGTTATTTTTTTTGAACTTGTTCGTTTACTTGAGGATGAAAAGCGGGTGAGGAAAAAATTTTTATCCAAGGCCTTCTGCGAGGATTATCAAATTGTTTCCCGTTGTCTATTGCAATGGCCTAGAGAATACTAAATTGATATATGATAGACTTCCAAATGGATCTGATAGTTTTATGCTCTATGATTTGTGCAATGGGTTTCGCTTCTGTCCACTTTGTAAAATAGTATGTAGCCACAACTGTAAACATTGTTTGCCCTTTGCTAGTAGGCATTGGACCAATGATCTTCACATGCTGAAACAAATTGGCCATGGGCTCTAAGCTGTAGTGAAAGCTATTACGAGGATGACGAGGTATGTTAGAGAACCTTTGACATTTGTCATACTGTTGAACAAATTTCTGTGCATCTTCCTTCATGGTATGCTAGAAGTATCCTTAGCGAATAACCTTGTGGGCCAATGACCTTGCACCCAAATGGTTGCCACAAATACATTAATGAATTTCTCTCATTGTTGTACAAATTTTATTAAACTCGCAAGTGCACGAATTTATTGTAGAATAGATCAATGGTGACGAGTGTCGATCCCACGAGGAGGTGGATTTTAATTCTGTGTAGAATTAATTTTTCTAAATGGGTGGTTGGATTTGTGGTGAAAATGATTTGGAATATCTTAAAATTTAAATTAGAATGGCGGAATTAAATTAAAGTGGAAACTATTATAATGAAAGCACTTGGGTATCTGGATCTGCATCAACATGCACCATTGGCTAAATATTTCTTATTAATGCCAATTAAATCATGAGGGGGGAATCCACACCTCATGAACCTCTAATCAATATGGTCTTAACATCGTGCCAAATAATAATAACCTTGTACTAGGAGGCCAGGTGAAACTAGGGGTATCTGAACAATATTATTATTTGTAAACGAAGAATCAAAATATCCACAAAAACTAGAGGAGGAGGAAAATAAATTTACTAAATAAAGCCCATGACACATGTTGAGACTTCAGCTTGAAAAGAAAATTAGCTACTTCATTGAACTAGGGCAAAATGGAAATTTATTAAAATAAATGAAAATACAAGATGGAGAAGGAATTGGAAAATGGAGCCCTAAAAATGGATTGAATCTTAAATTAAGGGGAAGGCCCACTTTTATAGATCGTTAAGTAAAATGGCCATCGGATTAAAAAGCAGTTTGGATACTCGGGATTGTCGTCATCATGATGCGGTTTGATGAGTTTGACCATTGGTTTGAGCAGATCAATCGGTTTGAGCGATGTGGCCGATTTGGTTGAAAATAATCCGTGTATATGCATGTATACCGTCTGTAGCGATTTTAGTCCTTAATATCTTTACGTCACCGATCAACATTGCATAAGAATTTTCTCCAATGGAATCGTGACACCTCATCAGTCAATGCCACATCATCGGTCAATGTTACGTCATCATTCCATATATGTGAGCGATTAAGTGAGCGATTATGGACATCTGTACATGTGAATAGTACCGTACATGTGAACAATGACATTTTTCCTTTTATGCTCCACCTAAGGTTTTCGATTGTCCTGAGTTCAAAAGTGATGTCCGTTTTGCCGTCTGATTTTCTCCTTTATAAATATACATTTTCTAACACTCAACACTCATCACATAACTTTCTTTATTAAACATTAGATACCTTAAGTAAGGTAGTGAATATCCTTTCTTGTATAGTACATCTATCAAAATCACGTACTATGTCGACCTTAACCTGATCCTCCCAGTTTCCTACTTATTATCAGGTAGCTTCCTATCTCTTAAGTAATTAATGATATGATCCATCTAGCTCCTTATTATATTAACAAGATTAATCTTCTTGTTCTCCTTATGATTAATACTCGAGTTTCGTAAGAATTCAATGGGGATTGATCTAGTTAAGTCTACATATGTGGCTAATGCTAACCTTGTGAGGACATCTGCTTTGTTGTTTTTCTCCTTTGAAACCAGAGTTATAGTGTATTCTATAAAATCTATTAGTAGCTCTTTGACCTTCTGAAGATAAGCTAACATTCTAATTTCTCTTGTTAGGTACTATAACGGTTCACAATCAATTGTTAATCACTAAACGTTTCTAGCTTTTCTGCTCCTATCTCTTTCGCCAACCTTAGCCCAATGAACAAGGCCTCGTACTTTGCTTTATTGTTGGAGGCCTTAAATCTAAACCTCATGATAGAGCTTATTTCTGTATGCTCTAGAGTAACTAAAATAAGCCTTACTCTACTCCCTTATTGGTTTGGCTGTCTATCTGTACAACCTAAGTTGGCATAATTGCTTTGCTAGTCCTTACATACGAATTACTCTACTATAAAGTCGCTTTGCCCTTTAATTGTTGTTCTAGGTTGATATCGATATCATGCTCTCTTAGCTCATATTTGAACTAATCTTTTGACTCTAGTCATTGCATTGCTCTGCCTCGAAATTTGGTTTATGAGTACCACTACCAAAGTTAAAGCCATTTTCTCTAAAACTGGGTACTTGGTCTCGACATCTAAAAGAGCATGACTCACATAATAAATTGGCTTTTGTACCTTATCTCTTATTTTATTAATCGAACTTCTTGGCGAGTGCAAAAGCGACCGATTACTGAATAAAAACTTCTCGTTATTGGCTTAGAAAGAATCGGGGGGACTCCCTATATATCTTTTCAATTCTTGAAAGGCTTTTCGCATTCCTCCACATCATGTTTTTCCTCCTACGAGGGTATTTTTAGAATGGTAGGCATTTATACATTGCTCTTGAAATAAACCTATTCAAAGGCTGTAACTTTCTGTAACCTTTGAACTTCTACAATTGTCTTTGGAGACTCCATATATAAAACGGCTTCAATTTTATATAAGTTAGCTTATGTTCCTCGCTGGCTTACCATAAACTCTAAAAAATTTCCTGAAGAGACCCTGAACTCGCATTTGCTTGGGTTTAACTTCATATTGTACTACTTCAGAATCTTAAATGCTTCATCTAGGCCTGTGATATGATCTCCCATTTTTCTACTTTTGACAAACATATCATCCACGTAGACTTCTATGTTTCTTCCAATTTGCCCATGAAACATTTTGCTAATAACCTTTGATAGGTTGCTCTTTCATTTTTTAGCCTAAAAGGCATAAAATTGTAGTAATATAGGCCTTTATCCGTGAGAAAAAAATGCATTTTCCATTGGTAGAAATCCGGATTTGATTATACCTAGAGAGTGCATCCATAAAAGTAAGTAGCTCATGCCCTGCAGCAGCATTGACCAGCTGATCAATTCTAGGTAAAGGAAAGTTGTCCTTGGGACACGCTTTATTTAAGTTAGTGAAATCTATACAGATCCTCCACTTCCCATTAGACTTTTCTTTCGTTAGACCAACTTTGATAGTCAGCCTCTTTAATGAAGCTTGCTTTGAAAAGCTCCATCTCATCTTATTGCCTTGTATTTTTCTGGATTGAAAGGTATCTTCTTTTATCGTACTGGCTTACTACTGGGATGCACATCTAACCAATGGACTATCACTTTTGGATCTATACCTGGCATATCCTCATGGGACCATGCGAACACGTCAGACTATGCTCTGAGAAAATCTTTTAGTTGTTCTCGTATTTTTAGGGCTAATGATGAACCAGCACAAATTGTCGTGCTTTGATGATTGTATTGCAATTGGATCGTGGTCAACTCTTCTACTGGTGATCCCTTTTGCTCATTTCTCTCCTCTCTAAGGGCAAGCGCGACTTAAAGACATTCTCATTTGTCCATCTTGCCTTTTAAAGTTATGGCATAATATTTTCTGAACTCTTTTTAATCTGCCCTTAAGACTCTAATTCTAGTTTTTGTAGGAAACTTTACCATCAGGTGATAAGTTGAAGTTACTACTTGAAAAAGATTTAAGACTAGTCTACCCAAAATAACATTAAAGACCGAAGGGTGCTCCAATACTAAGAAGCTCACCATCTTGGTAGCTTGGTAAGATTGTTCCCTAATAGTAACTAACAAGTCTATATTGCCTAAAGGAATTAAGCACTCTCTACCAAAGCCAATCAGTGGAGTGTGAATTAGCCTCAGCTTTTCTCTTCTTATGGTCATCTTGTCAAATGTTGCTGCATATAAAATATCTGTTGAACTCCTATTATCCATTAAGACTGTGAAATCCTTCCGATTTGCTAAGGTTATCGAAATAACTAGAGCATCATCATGCGGTTGATGTATCCTTTTTACTTTTTCTATGAATGTGATGGTATTATGTCCTATTCTAGCCTCTTTTGAGGGTTTACCCACTATGTTGACCAGTAAAGCTCCCGATGTTGCTCGAATCTCTCTTACATAAGATTTTTGTGCCCTATTAGAGTCCCCTTCTCCTGCAAATCTACTAAAAATAGTTCTTATAAGGGCTCCTTCTGAAACCTCTTAGTCCTTAATATGTTTTGGTATCACTGTAATAATATTTTGTGGTGCATCAGCTATGGCCTTATTCTGAATATCCTTGCGTTCCTTCATTCTTATGAAGTCTTTCAAATATCCTCTCTAGATTAGGGACTTTATTTCCTCTTTAAAATTGAATTAGTCATTAGTATTGTGGCCATGATTTCTATGGTATCTACAATACTTACTTTTGTCTCCTTGATTTGGTGCGGTCCTGATTTCTTTGGGCTTTCGCAGTAAGTTTGGGTCTCTTATCTGCATAAACAATTGTTCTCTTAGTATATTAAGTGGCGTGTACCCAGAGATATACTTTGTAGGATTATTAGTCCCTTATTGTTTCTTGGACTACTTTTTTTCTAGATTTTTAATTTGTTTATCCTTTCTTTTCCCTTTTTTCTCCAGGCTTCTGAAAGTCTGAATATGATATTTTCTTTGCATTGGTCAACTCATCGGCATTAAAGTATTCTAGTGCTCTTAATAGCAACTTAGTAAAGCTTCTTAGTGCATTCTTGGTGAGTGAGTTGTGGAATCTTCCTGGTCGTAGGCTTGGCATTATGGCGGTTAATGCTATTGCATCTTTATAATTTTCTACTCTTACTGCCTCTTTTGTCAAAGCAGACAATATAGTCCTTATTTTCATCGTTTTCTTGCTTAACTGCTAATAGGTGAGTTGGGGGAAACTAATGGTCTCTTTATCCCACAAATTGACTAATAAACATCTGACTAAGCTAGGTAAATGAAAAGATGAAACCGGGCTTTAGTTTTTTATACCACTTACGTGCCGCTTCTGCATCAGGGAGAAAGCCTTGCATATTGCTTTACGGAAGCGAAATCTGGCAGCACATGTCGGAGGTCTCTTGGTGATCAGTATAACTTGCACGAGTCTCTACTCTTCTGGTGACCTGGCAGACTTGCTTTTCTGACGACCTTTTATGGGCCGTCATTATCATCTTGTAGATAATCTTGCAAATCATTTTGTAGCCCTTCTTTTTCTTGTAGGGGTGGATCTTGCTTTGCTCTATGTTATTGGTTCTCTATATACTGGAGAACCTTGGCCATGTTTTGAGTAAATTAGCCACTTGTTGCTCAAGTGGTAGACGTGGCCTAATATTACTGCATTGCCTTCTTGGTGGACTGAGAATTGGTGGCAACCTGCTATTACAGGTGCAATGACTTTATTGACTCATAGGTATGGAAAGCTTGATGTGATCTTAATAATAGTATTTATACCATCCCCACAAACGACATAAATCTGTTGACATAAATTTCCAATCAACCAGAGAATTAATTCAGGTGGGGTCGATAAAATAAAAAGACACTGAAAATTAACATGGTTTGCCTTTTGACCTACGTCCATAGGCAATGAAAATAAATCTTTTATTAAGATCACAATTACAATTCAACTCTCCCTCTCTTCACTACTTTTTCAGTGTTTATCCCATACTAAGAGACGTTTGCTTTTATAGCCCTCTCTAGATAAAATCCATTTTTCACTTAAATTCATCTTAATTCTTCTTTATCCTGTAGGATTTGAATTATAAAAAAAATTATCTTTTCACTAGTCCTATTTGAGTTAAATTTTAACTAATTTACTTCTGGACCAAGCAATATTCTTCCATTGTTGACTTTTATTTAACTGGGCTTGGTTCAACAATAACTCTTCTATTTAGACTTGGCATTTCTGCGTGGTCCCTAATCTAAAATCAGGTCAACGATCTCTGTGGACTTATGGTTCATGACTTATTTTGCTACCCTAGTAGTATGGTTTCTGCTCCCTGGAGAGCATTGTTTCTGCTCTCTAGGGAGTACGACTCATACTCTTCACTCTTGAGGAGCATGATTTCTACTCTCTAGGGAGTACGGCTCCTGTTCCCATTCTTGGGAGTGTGGCTGCTGCTCCCTACTCTTGGGGGGCATGGCTCCTGCTCTCCACTCTTGAAAAGCATGATTCTTACTCTTTGGGGAGCATGGCTCCTGCTCCCATTCTTGGGAGTGTGGCTTTTGCTCCCACTCTCGCGGAGCATGGTTTATGCTCCTTAGAAAGCATGGTTTTTTAAATTCTCGGCACACCTTTGTTGATTTTTTTAATTTTCTACAACACAAGGCATGCAAAGTATCCTCATATTCAAAGCAACCATGGAAACAAGCAGCATTCTCTATGGTTTTCTTTGTAAATAAATTAGCAAATGTGGGTAGAATATTGTTATATGCTCTTTAAAAGATTATTTTTATCTTACAAGGGAAAGACAAGTGCTAGATGAATTTCCACCGCACTAGACTCAGCTGTAAACTTTAAGAAATATTTGGGCACTTCAAAAATTTGTGCAAACATAATAGCTACTCTTTGCTTGGTAGTTACCTCAATTGTCATAATCCCACAAGAGTTGATTTGACGATGAAGTCTTGATTGGACCAACCAACCCTATAGGAGTAGTACTTGCTCTTAAAGAATCAGATGATAGCACTGGAGAAGCTGAGGAGACTGACAATAACAACTCTGAAGAAGAAGAACCAGTTCTAATGGTGATCTCACTATCGAACCAACATCCTTTTTCAGGCCCTACATTAAAATAATTCTTAATCCTACAGGTGGCACTCGCTGCTCTAATTGACACAGGAGCAACAAGGTGGTCTGAGTCTCTGTCGAGATTTAAGTTTGTGGTCAAACACATAAAGGAGGAATCCAACACTGTAGCTGATGAAGCAAGGGGACACTTCCTCGAAAATCTCAATACCTTCATTGGTGTAATAATAGATCCCTTGAGCCTATAAAAGGGAGCCCTTGGTTTTTTCAGCAATGTGTGGTTGAGGAATGATGTATCTCTATTTGATGTGTAGTCCTAAAACTCCACAATGATAATGAAGGGGAGGAGGACATGCAGGAGAGGTACAGAGAATACCTCATGTGCCATGCTGTGCAGAAGTACCAAACCAATTTTGGGCTCGAGAACAGTACTTTGTTAACGAACTTATCAATGCATAGCATAACACAGCTGTATCAAATGGCGCCTGAACTCATTCAAAGTCAATGCAGATCGCAGGAGTTGAGAAATCATATAAAGCAGATTGAGAAAACATCATTACAGAAATATTGTGATGATAAGCCAAACAAGTTTGGAAGACGAATAGTGCACTACAGATAGTGCACCTTCCATAACCTTCCATTATGAAACACAGGAAGATGAAAACAGAGAAAGAGCGGTATAGTCCTTCAGACTGGATCCTTTTGACCTGTACAGGTATTATCATATAAACACCACCCTAAGTACCTTAAGAGCCATAATCTTTATCCGACAACCTAAACTAAAAACCATCTACAAATCGTCAGAAATAACTATCCAAGCCATCTCTAGCTCAAACGAAACCTACCTACCTATAATCTCGTCCAATGAGGTTACTAGGTATAAAATTCAAGGGTACAGAGGATTACACCTTGGAGCAATCCAGATAGGATTACAACCTTTGTTCCTAGCTAGAAAAGATGTGACATGCTTTATTGCCATTCTAGATACTAGATGACAAACATTTGAGAAAGCCTTGATTACGGCTGTTGACGTAAGACTCAATCAAGGCCATATTGTCCTCTGGAGCTTTTTCTTTGACTTGCACTGCCTTGCATAGTGTCATTTCTTTCCACAGATAAAGCATCTTCCCGAAACTGGATATTTTATTAGTATTGGAAGGTTGTAGGAAATTTTACAAATGAAATTTTAGTATGCAGGTAGCATCATGCTACACGAAGTGTTCTCAAATGAGTTATTCCTTCCACTTATTATTTTCATCAATCAGGTTAGCCACGCATGACTGTGGAAGTAAGGATGAAGGGGAGAACGGTTTAAATATGCTAGGACGAGGAAGCCACCGATGATGATAAATGAAAATATCTTCATCAAAGTTGATCTTATCATGTACTCTACTTCTGATTAATTCCACTTGAATCCTAATTGAAAGATGGATTATGACCAATTTACTCTCCATGAAAGTGCTACTAGAATAATGTTTAGCCTTGAGAAGCCTAGCAACAAGGGAATTTGGTGATGAGATGATCAGTCAACATTGCTTTACAATAAGAGCTCTATTGAAGCAGATTAGGTCCATAGAACCAAGACCACTTCTCTTTTAGATCTACATATTTTCTACCGCGACAACCAATCAAGTCCTTTTGAGTTTGAATTTGAGCTCCACTAGAACTTCAAAAACAAGTTGAAATTGTTCACAAAGACTTGCCAAAATTTTAATGACACTAATTGCATACGTTGGGATTGCTTGTGCCACTACTTTGATTAGAATTTCTTTCATCCCAATCAAGAAAAGCTTTGCTTTCCAATTTTAAATTTTGCTAGGCATTTTTTCCTTTATCGAATTGAAAAATGAATACTTGTTCGTGCCCAAAAGTGGCGCTCATAATGTGAGATAATCTATAAGTTGAAAATAATTCGAATTTCATCTCTGAAAGTTGTTGAACAGTTTGGAATATGCAACAAGTATGACTTCTCTAAATTATATACTTGGCCTGAGAATTTTGTATATGTCTCAAAGATTAGCATCAATTGATTACATTATACTGCCTTGGCTCTTGAGAAAATCAAGCTGTCTTCAGCGAAAAATAAATGAGATATTTTAAGACCACTCCTGCCAAAGGAGATACCATAGAGCAAATTATTATTCTCATGCATGGGATAAAAGAGAAGAAAAATATTTATTGCATGAAATAGAAAGATAAGGGGAAAAAGGACACCCTTGTTGCAAACCTGAGGCTTAACCACACCTCTGACTTTGCATTGTTAGGGAAAGAGAAGGTTGATGATATGAAGTTACCTCTATGAGGATTTGATTTGGAAATGGCTTCTTGTTGGTGGGCTGCATTTCCATTTCTTCAGCATCAACACTACATCTTTTTGTTGCTGTATAAATAACCCTATTTGAAAATGTTATTATAATTAATACTTTAAGAGCATAATAATAACACTAAGTCTGACTGGTCTGCTTGTAAAGATTTTTCCCACCAAGCACAACTCTAGCTTTCTTTCCAAGATAATTTAACTTCCCCTTCAATTATGACAACTTCACGATTCTCCTCTGCTAAAGACAACATATTGTACTATTGTACGATTTCATCCGTATCCAATTTTGGTATAGACTAAGACAATAGAACAAAGAATGCCTTTACTGCGCTTTACTTGGATGATGAAAGATATAAGTTAAGTGATGGAGAGTAGTGGGAGAAAGATTATCGATTGGGTAATGGATGATTGTATCAATTGGCTTTAAAAAACAAATAAAGAGAAAGTAGAAGAGAAAGAGAAGAGAAAACACTTCTTTTGAGTGGGAAAAACATACCCAATGGCATACAAAGATTCTACTTCTAGAACCGAGAGAGCAAAAAACTCCAAGTTCATACCTCGAAATCAAATTAATTGAATTTTTATTTCCTTTAACTGAATTTTAGCTTGCAATAAGCTTTCACAATTTAAATTTTGATATCTCTATACTAAAGAACTTCAGACTGCTGCCAGGATTAATCAAATTAATTTGTGCTTTGCAATGGCCCGTAGGTACTCATAAGAGCTCTTATTTTACTTGTATAAGTAGTTTAATCTGCCTTTTTGGTGTTCATTATCCAGTATTTTAAAAAGACGATCACTAGTAGAAAAATGACCTTCACTGATACTACTATGGTATCAGTAACATGTTTTGCTGACACTGAGTTTTAGTGTCACCATAGGTCGTGCTAGTGTTACACTGACAGTAGTTATTAGCACAACAATTTTGTATTACAATGGTATTAAAGAAAATTTGATTCTAAGACATCACGTAGATATTGATTGTATGGTATCAAAACAATATTGATGCTAAGACATCATATACATATTGATTCTATGGTATAAAAAAAAAATTGATGCTAAGACATCACACACATCATGATTCGAAAGTAGTAAAAATTTTGTGATTTTATGGTATCAAAGAATTTGTGATTTTATGGTGTCAAAGAAATTCTAATGTAATGGTATTAATCAAATTCTGATTGTATACCAATAATGTTACAGGGATGCTAATTTGGTGTCACAATTTATTTGAGAAAATAAAAAATAAAATTTGTTTGATACACAAATCAAATTTGCAGCTAATTATGAATGCTATTAAGCTCCATTTCAAACATACAATGTATCATAATCATCCAACAACATAGTATCATCCAACAAGAGTAGAATTAGAATTACAAACTAAAACAAACAATAACCAAATCAGTACACTTTTGGCTAAACATTTTCCCACGACCATCATAAACATTCAAACATGCATAAATTTGTTCATCTTAAAACTAGAAACAACAATAACCAAAACGTTTGAATGAGTTACAACATAAATTAGTAGCAATGATCATGAATGAAATCAGCATAAATCAGCGGAAATTAGCAGCAACTAGCTTCAAGTAACCTTAACGGCAGCAACATTCCCTGAAAATATAAAGGAAAAATAAAGGCAACAACATTAAATATCATTCTAATATAAGCTTGGTGACAGAAAATTTATTTATTAAATAATGATATGTACCTATTTTCATAACTGAGTGATTAAGTTACCCACATAGGCAGCCCACTCATTTCGAACCTTCATAAGATCCTTATTTTAATACTTAGTTATCCCCTTAAACTTCAATTAAGGAAATTAAAATAATGTCGTAAAATAGCCAAGTAACAAAGATAAGGTTTCAAACTTACATTTTCCTTCAAAATGTTCACATTTCCAATAATATCTTGCATGTACTTCATAATGAAGTGCCCACATTCAAAACCACCTATTTGTTAGGGGCACTGTACATTTATAAAATTAGTTTCACAACTAAAAACATAAAAAATTTAAGTTACAAATTGAAACAAAATAGACAAAAATGTAATAAGCCCTTACTTACTTGGATAGTTAACCATTTCAGGTTTAACTTAGTTTTGAACTTGATTGAATGATACATTCTAACTCCTCTGAAGGTAATAACCACAATGAATACAGAGATCAACATAATAACTATAATTTAATAAGTAAGGTATATGAAATATTAAAATAGAAGTCTATAGAAACTTAACTGATTGATTATTTACTCCATATTCACATCAATCTTTTCTCTAATTGCTGAATCCAAATAATAGACAGTGGAGACTAACATATCAATTGCAACTAACACCCAGTGATTGCTACAATTCAACACATAAATAGTAATATTAGTAGCCTGATAAATCGATTATCTCAATCAACAAAAATAATTAGAATAAATGAAGTCAAATTGTATATGAATGGCCTTCACTGGAATTCTATGACATGAAACTCCAAAACCAGACCATACTCCTTACTGTGAAAGCAATCATCGTTTTAGTCACAACTCAATACCAAATACAAGACAAATTAAAATAAAATGGCAAAGAAAGTGCATGCTGTTATGTCATGGAAAGTAAATTTTAATGGATTAAAAACAACTTATTGCCTATTAGTGTAAGAAAAAGCTGGAAGACCTTACCTTGGATTATATATGATTAATGTAATCTATCTAGGTAGAGCTACTCGCAACAGTTCATATATGTGCCGAGACTTTTGAGTTATATATTCCTCTTGCGGTTTGCCTCTACCAATCATCACCTGACCAAATCCGACGGGAAACATCCCTTCATCATTCTCCATTGACTAATGTAAGTACCTATGATATGGTAAAATATTAATTATAGAACATCATTGTATATAATAAATAAAACATGACAATTATATAATGTAAGATTATAAGGCAGGGAGTTACCTTGCCCAAAGGTCAATCACTTCATTCCGCAATGCAGCAAAATCAATGATCACTTGACAGACATCATTTGTCAATAGGGATTCATCATGCTCAATCAAAATTTCTTTCTGTAAAAAAATTTCAACTATAACCGAGAACATTTTTATTGCTGCACTGTTATTCTTTCTCTCCTGCGCAGCTAGCCTAGTGTTCTTCCGTAATACTAGTTCTCAACTAGTAGCTGCTTTAATCACCTTTGGCCTAATCAGAGGAGGAGCTCTAGAACCAAGATAGAAAACAATGGGATTTTCTTGTTTCCTTTGCTGGTCTGGAGTTTGGTTAAGTCTAAGAGACCTTTTTGGAGTCTTTTTGGGAGTATTCCTTGGAGTTTTCTTCTCAGTTTTAACTAAAGGAGTTTATGCCAACTTTATTTCATTATGAGAATCTGCCTCCATCATATGTGCAACCCATTCAAAATGTAAAAATGACACAGTAATTAGTTCAATAAAATAATAATTAAGTGTAACATAAAGTAAAAAAATAGAAGTCAGACAATAACCTTTGTTTTGGCAGTTGATTGATCATTGTTTTGGGAATTTTCCTTAATGTTTGCAGCCTATTAAATATGTGAACTTTAAGTGAGTAGTTGAAAAAACAATTGGAAATAAAATAAAACAATTAGGTAAGATAATAACCTTTCTTTTGCCTTTGATTCGAACATCATTATATCTCCACTATTGATTTAGTGATATAGCTACAACTACCAATCTATCGACTTGACATGCATTAGCTTGCCATTTAGCTTTATATCAATATCCATCGTCATCTGAAACCTTTCTTACGTATACCTTTCTTTCAATGGCCCATTCTTTGCTCAAGTCTGATTAAAGGTATATGGAAATACATTGTTGGGGTGATTGACTTAGTCAGATCTTGGACTCTGCCTTAATTCGGCTCACAGAAATGCTGACAGAATGTCATTTACCCCATGAGTTTGAAATGACCCTTGATCGACTTGACTCTTTAATTCATCCTACAACAATATGCATCCAAACTTAAGCCTTCGAATAAAAAAGTTATTGTTCAAATATATGCAAACATATACAAACCTCATATTGAAGTAAACCTAAGTAATAAAGAATGAACACTCACAATTTTCTCTACCATTGGCAACACATCAGGTTCGAATAACCATTTTGTTGTTCTTTTCACATCAACCATGGTGACAGTTGAGCTCACTGAGCTCTTTTCTTAAATCAATCATACATTTCATATTAAGAGGAAAGAGAGCTTAATTTTATAAGATAAAAATAAAATTTCTGAATTATATAGACAAAATTGAATTGAGGAGGCTGTTATATGATACCTTGTGCAGCATGCCACTATAACTTGTACTAACCAAACAATGGTTGTACTTGATTTGCTTACACATCTTTTTCGCTTTATTACTCTTATCCTTCATAAAAACAGTTTACAGCAGTCATCATACATTAAAACAAATAAGTTGTCTAAGTAACAAAGAATGAACATTATTGTAAAACATTTTACCTCAATTAGGGACCAGAACGCTTGTCAATACAACCTGCTTCCCTCCGATTTTAAAATTTTAGGATACTGCAGTAGGCAAACAATTAACTTATAAGCTTGGTTATCATTATGTAGGTTGAATAAGCTAGGTGTTTAAGCACATAAAGTTCCAAGCAATTCCCATTTATTAAACCACATGTTTTTTACTCCTTATATCAAGTTCAAATTTTGTCTGCTCCAACATATAATAAGAAACAATATTAATAGTAGTACAGAGAGAAAAATGAATTAAACCACGAAAGTGAATAAGAAATGACAAATTACCTGCAAATGGTCCCAAAGTTTGTCCTTAATTTCCAGGGGACACGTCGCTAATCATCATACAAGATTGAAATATTATCTCGGATGAGAACACCGATGTAACTTTTAAGATCATTCGCTTTGTCTCCAGCAGGAACTCCATATTGGTTATATTGCATTATTACGTTATTGTCAGCTGATCTTTTCAGTAAATGTTTATTTTTTGTCTGCTTTCTCTTCTTTGGTACTTCAATGTCAAATTAATAATTGAAACATATCCTTATAACTTGCATTTAAAAAAATCTATAAACAAAGGAAAATATTTATTAAAAAACCACACATGACAGCTTCACATCACTTGCATCTAATTTATATACAAACAAATAAAAAGACTGAAATCAATGCAAGAAAAAGAAAGCATGTGACAGCATGAGATATTACATTTAGCTTTCCATATCAAAACAAATACAGACACTAAATTCAGTAAATGGAAAAAAAGCATATGACACCTTCAAATAACTTGCATTCAGTTCATATACAAAAGAATGAAGACACTGAAATCAAATAACTTACTATAGTTTTCATTCCCTTGTTAAGTCATCATCAATTGGAACATCAGCACACTCTGGTCTTTCATATATGCTAACATCATCTTAATTCATATCTATTTATGGGGATGGATATTCTTTACATAAAGGTTCATGTATCACCTTCTCAATACTCCCATCAACAGTTATTGATTAATTGAATCTTTAACAACAATTGATTTTGTTGGATCTACTTGGTCTTGAACATAAAACACTCGCTTTTGCGAGAAGTACGAATAAAATAATCGGTTATTATTGCGATTAAAGATCAACAACTGTGGTGAAACCTTTAATCATCAACCTTAACCCATATATTATCAGCCCAATCACATAAAAAAAATACTAACTAGGCAACGTCAGAAAGTGGGTTTTTAAAATTAAAGCTAAACCACACAAACCGATCTAATGCCTTAATAAATTCGAAACAATAAATTCAATGAAAGCACAATAATAAATAGCAGGAGAAAGCAAACTCAAGGATTTTTATGTGTTAATCCATGCCGCTTTATGCAGCAAAACTCCAAGCAGCGGGGCGAGGATTTCATTATCCGGCCTTTTCCGAAACTGACGTTCTGATTTGGTCTCAATGAACCTTCTATGAGATTATCTCTAATCTCTTCTCGAGTGTTTCTACACTACACCGCGTTCGTTTGATGAAATAAAAAACATGCAACAATGAATCTCTCTTTAAGAGTGGATATACAAATTGAAAGACAAAGATGATTTAATAAATGATGAATTCAAATTGAGCTCAATATATGTTGTATGCACTTGTTCTTGCTTGCTTGGATTACGAAATGATTTGGTTTTGAGTTTATATAGTTTGAGCTCAAAAAATCATGCGTTTCACATTTATCCGGTATTGGTTATGGAATCCGATGGTTTATATTACAAATGAAATCTGACACTGCATAATTCTGAAAATCCAAAGAAGTTGCTTGCATTACGGATGCTTGCCCTTAGTATCCGATTTTTGCTTTTATATCCGAAGCTTCCACTGATAAAATTCGGTGAAATTTTCCTAAATTTTTAGTTTGACCCCCAAACTTTATAAAACTGTAGTATGGCCCAAAACGTTATAAAAGTTTGCAAATAGGTCTAATTTCAGAAGTTCTAAATAATACTTTGTTAATCCCAAAACTTTCTGAAATTATGATATAGCCCAAAATGCTATGACACTTTTCAAATAAGTCCTTCACTAAAATTTCAAGTAATATTTGTTGATTTCAAATTTTTCAAAATTCTTTCAATTTAAACCATAAACTTGAAAAACAACTAATTTCATGAAATCATTTTTCCATTAAATATGAAACATTTATAATGTGAAAATAATGATTTATTTAAAATATATAAAAAATAATTTGAGCTTAAAAGATTAATCATTCTTAATCTTGTTTGTTATCATCAAAATCAATATTATGAAAACATATATGTTAACAAAAACAACTTTCTTAGCCATGAGATATTGCAGCTCCTAAATTTCAACAAGGACCCCATAATACTCCATTATACCAGTGAAATGATTTTTATCCTTTGAGCTTGAGACTTGTAAGGTTGTTGCTGAGACATTAACCCCATTGTTTTGCGTAACACAGTTGCTATCTCAATCCCTCGTTGCAAAATTAAAACCATTTATAAGGTACCCTGAATATGCAATCACAGTGCAACTAGGTTTGTTTGCCAACATCCTAATAGTTTCATCAACATTTAAACCATTTGCTATCATGTTTGTTACCTACAGTTTGAGAACAAATTATGAGTTACTAATGAAAAACGTAACACTGTTATTAAGGATAAATTTTCAAATCCTAACCTTTATTTGTAACCAATCAAAAAAGCTACGAGCATGCTCAGTTTCTAACCAATGAGCTCGTTTTGATTGCTTTGGAAATTTTGATTGCAAGAATATCTTATGTTCCATACCATGTCAATACTGAAAAAGTCAGTTGTTGTTAAATGCTGTTTTGAAAAAATTTCATAAATACTAATGACAATTTATAACTTACAGTATGTAAGATTACAACTCCAAGGTGTTTTCCAGAATGTAAATATGTGCTTGCTCTAGTAGTGCATCATCAACCATCTTAACATTTCCACCTCCTAAAGGCTTTTCAATTGTATAATCAACTATACAATCAGGTGGCAGTCCAATGAATTCATGGTTTGAGAGATATTCAACACAGAATTCAAGTGCTTCCTCTGCAACATAGCATTCCATAATGCAGCCCTCAGGCCGATAGTGGTTACGAACATAACCCTTTAACGTTTTCATGTTTCTCTCAAATGGATACATCTAACAAAAGTGAACCGGTCCACATAATCAGACTTGGTCAACAAGATATACCGTCAAATGGACCATTATGTCAAAAAAGCTGGGTAGAAAATATTGCTCAAACAAGCACACAATGACAAAATGATATTTTTCTAATTTGTCATGTAATTTTGTGTCCAGTACCTTACTACACAGTGAATTGAAGTGAAAGCACATCCTAATAACAGCTTTTCTAACATTTTTCGGTAAACAATCACAGATTGCTAAGGGTAATAGTTGTTGCATCAAAGTGTGACAGTCGTGAGACTTAAGACCTTAAAGCCGACAATCGTTAACAGAAACAAGATTCCTAAAGTTTGAAGAATAACCTTCTGGAACTTTGGTTTCTAACAGAGTTTGACAGAACTTCATTTTCTCTTCTTTACTCATGGTGAAAGGTGCTGCATGTATGATACTTCTATTATTTTCACCACGAACCAATTTATCCCTAATTTCCATTTCTATAAGGTCTTTTCTAGCCTTTACCCCCGTCTTTTCTTGTTGATGAGTAGTGCCGAAAATAGATGCTCTCACACACATTTTTCTCAATATGCATCACATCTAATAAATGATGAATTAATAAATGTTGCCAATATTCCAAATAAAAAAAAATTGATTTTCTTTTGAACAGTTTGTTATTATCATCATCATAGTCATCACACTTTCTCTTGCTACCTTTGTGCTTTCTACTTTTGTAGTCAATATCATCCACTAATTTCAAAATATCTTCACCAGTCAAAGTTTGAGGAGGTTTTTCCTTTTCTATCTCATTATTAAAGACCTTTTTAAGTGACCTAAATGAGTGGTTACTTGGTAAAAATCGACAGTGCCCTAAATATACACACTTCCTACTATGTGTAAGCCATACTGAACGCTTGTTTGGGCCACAAACTGGACAAGCATAATGGCTCTTAACAGAACACCCGGAGAGGTTCCCATATACAGGAAAGTCACTAATAGTCCACAACAACACAACTCAGAGATTAAAGGTTTCCTTTTTATAAGCATCATAAGTTTCTATACCGACATTCCAAAGGGTTTTCAAATCATCAATCAAGGGTGCTAGGTAAACATTTAGATCATTTGCAGGTTGTTTAAGCCCAGATATCAATAAAGACAACATGATGAATTTTCTTTTCATGCACATCCATGACAGAAGATTGTAAATGACTAACATGACTGGCCAACAACTATAAGTAGTGTTAAGTGTGCTGTGTAGATTAACCCCATCAGTTGAGAGAGCTAATCATAGATTTCTAAGTTCTTGGCCAGAGTCAGGCCACTTGCTGTCAACTAAATGCCATACCGAGGAGTCTGCTGGATGGGAAAGTTTGCCTTAAGCACAAAAGCAATTTCTTCTTTAAATTTCTCAAATAACTACATTAACTATGTCTACTACAAATTTATTGTCTAAAAATCTAAGAGAATTAATGTTAATTGTGTTTATATCAATCGTTAATTCTCTAAACATAACATACCCTAACAAAATATGAAATTTTTAAAAAAATAATAATAAGATAAGTGATAATCAATAAAGTTTATTTTATAATAAAATACAAGCTTCTTACCTTCATTTAGAGAATCACTTGAAAATTTTGACTCTTAAGTGGGTTGAAAGTTGATAGACAGTAAAGTGACTATTGATATTTTAGCTTTTATTGATTTTTTATTACTGAAGTTGTAGTGATTAGAATGCTTTAAGATTGCTTAGAAACTCAATCACTACCCAAGATCACAATTAAGATCAGTACAAGATGCTCTAAACCCAACGAATAACCTTTAGTGTTAAGAATACTTTGAATTGAAAATGGCTATGAACAAAACACAAACAAATGAAAAGCAAGAACCAATCAAGCACAAAACGGAGAAAGATTTATGTAGTTCGATTGTGCAAGTGTGCACAATCTACATCCACGGGAGAAGCCGCCATAATGAGTTTTATTGATGATTCTTGTGAATGTTACAGAGCAAAACAAGTGTTAATTACTAACAACAAGATGACTCTTTCTCTCTCTTATAACTCTCTCTAGAATGCTCCACGATTCGATCAGAAACTGCTCTTCTGATCGGCTTATATACAAGCTGATATGAAACCCAGAATGCACAGATTTTTGCCATCTGGATAATAGCTTATTTAACTAACTTGATTCCATCCTCAAGTGCTTTCTCACATGCTTCACTTAAACCACAACCAAAATGTCACCATCTCTTGTCGTTTTGATCTTTAGTCAGCCACATGTTAAGGTTGTGATACTCTGAGCTAATTAAACATACTTCAAACGCTGCCATTTAATAAGCCTATGTTTTGGATTCATCATTTTAGTCTACATTTTTCCACCTTGAATCAAAACCCCTCAACTTGTCTTCTTCTCCAAGCCCTTAGGAAATCAGCAATCACCCAAGCCAGCTAGGCTCAAGCACACCTTGAACTTAGCTATTGACACCACTTTAGTGAGCTTATCTGTAGGTTCTCATCTCTATGAATCTTGGACATTTTCACAGCTCCTTTAGACACTTCATTTCAAATGAAATGTAGTTTAATGTCTATATGCTTTGTCCTTTCATGATGTGTAGGATTCTTACACAAATTAAGGGCACTAGAGCTGTCACAATAAACTGTTATAATCTTTTGTTTTATACCTAGTTCCTTCATTAATCCTTGCAGCCGCAATGCCTCTTTTTATATTAGTAAGAATTGTATTCGCCTCAGCTAAAGCAACCCACGTAGCAGCTTTTCAATTAATAAGACAACTATCAAACATGAACATATAACCAGTCAATGATCTCCTCCTGTCCAAATCTCCTGCATAATCTAAATCCACATATCCTTGCAAACCTTCACAACTTCTCTTATTTTTTCCATATACTAGCCACAACTCAATGTACCATATAGATACCTCATAATCTATTTTACTACTTTCCAATGCTCCATATCAGGTGATGTCATGTATCTGCTCACAATACTACCAGCATGTGATATGTCTGGCCTTGTCAAGACCATTGCATACATAAGGCACCCCACTACACTGGCATAAGGTACATTTCCTATTTCAAGCTTCTCTTCATTTGTTTTTGGACACTGTAAATTCCTAAGCCTGAAGTGAGTTGCTAAGGGAGTTAATACTGGTTTAAAGTTCAGCATCTTATATGTGTCAAGTATACTGGTCAAATATTTCTTCTGTGACAGAAACATAAGGCTAGTTGTTCTATTTCTTTCAATTTCTACCCCCAAAATTTTCTTTGCAATCTCTAAATTCTTCATATCAAACTCAGAGCTTAAGATTTGCTTCAAATCTTCTATCTCTTTCCTCTCTTTGCGGTCTATTAGCATGTCATCTACATATAGGAGGAGATATATGTAGAGACCATCCTTCAATAGCTTGTAATACACACAACAATCACAATTGCATCTCATAAATCCATGTGTAACCATGAATTCATTAAATCTGAGATACCATTGCCTAGGGGACTGTTTTAATCCATAAAGAGATTTCTTAAGTAAATACACATGTGCAGGCTTATTAGGATCTTCATACCTTTTAGGTTGAGTCATGAATATCTCTTTTTTAAGTCTTCCATGTAAGCCTTAAAAATCGTTGATCAACCTCCACGACTTTGAATCGCCAGATGTAATCACCTTATCAAGCATGTCTGACTACATGAGAGAATACTTCCTTGAAATCAACCCCCTCCTTCTGTGTATACCCCTTTGCCACAAGCCTTGCTTTAAATCTCCTTGGTTATGAGCTTGTCAAGCCTTCTTTGATTTTAAAAATCCACTTGCAGCCCATTATTCTTTTATTTACTGGTCTTTCAACTAGTTCTCAAGTCTCAATATTGTGCAAGGATAAGATTTTACCATCCATAGTCTCTTTCCATTCTATTCTAAACTTGCCCTGGATTGCTTCAATGAAGGTTTTTAGTTCATCATCATCAATTTCAGGTGCAACTTCCAAGGCATAAGTGATAAGATCAGCATATCCATATCTTCTAGATGGTCTGGTTTGCCTTTTTGTTCTATCTCTAGTTAACTGGTAACCTTGAGCTTGTGATTCTTGTTCTGGTTAAGTTGAGTCTTGAGCTTCTGACTTGTCATTGATATCACTTAAATCTGCAGATTAATGTGTATCATAATGGTTTGGTAGCTCCACCTCAATCTAATGTCTATCTGACCCCTTAGAATCATCTTCACACACCCTTTGAACAAACTTTTTGCTTATCAGTTCTTCGTCATTAAATATCACATCCCTGCTAATTATGCCTTTTGGAGGATTGACATCTGTACAATAGATTTTGTAACCCTTAACCCTTTCGAGATATCTTATGAAGATGCTCTTTAAAGCCCTGAGAGCTAGCTTTCCTTGGCTTATATGAGCATAGGCTGAACAACCAAAGGCTTTTAGATTTCCATAGTTTGTTGGCTGACCAGTCCATTTCTCATGAGGTCTCTTGAAATCTATGGCTGAAGATAGACTTAGGTTGACGAGATAACAAGTTGTTAAGAGTATTTCTGCCTATAGAGCCTTGAGAAGCTTTGTTTGAACAAGCTTACACCTAACTCTCTCCATGAGTGTCCTGTTCATCATTTCTGCCAAGCCATTCTATTGAGGTGTTAACCTAACAGTTATGTGTCTTAAGATTCCCTCATCTGCACAATAGTTGTCAAACCTTTGGTTACAAAACTCTAAGCCATTGTCTATTATGAGTTTCTTCACCTTCATTCCAGTCTAATTTTCAACCAAACTCTTCCACTCTCTAAACTTATCAAACACTTGATCTTATTCTTCAAGATATAGACCCATAACTTTCTAGAAAAATCATCAATGATTGATAAGAAGTAATTATTACCACCACCTAGAGATATTTGTTGTACAGGCCCCCACAAATCAGAATGAACATACTCTAATTTATCCTTGGACTTATGTACTGATCTTTTAAAACTAGCCCTTGTCGATTTGCCAAGTACACAATCTTCACCAAAATTCCAAGTTTCCTACCTTATCACTCTCTAATACACTTTGTTTTACAAGTTCTTTAAAACCCCTTTCTCCTATTTGTCATAACCTTAGATACCATAGTTTGGTTTTCTCAATGCCATTAATAGATGACACTTCAGCTTCACCATTAACTACATCCCCATCTAAGATGAACACCTCATTTTTTCTGCTACCTTTCTTAACAACCTGTGAGTCCTTGACAATTTTCAATTCTCTTAATTCAATCTTAACACTACACCTCATTTGATTAAGCATTCCTAAAGAAATCAAATTTCTTTTCAACTCAGGCACATACCGGACTTGTTTCAGCTCTCTAATGTTCCATCATGTAGCTTAAGATTAACATTGCCAATTCCCATGATTTTACATACAGCATTATATCCCATCATCACTCTACCACCATTATAATCACGATATTTAGTAAAGTAACCTTATATGGGTTCATGTGAAAGGTACATCTTGAGTCAAGAACCCATTTACTTTTGTCTTTACTGGTTGTTGCAATGCATACTCCAGCAGACTCATAGTCTTCATCTTCAGTAACAACTGCACCTCCATTCTGACATTTCTGTGGAATCAAATTAGTTATATTCAGTTATACAAGCTGAGGTGGAAAGCTGAGTCAGCAAGGGTGGGTCCCCAGGTGGTTTAATTAGTTGTTATAACCAGCTGTACTAACTGATAGCTATATATAGAAACCTCATAAAGAGAGCTAGTCAGCGTGAGGTTAACGAGATCATTAGTGTGAGTTTGTTGTGAGAGAAGAAGCTCTCTGTGTGTGAGTGTAATCAAGGTCTTGCTCTCTGTGAGACTCCATTGTAACCTTCTTTGTTCATCTTCTAATAAAAGCTCTAGCTCTGTTTCTCGATCGATGTGTGCATTTACCAACCACATTACCTTTGTCTCTCGAGTCTTGGGCGTTCTTTATCTTGCTCAGAATGTTTCAGCGTGGTCTCGTTCTCCGGTTTCGCTTTCGTTGTATTTAGTTATCAATTAGGGTAGGTTGATCTCAAGGTCAACAAATTGCATCGAAGCTCGTCCATCTATCTTGCTCTGAGAAATTCTCAAAAATGGGATCTACAAGATTCGATCTTGAAAAGATTCAATCTTGAAAATTTTAATAGAGAAAATGACTTCTATTTATGGAGTCTTAAAATGAGGGCAATCCTCATTCAACAAGGGTTGGATACTACACTCAAAGAAGATGAAGATTCAAAAGCCCGTAGAAGGAAGGATCGCCTAGTGCGTATAAGAATAATTAACAATAAAAGTTCACAAAGACTATCATCTTACACCTATCAAGGTACCGGTAGGTATGTTAAAAGAAAAGACCGCTCAGGGCTGTTCGAAGAATTATTCTTGAGCCAAAGATGCATACATGAAAAGAAAGCTGTACACGTTTTCAATGAAGGATGGAATAGCTTTGAAGGACCATTTGGATGAGTTCAACAAACTGATTCTTGATCTTGAAAATGTAAACATAGATCTTGAGGATAAAGACAGAGCCCTAATCCTATTAAGCTCACTTCCAGATTCCTATGAGCATTTTGTTGATACATTGCTTTATGGGAGACAAACACTCACATTAAAGGATGTAGCACGCCCTGAATCGAAAAGACTTAAAGAGAAGAATGTATGGAAACGATCTAAACCCCATCGAAAAGCTTGCCGAGCTAAACCTCCGAGCAAGAATTCAACAAAGATACTAA
The DNA here is from genome assembly GCA_030448925.1 of Citrus cavaleriei. Lineage (NCBI taxonomy): Eukaryota > Viridiplantae > Streptophyta > Magnoliopsida > Sapindales > Rutaceae > Citrus > Citrus cavaleriei. The sequence goes on along the minus strand of JAUJEN010000534.1, from coordinate 386,141 downwards.
GAACAACAACCAGAAAGACAAAAGAGACAAGAAGAAAAAGAAACGAAAGTGTTATTTTTGCCACAAAGAAGGACATTACATCAAAGACAGTTTTGAGAAGAAGAGGCTGGAAAATTACAGTTAAACTAATGGAAGATGAAATTTCGTAAGAATGAATATCGATGATGCAGATGTCCTCATTGCTGCTGAAAAGCAACCTTCAGTGGATACCACTCAGTCGCTTCTTTCCATACGTATTAAATATAGATTTCTTTAAGACTTTGAACAAGTCACTTGCAACAATCTTCAGAAGTAAGATTGGAACCATTAACATAGGATGTTCAATGGATCGAAAGAGATCTAAAACAGATATGTCCTAGAATTAAAATGAATCTAATATCCAGAGTAATGGATCGTGCGTAGTATAAAAAGCGAAAATGGTAACCTTCGGGATTGAAGAAAATGGTGCGTGATAATGGGGCATAGCGAGAATGGTTTATATGCACTTTATCGCTCATTAAACCAAAGCAATCACAACTAGTGTAAGCAGTGATAGAACCAAATTACGGCATACGAGGACACACATGGTGATCGAAGAATCGAAAGCAAGCAAGGGCTGCTGGGAAATGATCAGATCACATCTTTACAGTTTTGTGAAAAATGTGTGTTTGGTAAAGCAACAAGGCATAGGTTCAACCCTAGAAAAAAAGGAAACTAAACATACCTTAGACTATGTTCATTCAGACCTTTGGGGTCCATCACAAGTCCCTTCTCATGGTGGAGCCAGATACTTCATAACCTTCATTGATGACTACCTGTAAGAGCTGGTTCACGGTCAAACATAAAAGCCTTTGAAAGATTTAAAGATTGGACTGCACTCATGGAAAATCAAATAGAAAAAAGGCTTAAGAGATTAAGAATAGACAATGGTTTAGAATACTGTAACAAGGACTTTGAAAATTTCTGTAAATCAAAGGGCATTGCTAGACACAGGACATTTAGAAACACTCTGAAGAAAATTTTGAAGAATAACAGACCTTAATTGAAAAGCGTCGATGACATGTTAAACGAACTGCTTAAACACTTCAATGAGGTTCAGTAAATACAATTTCATATATGATAAACAGGAGCCCATCATCAGCCTTGGACTTTAAAACACCTCAAGAAGTATGGTCAGGGAAGCCACCAAACCTTAGTAATCTCATGGTATTTGGCTGCCCAACTTACGCATATAAGTGGCAAGCTGAATCAAGTCGGAAAGGATACTTCATAGGGTATCCAGAAGGCATAAAGGGATACAAGATTTGGTGCTTGAATGGCAATCCATCAATAACTCTGATCAGCAAAGATGTAGTGTTTGATGAAGAGGCTATGTTGCAGCAAAAGGTTGGAACAGAAATTAAATTTTCTGAACCTTTAAATAAATTTAAGTTGAAGGTGGAGTCCAAAGACATTTTGAAAGAAAGTGAAAAGATTACAGAGTCTCATCATAGAGTTAACAAAGCCTTAGAATTTGATAACTACCAGCTTGCAAGAGATAGAGAAAGAAGGGTAGTTAAAATGCCAAAAAGATATGGGATAGCTGACCTAATATCTTATGCACTGATGGTTGATAGAGATGTAGAAGAACCAAAATTTCAAAGCGGCTAATGTAGACAAGTGGAAATGGTTGAGTGCTATGGAAGATGAAATGACATCACTCAAGAAAAACAATGGTACTTGAGATGAGTTTACAAGCCATGACTTCAAATGAATATGACAATTGTGTACTTTTAGAAAACCCGAACTCGTGGAGATCAAATCACCATACATGTTGATGACATGCTCATAGCATGTAAGCATAAAGAAGAAATTAAGAAGCTCAAAGCTGAGTTAATGGCAGTGTTCGAAATGAAATATTTAGGTCCTGCTGCTAAGATACTAGGAATGCAAATAAAGAGGGACAGACATGCCAAGACTCTATTTCTCACTCAAACAGGATATCTGAAAAGGGTTGTCAATAGATTTGGGATGGTGAACTCAAAACCTGTCACTACTCCAGTAGCAGTACACTTCAAACTCTCTAAGCAACATACTCCGCAAGAAGAAGCAGACATTGATCATATGAGGAAAATTCCATACTTAAGTAGACTATGATGCATGGTCCACTAGACCAGATGTTGCATATGGGATTGGCCTTGTTAACAAGTTCATGGGGAATCTAGGCAAAGAGCACGTGAGGTCATAATACTAAGGTATCTTATGTATGACATGGAGTGATGTTCGAAAACAACGCTCAAGTAGCGTTTTGGGTATGTGATTAAACTTTAGGAGACTTGCAATATAAGATCAGTCACTGGTCTTGTATTTACCCTCAAAGTATGAGCTGAAGTCAACACTACAATCAAGAAGCTGTTCTTCAACAACAGAGGCAGAGTATATTGCTTTAACAGAGGCTGTGAAAGAAGCATTATAGTTGAAGAGGTTAGTTACAGCACTGGGTTTGGAACAAGAATCGCCATCAATCGCGATAGCTCGAGCTATATACAATGAGCAAAAAACCCCAAATATCACGAAAGAACTAAACGTGGATGTGATGATGCACTTTATTAGGATAAAATGGTGTGATTAATGTCATTAAAATTCCTATCAAGTAAATCCAAAGAACATGTTAATAAAGCTTTACCATTAAGTTCGTGAACTCCTTGACTTGATTGAGTTATTAACTTGTAAGTCAAGTTAATCGATAATCGATGATGATTTAGTAGCCTATAACCGAGTAAACCTAAGGTGGAGATTTGTGGAATCAAATTAGTTATATTCGTTATACAAAGTGGAAAAAAGAGTGGGGGTCCCAGTGGTTTAATTAGTTGTTATAACCAATTTGCATTAACGATAGCTATATATGAAAAGAGAGCTAGTCAGCGTGAGGTTAACGAGATTATTAGTGTGAGTTTGTTGTGAGAGAAGAAGCTCTCTGTGTGTGAGTGTAATCAAGTTCTTGCTCTCTGTGACACTCCATTGTAACATTCTTTGGTCATCTTCTAATAAAAGCTCTAGCTCTGCTGTTCCTGATCGTGGATGTAGGTACCTTGGTACCGAACCACATTACCTTTGTCTTGAGTCTTTAAGGTTCTTTATCTTGCTCTGTAATGTTTGGTGGTGGTCTCTGGTTCTCTTGGTTTCTTGCTTTGGTTGTATTTAGTTATTGAATCAGTAGGGTTGCAAGGTTGATCTGAAGGTCCAACACTTTCTTTTCGAGCTTCTTTTCTGGACAATTTTTCTTCAAGTGTCATTCCTTGTGACACAAAAAATACTTCAGATTCTTAGACTTTTCTTTGTTCTTCCATTGCTTCGTTTTCTTCCCCTCTAGTCTTGCTTTTGTTGTTAAGCCTTCGCTTGATCCATCTCCCAGATGATCTTGTTTACCCTGCAATTCTTTTGTATTCAGAGCTGATTTAACTTCATCCAGAGACTGTATCTGCCTTCCATACATCGAGGTATCAACAAAATGCTCATAGGATTTTGGTAGAGACCTTATTAACAGAAGAGCTTTATCCTCATCATAAAGAGTTGCATCAATGGTTTCCAAAGTGCCATGCACTTTGTTGTACTCATCAAGATGGTCATGAAGAGATGAGCCCTCCACCATTTTTAATGTAAACATCTTTTTCTTTATATACAACCTATTTGTAAGGGATTTTTTCATGTAGATACTCTTTAATTTGGCCCATAAATTAGCAATAGTGGGTTCTTTTGACACTTCCCGTATAACGGAATCTACAAAACTCAAGATTATAGTTCATCTGGCCTTTCTATCAATCTCAGCAACCTGTTCATGAGTCTTTTGATGAAGAGACCTATTTACCCTCCTTCTTGGTCACTGGTTGAATTGCATTACCGAGGCCTTGTGTAACCAGCAAAGCTTCCATTTTCACTTTCCACATATTAAAGTCATTTTTTCCGTTAAACTTCTCTAGGTCGATCTTTGATGTAGCCATACTTGGATCTTGATTTGTTAACCTTGTTCTGATCCCAAGTGTAGTGATTCGAGTGCTTTAAGAATGCTTAGCAACTCAATCACTGCCCAAGATCACAATCAAGATCAGTACAAGATGCTCTAAACCCAACGAACAACCTTTAGCGTTAAGAATGCTTTGAATTGAAAATGGCTATGAACAAAACACAAACAAAATGAAAAGAAAGAACCAATCAAGCACAAAACAGAGAAAGATTTACGTGGTTCGATTGTACAAGTGTGCACAATCTACATCCACGGGAGAAGCTACCAGAATGAGTTTTATTGATGATTCTTGTGAATGTTACAGAGCAAAACAAGAGTTGATTACTAACAACAAGATGACTCTTTCTCTCTCTTATAACTCTCTCTAGAATGCACCACGATTTGATCAGAAACTACTCTTCTGATAAACTTATATACCAGCTGATATGAAACCCATAATGCATAGATTTTTGCCATCTGGATAACAGCTTCTTTAGCTAACTTGATTCCATCCTCACGTGCTCGCTCACATGCTTCACTTAAACCACAACCAAAACGTCACCATCTCTTGCCGTTTTGATCTTTAGTTAGCCACATGTTAAACCGTGATACCCTGAGCTAATTAAACATACTTCAAACGCTGCCGTTTAATAAGCCCAGGTTTTAGATTCATCATTTTAGTCCACAGAAGTCATGAAGAAGAAAAGGGAAAGTAAAAATAAACAATAAATTTTTTTATATTGAGTGGTAGTTTTATAATATATGTGTTGTGGTGGTTTTGTAAATTTCAATAAAAGTGTTAATATTTTTTTTTTCTGATGTATATCGAACTATAGCCCAACATAGTCCACTAATAATAGGTCTACCATTGAAAGCACCTTGAGGACAACACCAATTATATTTAATGGTATTTAAATTACTTCTTTGAATTATCCATTTTCTTATGTATTATGAAACTTTCTTTATAATTTGTTGAAAATAATTGTCTTTGAGATAAGTTCTATATTTGAAAGGAAATTTAATATTGCCCTCCATATACAAATTTCTTATTATGGCTTCGCCCTTTCTCTTTTTATACAGTTTTTTGGTAAGCCCTCCAGGCTAACGAATTGCCGAATTGGATCCCTATTTATAAGAATAAGATTGCTAGAATTCTCTAGTGCTATAAGGTAAGGATATGACCTACAATTGTGATGCTTCTCTATAATGTATAAGAACATCACCTTCCTTCATAGGTAAGATTTACGTCCTTGTAAAGGTTGAATTATCTTTCTTATTCGTCAAGTCATATACATCAATTTATAAGTGTAGGTTGAATGCTAGGACGAAATTAAGGTTTGCATGTGAATCTTTCTATAAGGTTTCCTTTCCTAGCAAATGATTGCTGCGGTATTAGGCAATACTATGGCAAATATGATACATGGGGCTTAGGTATTGCATATGTTTTGGGCTTTTAGGGTGTTTCTACTAATCCATTCACAAAGCATTTTTTTTATGGGCCAAAGTTGCTCAATTCAGCTTAACTAAGGATTTTGATTTTTTTTTTTTAATGGAAAGTGTTGGACCAATACCACCAAGAAACCGATTATGATCCCCCAAGATCCACTCAATTGATCTTTAATCTAAGAATGGCTAATAACCAACTCGAGCTTGATGTTGATACTGATATGATAATCAAGAAACAATAGAAACCAAGTCAACGAACTGAATCAATCACACACACAAACACAAAAGGATTATAGTGGTTCAGTTACAATATGGCCTACATCCACTATGAAAAGGAGAACAAGATTTCACTGATTTGGCTTTTCAAGATACAAGTGTTATAGAGAAACTGTCACATTCTTAGTCTAGCCATGTAACAGACCACAAGACCTTTTATACAACAAAAGATTGCTCTTGAAACAACAGCTAGAGGCCAGCACAATGATACTGGGCTTGTTAGAAACAAACATAGAATTTTCCGCTCTTTTTAATAGTTTCACCAGCCGTTTAAAATAGCCACTAGACACTTGTTACAACCTCGTCAAAAACGCTGCTTTCATCTGCAATTTTGAGTGAAGCATGTGTTTCATCACGTGCCCAACTTATTCAACCAACTGACTAAGCAGACTTGTCATTAGCTCCCTAACTTGAGACAACTAACATGTCATCTATTTCTGGATTGAAAAACTGACACGTCGTACACGGCCACAAACCTAGATTTGTGGTTCATTTCTCAACAGAAATTGCACCTTTCATTCATTTAAATCATAAAATAAAAACATAAGTTCAGTTGGATACTGGCCCAGCCATTCATCAGGCTCTAATTTGTCTAGATCTAAATTAGCTATTGAATGAGCTGAAGAATTACAAGCTCTATTTGTATGCTGAATCTTAACATTTGCTAATCTATTCCTAACCTGTTGAATCTAAAAAATCATCCAAAAAAATTCTTTTTTGATGCCTTTTTTCTTAAGTCATAAATTAGCCACCTTTTGTGAATCGGTTTCCATTATCGCTGAATTGCGCCCAATGGACTCTGCAACTTCTATTCCCCAAAGGGCTATTTCAGCTTCTACAAAAAAAAAAAAAAACTTCACAATTCCTAGTCCAACGATCTGTTGTTCTACTCTCACTGCTACATCTATATTGATTTTTATCCATCCTTCTTGAGGGGCTCCATTTCACTAGATTTGTTGCTTCATATCTTGGTCTTTGCTACAAAGGAGGCATTTTAGTTCCTCTATATGACTCCACAATGGCTTCTGGTGTAGCGACTGACAGTTGGGAATTTTCACTCTTATTTTTAAAAAACTGAAGATTCCTTGCATACCAAGTTGTCCAACATAATGCAACTACCAATTCCATTTAAGCCTTGCTTCCTTTCTTTGCTAACTATTATAATCCACTTAGCAAATCCTGTGAGGCTAGGGTATAGGCATCCTTGCTGAATGGTGTACGCCTCCATATCTTGTTTGATTTCTTACAACTAAAAAGTGCATGATTAACTGATTCTTCTTGTCTTCTACATCTCTGACACTACGGATCTGGGAGATTTTTTCTTTCTTTCATAACTTTACAACTGTAAGCAGGAAATTTTTTTATGCTCTCCACATGAAGAACTTCAATGTTTTTAGTAAGTCAAGCTTTCATATCACATTCCATAATGTTTGGGAACCACTTTTTACTAAGTAGTTTTCCAATTTATCATAGTGCCATATAATCTGATCAGCTCGTGGGGTTCTTGGAAGTGGAACTTTTAGGATCATCTTTGGATCTTCTAGCCTGAAATGCTGCCTTATCTCCTCATCTTTTCATCTGTTGTCCTTTTCAATCAAAGAAGACACTATAGAATCAACTGGCAATGTTGGTGTGGATATTATCTTAAAAGTTTCAGGCCTGTGAATCCAACTGCTCTTGTATATTTGAGTGAATTGGATATTAGTTAAGCATATATGTGCCTTTCAAACCATAATTGACAATGACCTTTTCAATATAATGAGTTGGGTCTACCATGAGAAACTTTCCCTATAGGTTAGACAAAACCTTTGGGCCAATTGATGATTTTTAGGTTGCAACACATATTTATGGAACTATTTGATAAATATTTTTACAATAAGAATATTTTTTTAAAATTTTTTTCTTTAAAGATAGCAAGAGTGTGCAAAGCCCAAATCAATTTTTTACCCCATTACCCTTTTTAGGATTCAAACTCAGGTGGTCAGTCGAATGAAATTACTTTAAAACCACTAAGGTAGGTCTTTAGGGGTTTTTTTAAAGGTAGAAGTTAAGTACACACAACTAAATTGTTAATTATTGTAATTGATGATATCTTAAAAGAAAATAAGTACATGTGCTTCAAGATTGTGTTATCGCGAAAAAGGTCTGGAATAGCATAATTCTTACGAGTTTTTGTCCCTGGTTTTACACGCTTGATCTGAAGGACTGGATATGTCAAAAATTACTAAGAAAATGGTGGATGGACTCGGTTATTGGCTGGAATATTTTCTTTAGAGTTGCTATTTGGCGTCTATGGTTCTTGAGGAATCAGTTTCTATTCCATCAACGGTCTATGGACATTGTTAGCATATTTCAGGATATAAAAGTCAGAGCTGAGGAAATTCAGAACCTTAATAGCTCGTCTTTGGTTGTAGAGACCAAGAAAATCGAGAGATGGATCACCTGGAAGTTACCTATCTGGCCCTGGTGTAAGCTGAACACAGATGAAGCAAGAAAGGAAATGGGTGCATCAAGTGCTAAAGTACTTATTCGCAACCACCATGGCATGTGGCTCACTGGTTTTGACTTCAACATAGGTTTATGTTCAGTTATTGTAGCATAACTTTAGGGCCTTTACCAAGGGTTAGTTTTAGCATGGCAACATGTTGTTCGGTATTTGCACGTGGAAGTGGATAGCCACTGTGTTGTTCAGATGGTAAACAGCCAGACAGATTGCATCAATGAGTATACCCACCTAATCTATTCCATTTGAAATCTCATCAAGCGAAATTGGGTTATAACCATCAACCAAGTATATCGTGAGGCTAATTTTCCAGTGGACATCGTAGCAAATTATGCCTTGGAGTTGCCCTTGGGTTTGCATCTTGTTTCTAATCCCCCTCCGAGGGTTGTTAATCGTATTGCAAATTATTTGAATGGGATTGCTTACTCCAGATATGTTTTGCCTTAGCTCTTTGTAGAGTCCCTCACTTATTAACAAAATAAAATAAAATAAGTACATTATCACTTAAGAAAGAATTTTAATTGTAATGAGACTTTTCGGCCTAAATTTTTAGTACGGCCCAACTATTTATTTGTTGAATCATAGAATAAATTGTTTGTACCTAATGTTATTAAATGACAATACACAAATGACTAATAGCTAATTTATACCCAAACACAATTCTTACAAAACATTAGTTCTAGTGTAATGGCTGCATTAAAAAATTTAATTTACAAATAAAGCAATGTCAAATTGAATAGAAACTAACATAATTAAATTATTTCAATTCAAAAAATACAATAAATAGTGGATATCAAAAGAGAAGAGCTGATTACATTAATAACTAATAGTAATTCTGAAACAACAAATCAAATAAAACCAACAAAATCTATTATATTTTAAAATTATTTCATAGCTTAAGATATTTATAACTTTTATATATTCATGTAAAATTTATAATTAACAAATGAGTTCTCTTGACAGTAACCTTAAAAAATTAAAGTGAAAAAATAAAAAATGTAAACAAAATTCTAATTATAAGTGATTATAACAACAAAGATGCATGTATTATATACGTAAGAACAACTAATTTTACAATAAAAAATTGAATTTCAAATAGAATAAAATTTAAAATTAAAATTCAGCGATTAAAGATTAACTGAATCAAAATAATACAAAAATTTAACTTCTGTTTGTGGTCAATTCTAAAACTACTTGATGATTTCCTCCTAATTCTGTGCAAATCAATCCAGGATTCGTCTAATTACTCCTTATTCTCTTCGAATTAGCATCAAGAATTAATTTCAAAAGTTGCAAGTCAAAAGTCGAAACTTAAAAAATCAAAGTCAAAGTTTCAAAAATGACGCAAACAAAAGGCTTGGGACGCTAGTTTGTGTAATTGGGCTTCTAACATGTTCTTTCTTAGATCTGTTTGCCCCGTCCTAAAATAGTGCCCGCAGGTCAAGGGACTAAAGACCCCAAGAGCACCGAGACGGGTGTGTCATAACTTTGGTGGTGGGTGGGGGATGTGGCCTCCACGGGACTCAAAATGGGCCAAAGCTTTGCGGGAGGCCTCGCGGTGCCTGGGGGAGCCACGTGCAGAGGCCTGCCCTAAAATATTTCCTAGAATTATTTTTTTTCAGAAAACCAATTTTTTAATGACACCTCCTTTACTTTTAAGAAATAACGATTTCTTAAAAGAAACTTTATCTTCTATTTCTTAACTCCTGTACATGTAAAAGTAGGTTATGATTAAGATTAGAATCCAACAGAAGTACCAATCCATCCCAAATTTTTAAATCAATATTTAAAATAAACTATGTATAAGAAATAATACAATGGGCAACTCCAATTCTCAGCCCAATGTGCAGCTTGTTAACCAAAAGAAAGAAGCCCAGCACTGTTCTATTGTCTCTTTAATTGAAGAGACTTGTCAAGTGAGTTGTAATAGTCTTGTTGTTGAAGGTAATGTGGACAGCTAGTTATACGAAGACAAAATACATAGTACAGCGCACGGAGAAATATTGTAAGCCGTTTGATGCTAGGGCTACACAAACCAATGGCCAGATTAACAGTTTAGGTTACTTGGGGAGCTCAAAACCCTTATGTATGAATTCATGTTTATGTAATGATATCAATGCAATGAATATTCATAAGCAACGGCCTGTCATTATCTCAACATTCAAAACTCTAACTTTTCGAATCCCAATTGATATTCAATCAATCTTAAAAATATGGATCAAAGTTTGTATTATTCTATATGGAATCTAAAATCCCAAGTTAGGATTCAATGATTACTAATAAACTTAAAAAATGTATATTTAATCAACTAATTAACTTTGAAGCATCTAGACACAGAAAACAGGTAAGTAAGTCGACTATTCTAAAACCACTTAAACAGGAAATAACAAACATAAAGACTACACAACTACACTTCTAATGAAAAATTTACTTACTCAACTTATCACATTAGTAAAATCTTAGTTAATTAACTTAATAAGTTTAGAAAAATGGTATGCACCCTACAAATGAATCCCATCTTAATTCACTAACCAATTAATCACTACTACAAAAATGCAAAATAATGACCTATATGTTATGACGGTTTTTTTTAACAATTGTCATTAAAAGTATTTGATAACCGTTATTATGTGAACCGTCATAATATCTAATATTTACAATGACAGTTCTATCATATAGTAGTCATTAAATGTCAAGTTAAAATACAACCTTATTTTTAATGATAGTTCTGTATAAAAATGGTCATTAAAAGTATAACATTTACAATGATGGTTCTATCATATAACAGTCAATAAATGTCAAGTTAAAATACAACTTTATTTTTAATGACGGTTCTGTATAAAAATGGTCAGTAAAAGTAAAACATTTACGATGACGGTTCTATTATAACAACGCTCATTAAATGTCACTTACGGTTATGTATAAAAACGGTTATTAAAAGTATAATATTTATAATGACGGTTCTATTATATAATAGTCATTAAATGTCAATCTAAAATATAATTTTACTTTCAATGACGGTTGTGCATAAAAATGATCATTAAAAGTATAACATTTACAATCACAGTTCTATTATAACAACAATAATTAAATATCACTTACTTTTAATGACGGTTTTATATAAAAATAGTCATTATACATCACATTTTAATTTTTAATTCATACAATGACAATTATTAATAAGAACAATCATGTTGCATTACTAATTTATTTATTTATTATTTAATAATTTAAATGACGGTTTATTATACACCGCCATAGTATTACATAAAAGTCAATATATATATGTATGTATGTATGTATGTATGTATGTATGTATGTGTAAATTGAAATAAATTAACGTAATCCCTAGCTAATTCCTCTTTTGCCCATCGTGCGAGAGAGAGAGAGTGAAATGTTTCACACACACGCACGATACACACTCCCATGCCACTGCCGTTGTCACCTCAGTTCAGGTGCGCCGGTGTTGGAGTTGGTGCCACCTTCTCTCACGCGCGGCCACAGTGGCGGATTCGAGATTCCACAATCGTGAAACCTTAATGAATGTTCGGCGGCAAAACGGTGGCTTCTAGTGGCTGTTGATAGTCGGATTTTGAATTGATTGCCGCGAGGGACAAAACCTAGGTGGTGCTGGTCAGAAATTCGGTGAAATCACGCCAATCTAATGCAGCAATTTCCATCACTGATCATGGATTTGTACGGCAGTTTCTGGCCTCTTTCCGGCAATGGTGATAACAGGGAAGTGACCAGCAGCTACTGGGGATCGGGTGGCTGCCTTCCGTTGCTGGTGAGGTGGCTGGAATCGTGAACGGTGGCCAGGTTGAAGTTCGGGTTGACTCGACCCATTTCTTTTTCCTTTCCCCATCTCAATCCATGAGTTGCGTCTTCTCTCTTGTTAATATGCTTCTAAAGTTGATTACTTATAACCCCTTTCATTGTTTTCATTACCTTTTTATTTTGTTTTTATGAAATTTGTTATTCATGTGAAATTATCATATAGATTGTGTTATGAAAAAAAATCTATGTTTTCAACACAAATACAGCAGGTAGATAGCAATCAAAAAAATTTATTGTTATAACAGCAACTGGAAGTTCCAGGTGCTGTTTTAACACAAATGCAGCAGCTGGGTGCTGTCATGCTACAGCTTTGCTATGAAAACAGCACTTTGAACTTCCAGGTGCTGTTTTAGCTACAAATCAATAGGTAGATAGCACCCAAAAATACTTTCAGGTGCTGTTTAGCTACAAATCAGCAACAAATCAGCAGCTAGACAGTACCCAAAAAGTTGTCATACTGTAGTTTGCAATTAGACAGTACCTAAAATTTTTTTTTGGGCGCTGTCATGTTGTAGATTTGCTATTTTTAGTGGGATTTGCAGTTGCTTATTTTGCTGTACCTATAATCTGTGATATAGAATTTGAGTTATAGTTTAATTCTAAGATATATTTGCAGGGTTTGATCTGGGTGGGAGTGATAGGAAGAAGATGATTGTGTACTTTGCTTTTTCAATGCTGATAATATAATTTTTATGCATCCAAATTGATAGCCATTTTTATTTATAGGCATATCTCTACTCTATTAGGTGGTGACATGGAAAAGGGTCTTAAGCATTCGCTAAATAATACTTCTTACTTCTTGCTCTCTTTTCTTGTTTCAATAGCAAGTATATATTTTTTTCCCCCTTAGCATAAAGTTAGTTCTCTTTCTACTTTTGATGCTATATGTTTTGTGTTTTTGATTTCTAAATATTAAGTTCCTAGAGATGCTCCAATTCCATGTTGTATTAGAAGGGAAATGTCGACTAGCTCATAAAGACTGTAGACTATACCTTATTTAAGTCGAGGTAATAATTGCTATACTGCTGTGTTTAATTTATTTTGTCTGTTTTCTTTTTTTGGATAGACCTTATTGGTTAACTTGAAATAATTTGGCATCAAATCCAGGTAATTGTTTTTGTGTCCTGTTTCTTTTTTCTTTTTTCCTACGCTTTTCCTTCATTAAGTTGAACTCGTTGATTTTCAAACAAATAATTTGGCTAGATAATTGTAAAGATTGCACTTTATATTTTGATAATCAGATTATATAGATTCTTTTGAAAAGAATGCTTTGGCATGTCCATTCCTTTCGTTATGCAGTTTTATTGTTGTTTTTGTTATTGTTAAGCAATCAAAAAAATCAAAATTTTACAATAAGACTACTTGATTTTGCTGCTATTTTTTTTTACATAATAACCATAAAAATGAAGGAAAATTGCACTGTCTTTGCCACTCTTATGTCCATTCCTTTTCTTTTTTGTTTTGGGTGGGGGGAAGTTTGGTAATAAGCAGTTACAATTTTTGCAAGGCAATATCTAAGGATGCTTTTCTTTCTTTGGTTAAGAGTTTGTAAAATTAACTTGAAGACTCGTTCTTTTATTTTCGATAGGTGTTGGATGTCATAATGATGATGCGCTTAAAAGCTTTTTCATTCTCTATTTTGGAAAATGTATTGTCATTTGTTATCAAATACTTATTTTTATAGTTTGGAACCACATGATTAATATATTTCTCATTTATTTTTTTTACATAACTAAAATTTACACTCAAGAGTCAAGAAGAGATCGATAAAGTTAAATGCAAGTGGCCTACATGTATAATACAGCAACTTGTTACCACATAAATACATGATTGATAAATTTGAGGTAATTCTGTCAATTAACAGGGATTTGGTACTTTAAAGTTTTATTTTACAACTTAATTGATTAAAATTATTTAACTTTTATGACTTATAATATATGAGTTTATCTTAATTTCTCTTTATTCTTTGTAAGAATGATGTAGATTGCTGATGATGGTGGGATTCCTTTGTAATTGAAGACTTGATGAGAAATTAGATGTAATCACACATGCCAATTTTGTTGGTTTCTAGTAGATTCATTAGTAGATATTAAAGAGTTGTGAGAATTTTGATGAAAAATCTAATTGGTATTTTGTTGAAGTTTAATGATTGTTAGACCTTTTGTAGAGCCATCTTTTTGTATATGAAACATCTGTGAGAAAAAAATATAAAGAATTTAATAGGAAATTAGAATTAAAATAGGGGCTTGAAATTGTTTTATGACAATTATTTTAAGTACATTTAATGACAGTTATATGAAATAACGGTCATCAAAATATACATAATTAATACAAATAATGAAAGTTTTAAAAAATAACCGTTATTAAAAATATACATTTAATTACTCATAAAAAAATGTATTTTTTTAATGTTATTATCTAAGATGACGGTTTTAAAACCCATCATCTTATGTCGTTTAAAACCATCATTATTGACCAATTTTGTAGTAGTAAATTTACCTTTTCAACTTTTGTTTCAATTGTTAAGTTCCCTTTCTTTAATCTAGATTTTTTACACAAACAATAATTTAGCTAGGATTTCTATCATCACTTTCCAAACAGTACAAATATTTGTGGTTGTATTGGTAGGGGAAAAGTCATCTACAGGACATACGAAAGAAAAAACAATAGACAAATATATTCATTTAAGGTTAAAACAAAACAAGACAAAACCTTTTAGAAAGTAGTCATTGAGGTTGGAAGAAGTGTCGCTATTAGTAACAGAGATTTTTAAGAGAGACGCAGCTGCTGTTGCAGCTGAAGATAAGAGAAAGGCATGCAATGATTGCCGATCTAAGCTTCTGCTGTTGCTGGGTGTGTCTGTGCTTCGGTATATGAGCCGCACCATGCACTGACCACGACTATTCCTCAAAACCCACGTTACCATAGCTTTTAAGATATTCGTATCTTGGTCGTCGATATTATTACTGATATCACTATTCATCTCTTTGTCAGGCCGGGTAAATGAAAATGATATAATTGAATTAAACCTCAAGCTCAACAATTTATTGAAAATAAAAGACTTGCGAACAATCTTTAGGAAGCATAATAAACTTTACCCTTGAGAATAGATAAAACAAAAATTTTGAAAACCAATTAAATAATGTGACAACTGCTGAAGTTAAGGCACAGAACAACGCTAAAAGAATTAGGTGAATTTTAACGTCGGGAAACCATTTTGTCTCTACCAATAACACTTAGAACACAAGCGGCGGATGCAGTATGCCACCAACTAAGCAACGGGTAACTGGTGCCTAAATTAACAAGAGTAACTGCTCTTACAGTCCCAATAGGTATGACTATGGGTGCTTAAAATTTATGCTGTGACAGAGAAGAAGACAATTTGCCCAACGAATAGAAGGATTTTGATCAGTTGGTTAAGAATATAAACTTGAGGCAAGTTTCAACTATTTAGCTAATTTTTGAGAATAAACAAGGTCTATAACCTAATATATATGTATATATATAGCCAAATTCATGTATCATATGGCCCACACAATTTTAACATCGTGCAAGACTAGTAAAAAAAAATTAATCACGTCAGGAGGACGATTGGAAAAATATCTCACCTCGGTTGAGATTGATTAATGAGCTAAGATTATAAAACTCAAATAACACCAACAAAGTTGTTGGAGCTTAAGCTGGCCTGAGTTTTCAGGAAGTCGCTGTTGGGAGAACTCAGGTTGTGGTCTGTTACCTCCTCAATGGATAGATAAAAAAAATAAAACTCAAATAACTCTCAACTCTTTAGCTAATTTTAATTATGAGTTATCCCAATGAAATTTCTATATAATAAGCTTTAGAATTTTGTTTCTTTTAAGCGCTTGAGACTTTTCCACCCAAAAACACTGATTATACATACATGCATGCATGCGAGACCATCCATAATTGAAGAAGAAAAATGGGCACATTTTAAATGGTTTATTGTGACATTTCTTATTTTCTTTGCTTAATTTAGTCTTTTTTCACAGCTGAAAGAGAGAGCGGATTCAGAGGAGAGGAGGGGACCAAGCCAAGCAGGCATGCAAGTAGTTAAAATGATTTTTGCAGGCCCTATAAATATGAGAATTTAGCCTTAGCTGGCTTTTCTTTTGTTGGGGGTCCACGACATAGTAAGGTTAAAACGGATTGACATATAGAAACATTTATTAAGAGCTATGTATAAGAAACAAAAGTGTCACGTAGTTTCTGATGACAGTAAGTATCTTTTCAAATAGAAGCGGCCCTGCCGGCCACTAGACAATCTTCATTGTGGATGAGCATTTCTTGGAGAACCTAGTTTGTTTCTTTATCATATGGCTAATTCATAAAAATTGGAATGTTAATTGATGATGTAATTTATGTGAGATTATGAATTTTCAAAAGCCAGAATGACACTTGCTCCTCATATTTTTCAGTTTTTGTCATTTTTCCTTACACTTTTCAGTGTAGTCCATCATGCTTTCGATATAAGGGAATATTTAACATTTACTAAAAATTAATCTAGGAACAATAATATAAATTTCATGTAACTTAAGGAATTATAATATAAGTTTCAGTAATCTTCAACTGTTGTGTTAACTTTTAAATATATATAACTTTGTCCCATGTACGTGATAAAATTCAAAAGCTTCTTTTTAAAATTTCTTTACAGTACAACACACTGTGTGTATTTTCGATTTTGTTCTACATTTTTTTTGTCTTGTTACATACGTTTCAAATGAAAGACACTTGCCAATAACTAAAAATGAAACCCGTGAGGGTGAAGCTTCACTTCACATGGCCCCGAGTGAAATGTATGAATCATATTTGTTTAAGTTGGAGGTTGGGACCAGGGATATATACATATATAGTGAATAGTATTGAGCAACAATTTATAAGAGATATGTAAGAGATAATATTTAGGGTATGGTATTTCTCTTAGGAAATGGGAACCGAGATTCGATATATGACATTCCTTGATCTCGAAAACCAATGCGTCCTGCTTGGGAGGGAAAGCTTCAGTGGTCCCCCAGTAATTCCTTATCCCATTGACAAAAAATTGATCAGTAATGGGGCGCCTTTAACTTTATGGTACATGTATAAAGCTTTTTCTCTCCTTTTATGGAGTGTTGTTAGAGTCATTTTCCAGTTAAAACTTAAAAGTACATATGCCACAAAGATTTCTTCTCTTGGGGTTTTACAGCAATATTAAAGCAATATTTAATCTGATGCATGGACCACAAAATTACGCCAGATTTAAAGGATTCAATACTTGAATTAGTATACACACACAGACACAGGCATATGTACATTTATGGCATGCTTGACACACATACATATATGTGGTGCATTGTTTTATTGACTGCAAAACTCATATGTACGTATCCGAATATGATGAAAAAAATGCACTAGCCACATTCAGAAATTGACCTGGGGAAAAGAGTTTACTGTTGCTTTTATCTAACTTGCGGAATTTTTGCGGAATCAAATATAAATCAAGAGACATTCATATTATGTACAAGAATCATAGCCATTATGAAAATAGTCCGAAAATAGCAAGATGATGGAATTATATATGAAATGTAAAATACGGTCGAATCTCCAAATTATTGAATTTGATTATATTCCTCATATAGGTCGTCATTCAATTGTTTGTATAAATTCAGCCTTTGAGTCATACTAAATAATAAGGGTTTAGTTTGTCTGTTTCTCTAAATTCAAGAGTCGGTACCAAGTGGTGGTGCTTGCTGAATGGTGGCTAGCAAAATAAATTAGGTTGAAAATCATTTAGTCAAGTCCCTGCAGGCTAATGTTGAATTCATTAGATGTAGTAACGAATTAGCTAAAGCTGAAAATGATGCACGGCTGCTATCAAGCAAGTGTTGCAGTGATTTATGGCCAAATTAAATAGCAGAAAAGAGAATTATAAATTCTTTGGCCTGTTTGTCTTTACAGGCTGCAGAATTTCAGAACCCTAGATAAAAATCAATTGAAAGACTCGTTAAGCTTGTTGATTATAATTGTTGACGCTAATTTTTGGTCAACCGAAAAATTGAATAAAGGGGACGATATAAAGAGCAAAACACTAAGGATTTACGTGATTCAACGCTTGGTCTATGTACACGGGAGTTAAGAGCAAATTCCACAATTGAATAATGATTACAACGGAGTTTTTCTTTCTTGCTACTCACCTTTTGAATTTTTTTTCGCTTGTTCTCTGTACCTCTAGAGCTCTCTATTTATAATATAATTTTTGAGTATCCTAAGTCTTCACTAATTCCTTATTTCGGTTGACTTTTCCTACTTAATTAAAATTTCATTTGAAGTCTATTTTAGTCTCCTTCTCAAAGTGAAGCTTCTAGATTAATTAGAATTTTATCACACTTTGCTTCTGTTGTGTCCTGCAGGCCATGTTTCCTTGTATTCTTTGCTTTCCTGGTTCTTAGTTCTTGTGACTTTTGTCTTTTCATGCTTTCATCTTTTCACTTTTGACTTTTCTTGGTTCTTGGTTATGGTAACTTTTGTCTTTTTCATTTTTTTCACTTTTCACTTTTGACTTTTCTTGGTTCCTAGTTCTTGTGATTTTTATCTTTTTCATGCTTTCCACTTTTCACTTTTGATTTTTATTGGTTCTTGGTGACTTTTGTCTTTTCATGCTATTATGCTCCATGCACCATGCTCTACTTTAATTAATTCTTTTTTATGCTCCCATGTTTCATGCTCTATGGATTTGCATGCTTCACTTTTCTCTTTGACATCAGTTGCCCCCTAGCTCTTTTGGAGCTTTATTGTTCAAGCTCAAAAGAGTTATTTCCTCGCCCATTTATGTATTGGTTGTCGCCTCTTCTACCCAACAACTAACCCAACTCTTACTTATAGAATTGGTCTTCTCTCTCTGGTTCAACAATCAACTTTTTTTTTTCTCAACTCTTGTTTATCCTTTTTTTTGTGAGTATTTGCTATTGTTTTTCCCTTCTCCTCTTTTTTTTTTGTTTGATTGATAATGTCGTCGGATTCTCAAGACTATTCTAAATCTGAGCTTTATGAATATCCTCTAGAGGAGGATGATTATCAGCTTGTAACCAGTCAACTATTCACCGTAAACTTTACCCTTGCTTCTTTTTTTCCCCCTTTTGTCTCTATCGATCCCTCTTCTGTCTTTACCGAGTGGAGCATAGATGAAGAGATTAACCACATGGGTGAAATGTCGAATCCCTTTGTGTTTCTTACGGCATAGCTTGTTCCATTTCCTTAAAAAGGGCTGGAGAAAACAATAAACCTAGCCATCCTCCTCCTGGCATTGTCACCATGCACACTAACTTTTTAACCCACGGTGTGAGACTCCCTTTCCATCATTTTCTCAGGTACATGCTTAGCAACTTTAAATATGTTCCTGCTCAATTAAGTCTAATTGTATGGCATGCTATGATAGGCATATACATCCTTTGGAAATTGAGAAACCTTCCTGACCCCACCTTCCAACAATTTCAATTTTGTTACCAACTAATGGCCAACCCCAATCCTAATCGAGGCCCTCCTATTAAGAGTTGGTATTATGTGTGCACCTGACCTAAGCTTCCTCCCTTAATTGTCCAAAAGAAATCTTTTGGAGGATCTTGGAAAAAGTCATGGTTTTTTGCCAATGGAGACTAGGAGTTTGGGGAATTTAGTGATATAAACCCTCAATGCCGAGTTCAAGCCCATTTTTGTATCCCAGGTAACTGTTTGGGCATTATTTTAATATGTTATTTTGCGGCTTCACTAGCTTAATTTTTTTTTTCAACAACTTGGAATACACATCCCCCTTCCATTGTTATCTCTGATAATGAGAGAGAGTTGCTGCTAAGTGTCCTCAATATTCCATCAGAATATAGATCTTGGACATATTTGTCCCAACTTGGTTTTTTTTTATCAATTTTTGGTTTTATCTCCCCTGCACACCTTATAGATTCTCCTAGAGGTGAGTTTTTGCTATTTTTCATATTTTTTATGACACAAAAACTTGTAAGCTTCTCTTTCTTTCTTTTTTTTGTTCTTTTTCTTTTTAGCCATGTCTTTCGAGAACAACGGAGCTTGCAAAAAGAAGAAGCTTGAAAAGCTTCCTCTTGCTAAGATTAGTAAAAAGCTAAAGGATAAGCCTACCTTTCATGTTAGAGGGTCATATTCCCAAGCTGTTATTCCCAATCATCCTCAACAAGAGACCTTGCCTCTACCAACTGTTAATATGGTTGTGTGTCCACCATCTGTTAGCTCTTTTGTCACTACCAACATATCAGCTTCTGCTCATTTTCCATCAGATTCTAGCTAAAGGATCTTGTCTACGATGGAGGGCTTACCCAACCTTACTTGGGAGGACTCTACTCAAATGTATCTCAATTCCTTCAACCAACTTTGGGTTTAGTACATTTCTTCCAACGACATGAGGCATATTGAAAATTGTGATCCAACCAACATTATGCTAAACAACATTTGTCAAGTACTTAATGCTTCCTTACTCTTGGTGTTTCAACAAGATATCTATCCATTAAAATTTCTTATTCATTTCACTGCAACTTTACCATCCAAGTATCCAGAAAAAGAATTAAAAGTTTGATGTTAGAAAAGAATACACTACTTGAATTTGGATGAGCTTCTGAAAGGCGGATTGCTGAGCTAAAGGAAAACTTGGCTGAAGAAAAAGCTCATGTGGCGTAGCTAAAGACAAACTATGATAACCTAAAAACTAATTACGACAATCTGAGGGCTTAGTCTCAATCTAAGAACCAAGATTTTTCTAACTCATTTAATCAACTTAATTTTCAAATGGCTTCAACTATGGAGGAGTACAAGACTTCTACTGAGTTTCCTAATATTATTGATGAGGAATTTTTTTAAGAGTGCTGCCAAGGTGAAAACAATAATGGAAAGTCATTATCCCCACCTTGACTATAGCTTTTGAGAAAATGATGAAGACGAGGACTGATCATGGCATGATGCGCCCCGCCCCCCCCCTTTTTTTTCTTTTGTACCAAGCTAGTGGGATTATATGATGCCTCTATTTCCCACTCCTCTTGTTATGGACTTACGAAGTTTTTTTTTTTTTTTTTTACTTTTGTTGTTACCTGAATTTCTTTAATGTTTTTGTACACTAAACCTTTCCTGAACTAGGAATTTGCATGACTTTTTATACTTAATTTTTCCTACACTAGGAAGTCGCTTAGAATTTGCTTAACTTTTATGAAATTTGCTTGACTTTTCCTGCATCAGGAAATTTGCTTAGGATTTGCTTAATTTTTCCTTGCTAGAATTTTCTTAACTTTTCCTTCAGGAAATTTGCTTTAACTTTTCCTACACCAAGAATTTGCTTTAACTTGTCCTGAGGAAATTGCTTTAACTTTTCCTGCACCAGGAAATTTACTTTAATTTTTAGGAAGTTTGCTTTAACTTTTCCTACACCAGGAATTCGCTTTAACTTTTCTAGGAAATTGCTTAGAATTTGCTCTTAGCTTTTTCTACTTCTTTCTTGTTAGAACAAGAACTAAAAAAAAGAACATATATTGAGAAAAAAACCTTTTATTAATAAATAACTATAAGTTTGACTGTGAACGGTTTTTTGATAACAATTAACTCTTTACAAATATGTAACTTGTTTTGCATTAATAAGAAAAGTTATGGTTTTATTTCTTAAGAGGATGTAGGCCATCACGGCTGAACTTTTATAATCATATTGTTTTGTTTTCATCTTTCTTTTCACACTTGGTTCATGATTGTTTGCCTTTAATTATCTTGGAATTGATTCTTGACTCATTTTTCAGTGTGAGTAATCATTATTGGGGTACAAGAACATGTGAAATTCTAATCAAATCTCAAAATTATGCATCATTATAAAGTATTTTTAGGTCAATTGATTAGTTAGGCCAAAAATAGCTTTACATTGGGGGTTTTGACCTTGGCTTCCTCTAGGCTATTATACATTCTGTTGTTGGCTTTTAAAAACGGCAGTTACCATTTACTTATTATACATGGTGCCTCAAAATTTCTTATTTTGATGATTTAGTTTGGAAGATCAGAGATAGGATTATAGGATGGGGTAACTGCTTGCTTTCCTTTAGTGGAAAACTTGCATTTTTTTCCTAATGTGTTGTCTTCCATGTCTCTATATTCTCTGTCCACTTGTTATGATTATTCAGTACATGTTGAGATTATTTACCCATTTTTTAAGGGGTGCTTCTCATTGTTGTAGGTGATCTACTGCTTGTTTTTTTGGTTCAAGAGGGAGGTTTCGGCATCGAGTCTTTTTATGACTTGGTTATTGGCTTTTAACTTAAGCTTTCGTGGCTTTTTTGGGATAAAAAATATTTGATGGTATTTTTGGGATCAACACTCTTGATGGGCTTATTTCATGAAGTCTAAGTATTACGGAGAAAAGCATGAAGGTATAGTTCAATTTTACGATTCAGTTTCTCCTCTTAGGAGATGCCTTTTATTTATGACTTGGTTATTGGCTTTTAACTTAAGCTTTCGTGGCTTTTTTGGGAAAAAAAATATTTGATGGTATTTTTGGGATCAACACTCTTGATGGGCTTATTTCATGAAGTCTAAGTATTACGGAGAAAAGCATGAAGGTATAGTTCAATTTTACGATTCAGTTTCTCCTCTTAGGAGATGCCTTTTATTTATTCACTGTATTGTTGAGCCTAAGTGCTTTGGTTGTTAGATCTTGCTTTTTTATTCTTTTACATGACTGCTGGTTTAGTTCTAGCCTTTTATTTATGTTTAATTCTCTTGTTGTTTCTTTGATGCATGTTTCTTTTTATTGGAAAGGTACTGTTTGAGATAGGGATAAGCTTTAAGATGTGTTACCCTCCTCTATCGGTGGGTAGATTCTGTTAGTTCTTATTTCTAGTGTAGGCATGAATTTACTTAAGTGGGATCTGTCTATTGGCAGTGATTTTTCTTTGAAGATTGTCTGAGAACTTGTGCGTGGTTTTAGGCCTAGAGATGAGGTTCTTTCATTAATCTAGCGTAGGCATATTCCTTCTAGTGTTTATTTTTTCCTATGGTGGCTTTTACATGGTATATTGGCTACTAATGATGCTTTGTGTTGCTGAGACTATTAGGCATCGTTTTCTTGATTGTCTATGGGTTACATAGATTTGGCAGCATTTTTACTTCTATTTGGTTTTTGGCTTGTTGCTTTCTTATCTCCTCATCATTTACTTTTTATTGGAGGAGGTGTGTCTCTTCTTAGAGACATGTTTAGAAGCCTCGTAATGCTTTTAGATTTGATTATTGAATTTTCATATTAATGTTGTTGTTTATAGAATGGTTCTAACCTTAGCACTGCTAGTTCTACTCTCAACTTTAAGCCATCCCAATTGAAGGGTGTTCTAGTACTCAGATTGTGGAAGGTTTAAGGATTGTTAGTCATCAAGGAGGCTAATTAGATATGTTTCTTGGTTTAAGCCATCTTCTAGGGTAGTGAACGTGAGTATTGATGGTTATTCTAAGGGCAATCCTAGGATAATTGTAGTGGTGTTGATTTTTGTGATCACAAGGGTTCTGTTTAACTGCCATTGGTTATTTTCTTGGGTACTATCCAATATTTTTACTAAGCTGATGGCTATTTGTGAGGGTTTGGATTTTGCTGCTTAGCTTGGCTTTATTGTTCTGGAGTTGGAGTTTGATACGGCTACTGTGATTTCTTAGATTATTTCTCATGGCTTTGGGAACCGGGAATATGCATATCTTCTTTGCCAGGTTCATGTTTTTTGTTCTGCTTTATTTGTTCTTATAAAACATGTTCTTCAAGAAGCTACTTTTTTTTTTCTAATTCGATGGCCGATTGGGCTCGTACCCAATAGATTTGTTAGCGATTTTCCGATCCTTGGGGATTTCCTGTTGGTTTGTCTGGCTTTATTTATTTAGATGGTAAGGAGGTTTCTTATATTAGGAGATGTCCTTTTTGGCTCTTGTTTTGCCTTTCTTTGTTTCTTTTATTAGTTTTTTATTCTCTTACTTTGTCATGAAGGTTTTGGTTTATATCCCTTTCTAAATATATTTTTGTCATCTGATAATTTATATACAAGTAGAGGTCCCACATAACCTTCTACCTTCTTGGTGGCTTTTATTAAAAAAATTAAAAAACACTAACATATTCAATTTGAGTTTCAACTAATTTTGCTAGAAGAAAAATCCTAAAAATGATCATATCCAAGAAAACACTATATGATATGAAACACATTACATTAATTTATTGCAGCTAAATGATGAGACAAGATTTTTAATTAGTAGCCAATTTCAAGAACTTGGCGTATAAATAGTTGATTTTTTTGAAAGAATCTCGACTTAGCTAGGGGTTTTATTAAAATAAATTATAGAGTGAACAATTAGTTAGAGAGAGAACATAATGAGCCTTATCCCTAAGCAAAGTCATAAATGAATATACTAAAAAATGAAAAGCTTCAAAACAAAGCCAAAATGCAACAAAATTGTAGTCAATAAAAACCATACTTTGAAAAACCATTAGCATCTTGAGATAAAAGCTTCTAAATTTCAACAAGAGTCTCCTGTTATAACATAATTAAACATTTGGTGAAAACCATCACCTATAATTTTGGAACATTAATGTTGTACCACCAAGGATTAATAAACAAATATGTGAAAGTGTACGTAAATCCATAATGTGCAATTACTCTCTAGAGTTGTGTGGTTGAACTTTTAGAATTTAGATTAATAGGTTCTCCTAAAAAAATCCTTTAGTTTCTTTGTGCTCTCTCGCTGATGATGGAATGTCAGAAAGAATAGAACGATACGTGTGACTTGGGGACCATAACCACATATATTAACAACTTTTCCTATTGTCTTTAGATATTCCTATTTTAGCCTATCATAAAAATAAAAATTACCCTTAGTCTCTATATATTAAAGTCCTACACCCCATCGAATACATTAAAGATCAAATTACCAAACACCTCAATAGATCACTTTTAATAGGGATTAATCTTATATGATAGTGTGCATCACATAATTATTTACGTATAAGCCCAACATTGAATTAAGACTATAACAATGCTGGATAAAAGATCCAACATCTCCTGCCACTTAGTGAATTTATCCCAAATTAGCTAAACAATCTGCTGCACAATTATTCTCTCTAAGCTTGTAAGAACATCTAAACTCCATTAAAGAAACTTTTGCTTGCAATTCAACTATCTATTGCTCAAACAACATGGAGGAGTCAGTAGATTTCTTAATGAGAAAATTAGCAATCAAGAGTCAAATTCAAGCCATAGCCTATGCCGACCCTTATCGTAAGCCGTCTCAATAACTATCATTGCGGACACCAGTTTAGCATGGTAAGCCGAATCAAATCTTCAAATATAATCCAAAAGTGCCCATATGCACTCCCAAATGATTATAGAACAAATCACCACAGGCTGAAGGACTGGATTACCCTTCTACACATCAAAATTAGCTTTAATCCACTCCATATTGAATAAATTCTTCCGTAATTTTGGCCTTGGTGTATTGACAATCAAAATTCGTAAGTACTTATCAATGTAAATCATGCGGTGTAAACTATTAATTTGATGATAAATTTGTGAAATCCTTCCAAATTCTGTTTGATTTATATGGCTGAAACGAGGTAGATAAACGAAAATTCTCAGATCCCAAGGAGATAATAATGAAACTGATTCTTGGCTTGCTGAAACGACTCACTTCGTGTGGACATAAATTTCTGAACACAGCTGCTTGATCATAGGAATGGGCTTAATTTAGAAATTAAATTGACGCACATACGTCAGTGTTTTCACTGAAGATTTCCTTACAGTAACTTATATTATAATATTCAATTAGTGCCCGATTTGTTTTTCTTTTTCGTTTATAATATCAGGTTACAATTTTCAAATATTTATCATCATAAGGTTGATTCTACTTGGCTACACATCAGCTCATATCACATTTCGAATATTAGGGCCCATAATGTTACAGAGATTAAGAGAATAAATTATGAATAATAGTTTGGATTTCTTTCAGCTCATAAGTTAGCTTTGCGTAAGAGTTAAGGTCATGGACTAGTCAGGGGTATTTGAGAACTCACGAGCCAATTGAAAGCAAACCAAATGAGCCAATGAGCCAAACTATAGTGGTCTATACGACTGTAAGTGATGATGAGGTTATAAAGAGATTATTTCATGTCGGCTCAAGAACAAATCATAACCTTTGGCCTAGCTTTTGAATAAAACCATGCGTTTTTATACACAGTACATTGAGGCTTGAGCTAGCTTTGATCTATAAGTTAGACTCATGAGCTTCCGTACATAATATCATATATAGGTATTGACTTCAATAAACCAAGCACAATATTTATTAATGCGTCTTGCGCCTTAAGAGAAATGATTAAACCCCTTTACCACATGTGAATCGACTTTTGTAGACCAAGACAAAGTATAATAACACATTTTGAAAATTTAATTTGAAGACTTTATTTTTTAATTTAAGGTATTGATGGAGATGAAAAATTTCACCAATTAAATATTAACCTTTATATCTCATTGTTACAACTCAGGTGACCACAGGTGGAAAGCACATTAACCACGAGCTAAGCTAATCGCAGAGGCATTTGAAAACTTTAATATTTCGAGAATGCTCCAACTATGGTTTTGTTGTTTTTTTCCAATTAAGGAGCAAATTCTTTCAATCAAAATTGCTATGAACTGATAGAGAAAAAATGGCATTTCTGTAGTTAGAGCGAACAAGAGGTGTGATCTCCCCACAGCCTCAAGTGATAGAAATAATACCCACGGAAATGTATGCCCAGACAGACTTTACTCAGAACTCTGAAACAGAAAGTGACACTGCACTGCCAATAACTTTAATTTACCAGTCCATCATATCACTCAAAACCCTAATGTTGTTTTATTTATTCTTCTTAAAAACAAATCATTCTTATCTTTTTAATTCACTGGGTGCTTTAAATTTCTCTCCCTAATTTTCTTCTCTTCCAGCACCTTCAATCTCGCACAGATACATATACACTAATGAAATTATCAAATAATTGAAAAAACAAAAAAATCATCCCTCACACAAGTCTATCAAATCTGGACTTTATGTTACAAATTATGACACTTAATCTCTTCTCCAGATTGCAAGCATAAATAAATCACATTCATACACTGTTATAATTTCTTCTTTGGTTTGTCATGTTGGTGTTGGTCTCTGCCCTAGCCGAAGCTCTAGATCAAGCTCTTCAATGGCAGATTCATTGCAAGCGTTGCTGTTGTCGTTAATTGAACCTAACGGATCTTTTGTAGAGTAGCATTGGGAAGCTATCGGGAAATTTGTAGACGGTGGCAGCCCTATCAAGTTGTTCGGGGGATATGGTGAAATTGACAGAAGAGTCGAGGGGGAATCATCAATAGCACATGCAGTCATCGTTGTTGAAGCGAAGACACCACCGTTAGGGTTAGGTAATTGGTAGAGTAGACAATATCCACTATTTGCGGTAAATTCTTGAGTTGTTGGAATAATAAGAGTGGAAGAAGAAGATGATGCATGAGGCTGCGCTTGGTGATGGTGAAGCCTAGCACGGTCGCGGCGGTGCACATTCATATGGCCGCCTAGGGCTTGAGCCGACCGGAATTCCCTTCTACAAAAGGTGCAAGTATAAGACCTTGGTGGCCAAGTGGTGCCCATGATGTTGCCTGTGTCTTCAGCAAAAGCCCTAGCCTCCCACGAATCATCATCTTCTTGGGGCTCTCTCTTTTGGTTCAACATCCAAGTTTTACCGGGGGATAAGCTAGGGCTTGGTTGGTTTTGTTGAGATTGAGCTAATTTTTTATGCTGGGTTGAGGAGAGAAGGCCAAGCTCAGGAGCCATGGTATAAGTAACATTAATTTAAGATATGGGTGATGGGATGATGTGGAATATTGAAAGGGGAAATTGGGTTAAATAGGGAATGAGCTAAGGTGAGTGGTATATTACCAAATTGTGTTGCTAGTGGTTGGATTTTAGTAAATTGAAATTTTAATAACATGACCTTCCGATCGCTCATCTTCTGCATACAAGGACAAGTTGTAACTTTGGCTCTGACGCCCCCAAGATTTACATGATCAAATATCTCATGCATTTTTTTCTCCGAATTTTGATAAGCAAGTTGCTATTTACACATATTATAATCAAAGTAAACACCCTGAAATTAATAAAGAAATAAAAAACTATACTTAGCAAAATGAGATTTTGCTGGAAAATTTTAATTGCCACAGCCTTTACAGTTTAGACTCAATGGTCCTAATTGGGTGATAAAAATGCACTAGGGATTTAGGCAATTGGTAATGCCGATGAAATTTTTGGCTCTGGCCGGCAGTACTTCATTACAACCGCCAATTAGCTGCCATAGTGTATGCATTTACTTCCAAAGTTGCCATGATTTGAGACTCGTCCAAGTAGTACCCAAAAACCAAATGTGAAAAGGGATAGAACAATAATGACTTTCTCTTCTCCCTTTGGCTCGATTTCCTATTATTGTCCGGGAGCTGGTTATCTGTGCTTCTAGAGTCGAGTTGTTAAAGTGTTCATTTCAAAAACACAAGTGTAGTTTGGAAAGCTAAGACGATTTTTGTAATATATATATTAGTATTATTAATTCGTCAAGAAAAAATTCTTTTTACAATTGAAATTAATAATTAACAAAATATTCATTGACTTTCACTTAAACAATTAGCTAGAGCTTTCCTTCCACGAATCCATGGCTTTGAAGCTATAGCATCACCACAGTACCACCACAATATCGAATAACAATCAATCTCAGTCTTATTTATCTCACACTCAAAACTATCTCATGAGTTGAAAAGGTTACATCAAACTTGTATTCTTAGCCCAATAGCTCCTATGTAGGATATTTTCCTCATCACCTCTTGTCATGAGTTGTCTTATGATTATATTTATAGTCCAATAGCTCTTGTCCCTTGATATGGGATTTTTTTCTCATCATCCTCATCATTTATAGATAAATCTTTTTCACTAATCACAAGCAAAGCTATTGTGGATACTACTCGTACATAAATTTAATTTTGATACCATATATAAATTCGTAAACCTATAACTCATACTTAAAATTTAACTCATGAGCTGAAGAGTTTTCTCAAATACTTTTTCATAACCCAATAGCTTTCATCAGGCTATACATAGAGGATATTTTCCATACATCAATGATGCTGTGGAAACATAAAACCTTCACCTACATCATGTACGATTGAGAAGAAGTTGACGATTAATTGCATTTTTTTTATGTGTAATTCCAACTATTAACCCTCCAGTTGTTTATCAAAAATAAAAATAACAATTCCAAATTTTACGCAGCAATTAGATAGAAAATACATGTATGGTTCATTGACTTTGTTAATGCAATCACTTTATCCAAAGGGTGGAGCTCTTGGGATTGGGACCAAGAAATTGATTTAATATTTTATTAGTTGAAATCAGATATACAGTTAATAATTAGAAAAGAAATCCTTAAATCTCATATCATATTATTAACCAAGGCACGTATTTACCTTATCAAAATAGCCAAGATATTAATGAAAGATGAAAGGTGAAATTAGTGTCAGATAATATACTTTTAAAAGGGTGATGCTGGCCATTACATTAGCAAACAGAAGTGTTAAGAGTATCTTACTTGATCAGCATTACCAAGGCCATATTTATTAGCGTCCAGTGATCAAATATATGTTTCAATGTATAGGAATTACCTCAGTTGAAGCGCATATAATAATTAAGCATAATAATATCCCAGTGTCTCTATAGTTACTTCCCCCTTACTAAAAAAAGCAACAAGCAAGCAGGTTCGATCATTTAAATGAACTAGCTTTCTAGCATCTGTCTACCTAGTCGGATGTCGACTGTCTTGTTAAATTTAATCTACTTAACACACCAGTCTCTCTTAAATTCTCTTGCTTGTCAGTTTCTTTTTGTCCCAACAAATTAAAATTAAACATTCTACAAACGAAACAAAGGCAATTAGAGATCGCTTCAATCCTATTATATATCTTTTTATAAAGAAAATACAGAAATTATCATATTGTCCATCTGAAATTTTCTTAATGTTCGAAAGTACTCTGAAAAAATAAAATTTATTCAACAACGGTAGACTGAATGAAAGTTTGCAAATTTTATCAGTATTTCCTTCATTAATAGTGATAGAGAATCTCAGTGAAATGACTATTTTATGATCGAAATATAACTTAACAATAGGTGAACCGCTACAATCATTTACTTTATGTATGTGACGTTAATATAATAAATGTATAAAATATGATTGTAACATCATAAAAAATTAATGTTTGTCAATAGTAAGGTGAAAATGTGACACAATTTATAAATAATGGATGAAATTCAAATTTTTAGGGTGTTTTTAAATATGAAGAAAAATTTAAGTGAATGAATGATAATTTTCTTAAAATTTATTCTAAAGGATTTGTATATGCAGATTCATACTAATAAGGGGGATTGTCAATTTCCCCCCTACAGTTATCAACATATACCATTTCTTTGTTTTTTATAATTAAATAATGACGTAAAGTTTCTGATATTACCCTTATTTTCAACTACTCTTTTATTTATATTTATTAAATAAATCACATGAATAAAAATTAAATAAAAAATTAAGCATTAAAATAAGAAATATATGTTTTGATATGAGCAAAAAAATAAATATTTTGTGAAAATTTTCTTATAATAAATATATAGGAAAATTATTATAAAATGATAAAAAATTATTATAAGAAAACTTGAATGACAAATAAAAATTTATTATAAGATAAATAATAAAATATTTTACCTATACTTTTTATATTTAATTTTAAAATATTACAAAATATTTATTATAAGAAAATATTCACAAAATAAATAATTACATGAAAAAAAATTTATTATTAATTTTTTTCTCATATCAAAACCTATATTTTTTTATTTTTGATACTTAATTTTTTTTATTTAGTTTCTATTCATGTAATTTATTTAATTTATAGTAAATATAAATAAAAAATAATTAAAAATAAGAATAATATTGTAAACTTATGTTGTCAATAAAAGTTTTTTACCATTATAAAAAAAGTAAGGAAGAAAATAGTATATGTTAATTACTGTAGGGGGAGATTGGCAATCCCCCTACTAATAATTCCTGATTCAAAAATAATCTTCTGACCCACATAGGTTTTTTCGCCTAGGAGCCATTGTTTACATCGTCCTGGGTTCTAATTGCCACCCAAGTACCAAGATATGCAATGAAAGGTCCAGCAACGGTCTCAAAACAGCGCTAATGTTATCATTCTTAGCTGCATGCCGTATCCTACTACAAGTTGAAAATAAAGGCTATGGCATTGACCAATGACCACAAGTTGTATTTAATTGTATGACAAGTTTCTGAACATTTCTTTTCATTTCCTTAGTCTCATTTCTAGTGACTAACGAGGTTTAGAACAATTATATATTGTTAAATTGATATGGGTCCTATATTTTAAAAAATTGTCATAAAACATTCTTGTCATGAAATTGATTACAAGCCTTTTCTTACTTTTTGTTTCTTTTTATTTATTTTTATAATAGTACCTTTTTACAATAGTATTTTTTTAGTTATTGACAAAACGAAAACAATTACTCAATATCTGCCATTCAATGAAATCAATGGCCACGATTACTTTCATTCTTCTTTAACCTATACGTTCATTTCTCACTCATCTCTCGCAACTCTCATCCATCCGATTCGAGACCCACTGAAACTTTAAACCCTTTTCTTATCGCTTTCCAAATTCAACTTTCCTTCGCTACTCTTTTTATGTAATTAAAATTTCTTTTCTTTTTTTTTCATCATTTTTCGCACGAATGAAATTGATCGTGATACATATGCAGTCTTCTCAGCACAAACTGATTACTGCTTTTGTCAATTTTATGGAGATGGATTCATGAAATTGTGCCCTTTTTTATTATTAATCTTGACAAATTAAAGTTTTTGTCAGTTGTGCTTACTCCATGCCAGTCCTACACTTCAAAAGAAGCAAGCGAGAGGCTGCAAAGCCAAAACCATAAATTTTTTTAGTGAAGTTGATACGGCATTTTGTCTTTTTGTTCAGGATTATCATAGTACATACAATAAGGTAATATTATTCACAATGGTGGATATTGATTACCAATTTTTCTTTTTATTAATGTCCCAAAAAAAATGTAAAAGGTATCATTATAAAAGTAATTCATAAAAAGGAATAACCGTATGGGTGTGGTTAATTTAACAGTAATTATTTTTTGATGTATTTTTTTTAAATATGAAAACTAAATGAGCACTAATCTCAAATTATAAGGACTAAATCAAATTTTACCCAATTAATATTTGATCACTTTTTTAATTGAGTAATTTTCAAATAACTTTCTTTACTTGACCATCTAAATTCGAATCCTGTGAAAATAAATATAGAGATGAAAAGTCAATCTATACTTTACCGACACCAACCTTTTTAAATAAATAAATGAAACACTAGAAAAAGATATATTGGTCACGTTCTTCTTTGGAAATTTCATATCATCGATTGTCTTAGAGGATATTCTTTGAAGTTGTTTTCATAATTCCTTTTATCCAGCTAGCTATATCTTGTTTTATACAGTGGGTAGAGATACGATTACATGCTTAATTACGACAAACATAAGAGCCAAACACAAGAGATAAGAAATTGAGTGGTATTTGATGTAACCAGTTCGGAAGCTGTGTGGATCCATCATACATCATACTCATGTATAAATTAATTATTAGTATATAGATTGTTCCATGTATATATCTCAATCAAATAATTAAGTGATATGAATAAATTAAGCTCAGCAAATTTTGATATATTATATTTAAAGAAAAATAGCACATCAAGGAATTTGATTGAGGAATAAAATTAATTTTATATTCAGCGGAAAACAAGACTCTTAAATCAAATAAGCGTAATCAATCATATAGTCATATGTGGGTGCTTTCGTCTTCTTATATATATGTAAGAATAAATGAAACCAGTTGGTTCGGCGTCGTATTGTCAAACTAGGAACAAATTTTGTGACTAATAGATAACGAAGCAGATAGCGAAAGTAGATTAATAGGATAGATAAACATTAAATATCATTTTAGAACTGTATTAAGCTAATGCGATTAGGTTATGCTCTAATTGAAACATGATTAGATTTGTTCTAATTCGAACGATTCAATGAGATTTTAATGATACTTTAAGCAAGATTAGAAGATACTCTAATCCAAGCGACTCTACAAAAGAATTTTTGATGAATAATTCCAAAGAAAATTTTAAAAGAGGGGATTCTATTAATCAAAGGTTATGAGAAAAATAGTAAGACCTCCCTATTTATAACAGAGTAAACCTACTTCTCCAAGATAACTTAAAAAGGAAAATTAAATCACAATTATAATATAAATAAAAGACTAAAATACATACCTTAATTGCCTCTAATTTTTATAAAAAAGTATAAAAATACCTAAATAACAAAATTCTAAAATCATAAAATAACTTCCTACATCAATCTCCCCCTCTTAAAAAAAAAAAAAACTCAACATCGAGTTTATTTGGACGATGAAACTTGAAGTGAAGCATCAATGCATCTTAGAGCTTGAACTTGTTGCCTTTCACATTAATCTTTCTTAAAACTTGGAAATCTCTTTGCTTCATCTTCTTATTGATCTTGCTAGTCACTCTAGGAAATGATGAAGTCTTACAGGAGTAAACAACTTTCAAGCCTCTCAAGTATTTTGAAAAATCTTGCTCAATGTTCTCGCTAATTGACTTTAACTTCATAGCTAAATCTTCTTCATGAATAGCCTTCACTTTAACTTCATAGCTAAATCTTCTTCATGATAGCCTTTACTTTAACTTCATAGCTAAATCTTCTTCATGAATAGCCTTCTTGTCTTTAATGGGAATAGACAAAACCATTTCAATCATATTGACTTCAAAACTAATGGTTTTTTCTTAACTGGAATAGGTTGTTGAGTCTTAATCATGACGTTAATTGCAACACACAAATTAGGATAAGTTGTGCCCCGTCTTGTGGCATCTCAAGAATAGGTAAACTTATTCGTATATCATCAGGCACTATATTAGGGAAACACATTTGCTTGATTAAATATGTGACTTCATCAATTCTTTTCATCACAACAATAAAATCTCTTTGACACTGTGACTCGATTTGCGTGGCTAAATGAATTGCATTATGTAAAGTGTAAATGGTGTATGTAGGCATTTTAATCTGAATATGAAAATTTAGCCCCTTAAAAAATCTTGTAACTATATGCTCTTCAGGTTTATAATAATATTTGCATCTGTAAAATTGTTCAAACTCAGAAGTATAATAAAAAAATGATCCTATGCCTCATCGTACTAAATTAATCTCAATCTCAACATTCGCTTCATATGATCCATGATCCAATTTTAAAAAGGCCTTCGAGAAATCCTTTATGCCTTTTGCACTTTAATCAATCATTCTAAAGCTCTTCCAACTAATATAAAATTAGCTAGAAATTGTACTTGTTATATGTCAGTACTCTTATAATACGAAAGTATACCTCAATCTCATCCAACAATGAAAGAAAATGTTGAGGACCGCAATTTCCATCAAGCTTTCAAAACATAAGGCCTTTTTAATATTTCCATTAGAAAGACAAAGCCAATGGAAAATTTTTTTAACAATCTAAACTTTTGGTATGGTATGGCTGATGGCTGATAGCTGTGATTTGGAAGTGGAGAACTTAAGTCTGGTGGGTATAGTGTTGAGGATTGTACTAATAGTGGCAATGAGAGAGGACTCGCAGAGGCTTAGTCTGAAAAATAGTTGGAAGTGGCTATGGCATTAATGAGTTTGGTTGCTATTTATGACGATTTATAGGTGGTGTTTGATGGCTAGTTTTGGATGTGTTTCAAGAGGGTTGATGGTGATGAAGGTTATAGCCGGCAGATTTTAGGATGGTGGCTTACGGGTTTTCGTGCAATGGTTGCAAGGCTAATCAAGAATGAAAATTGGTCAGATTTAGGTCGATGAAGGATGGGAAGTTTGGTCACTGTATTGGGCTGGCTAAATCTTAGTGGTGGGTGGTTGTAGTGGCGGTGTCAATGTTTAGTTGATGGCGGCAAGGATTTTGTAATTGTTTTTTTATTTAGTGATGGATAAGGTGATGGTGGATGTGGGTAGCCCAAAAAGCTGTACGATTGGCACAAAACTGCTGTATACCAATAAATGGAGTGGGGTAGTAGAAGTGGAGATAAACACTAGATATTGTTCTAGTACTGAACAAAGTCAATACAATTAGATTATGCTCTAATCAAAACTGAGTAGATTTCGTTCTAATCTAGATGACTCAAAGAGATTTTTTATAATGATTTAAGCGGGATCAGATGATGCTCTAATCCAAATGACTTTATAAAAGAGATTTTGATAGATAATTCCAAAGGAAATTTTAAAAGAGGGGTTTTATTAATTAGAGGTTATGAAAATAATAACAAGACCTCCCTATTTTTAATAGGGTAAACTTACTTACTAAAGTTAATTTCAAAAAGGGAAAATATCCGTCCATTTTTTACATTTTTAATCTGTGATTCCGTTTTTTTGGAATCACCTAAAGTTTTTTTTTCACTTTTCCACTTCCGTTTGGAATCCGTTAAGAAAAACGAATTTAAAAAATGACCATTTACCCCAAAACGAAAATTACAATTTCACCTTAAAAATTATAAAAATAATCAGATTAAATCTAATAATTTTCCCCAGTCGATTGAAGAAATTAATTCCACAACCATCAAATCTGGTTTTTTTAAAATATGTCGGTAATTAGAATCTAAATTATAATGATAGTATTAAAAATATCTACAAACCATCAATTGAATTTAAGATAAGTAAAATTTTATTATTCATTTGAGTTATAATCTCTAGTAGTTAAGATTTTTTGTACTTCATTACCAATAATGATATTCATCATTAAATCTTATTATTTTGGCATTTTAGGGTGAAATTGTAATTTTCGTTTTGGGGGTAAAATGGTCATTTTTTAAGTTTCCGTTAGTTTTTTTCAAGTGAAAAATGAAAAAATAAAAATTAAAAGTGGATATTTTCTTTCAAAAAGCACAATGCTAATAGAAATAAGCCTACAACTTATTGATGAGAACAAGGTTGCTAAAGATTTACAAGATCTATTGAGCATCCATGGAGGTCCAATGACAAGAGTAAAAATTAAGAAAATGAAGACAACTTTAAATGGATTAATTGAGCACATCTCAAATTCATGCCCTTGTTAAAGGCACTAATATGCTCAAATTGATTAATTAAGAAAGTCAATGCTTTGTCAATGTTATTCAAGCTTCTAAATCTGATTGAGAGTGACTTGTATGAAGAACAAACAAAGGCCTTTCAATTAAAAAGAAAATCAAAACATAATCTTTGTTTTTGAATCGATATTGAAAACAAGATCTTTTATTTCATTTTACTTTAGGATTTTATTTTCCCTCTTTACTTTAGGTTATATTTAATAATAAGAAAAACCTTTATCTTTCTTAATGTTAAGTTCATTATTTACAGAGTTGTCATCTTATGGCAAGTATAGTTAAATTGGAATTTTATTTATTGCACATCTTGTAATAGGGATTAATTTATTAATTCCCTAATTTAGTGAGATTCCAATTTATTACGAATATTTGTTTCCTAATTTAATTAGATGTCTAATTCATAAAGTCTATTAATGATGAGATTCTATAATTGGCACATGAGATCTATTTAGAGTAAGAAATTAGTTCAAACAGGAAGTTCATTAAATGCTCTAAATATTTCTTGGGAGACAAGTAAGGCAAGAAGATCATATTTATTCATATTCAGATTCATGGGAATTATAAGAGGAAAGAAACTCTTATTTGGAAAGAATCCAAGTCTTTTAACACTTGCTATTTTAGTGAAACCCTAGTGCCTATATAAAGAGAGGTATTTCACAAATGAAGGTACGTACAACACAGAGTATAAAGCAAAGAAGCAAAATTCGGCCTCCTCCCTAGAGAATCCGAATTTGGTGCATAATGCTGTGTTAATTTATTTATTTATCTTCTTTTCATCTCTGTGGAGAGTTTGTGTGGATCTTGCATCACTAGACGTTGAAGAATTGCTATTGATCACTTTGCGAAGTGCCTTGAGGATCATGAATCAAGAGGGGTAGCAATTATTCAAGATTCAGTCTACGGTTGAGCAAACTGTATGGTGATAAATTGTTAGTGAGAGTCTTAAGTTTGGTAAATTCATAGGTTGTAACATCTCAACTTAGTGAATTACTTTTCATCTGGGCGTGCCCTCGTGGATGTAGGATTGATTAATCTGAACCACGTAAAAATCTCCGTGTCATTTATTTTCTGCAATTTATTGTGTTTTTGGAAAATTAATATTTTTTATGTGGATGAACAATAACCGTGAACAGTAATTGTGAACAGTAACGGTGAACAATATTTTTAAAAATTAATTAAGTTGTTAATTTTTTATTTTTTAATTGCCTACATCTATTTGTGATAGATCTAAATTCCTTTCAATTGGTATCAGAGTAGGACACTGACTATTTATTTGGTGAGATTTTTGGAACCTAGATCTATTTTGTACATATAAGTTTGCAAAGAGAGTGAGGCTCTTTGGCTTGTCCATTTGTACTGGATGGGATGAATTATGCTTATTGGAAGCAAAAAATAGAAATTCATCTGACAACTATTGATGAAAGAGTTTGGTAATGCGTACTCACTGGATATACTCCACTTATTAAAATTGATGAAGATAGTATAGAATCTCCCAAGTCAGTCAGAGAACGGACTAATGATGAACTTGATGCATCTGGATATAATGCAAAAGGACTTAATGCCATTGTCAATGGAGTTGATGTGTTTCAACACTAATTAATTTTTACATGCAAGACATCTAAAGCTGCTTGGGATATACTCCAAAGTAATTTTGAAGGCGACAATACGATAAAACGTTCTAAACTTCAAAAACTTACATATGATTTTGAAAACCTGAAAATGCATGAACATGAAACCATATCTGAATTTAATTCTAGAATCCTTTCTATGGTTAATGGCTTTTTTGCTCTTGGAAAACTTGTTTCTGAGGAAGAAATTTGTAGAAAAATCTTAAAATCTGCCCATCTTAGATATCATCCTAAAATTTTGGCCATTGAAGAATATGCTGATATGTCTACCATGACTATGGGTTCACTTATAGGAAAGTTGATGGTTAATGAGACTAACTACTGAAATTTCAATTTCAAGGAAGAAAAAAGGTATTGTTTTGTAGGATAAAACACACGTTCCCGTCGCCAAACCAAGTGAGAAGGATGATCTATATGTGTACGTTGATAATTCTCTTGCACTCATTGCAAAGAATTTCAAAAAGATGTTGAAAAAGAAGAACTTCAACAAACCAAGGAAGACTTCTACATCAGTGGCTCCAACGGCTCAAGAAGGTTCTTCTTACCCTAATTCTAAATTGTTTGATTTTAACAAACTTAAGGGTATTCGATGCAGAGAATGTGGAGGCAAAGGACACATACAAGTACAATGTGCTAACACTCTTATGAAAAAGAAAGCAATGCAATCCACTTAGAGTGATGATGATTCTAATGATAACATTAATGAAAAAGACCTTGTTGGAGGACTTGTTGTCCATAATGATGGTAGTAAACAGGAATCAAACATCAGAGATGCATTCACATCTAAAGCCTCGCACTTAGGTCTTTGCAAGGAAGACACTTATTCCCGTCTTGACACAATTGTGCAACACATTAACAAGAATAATGATTCAGATAACGACGTCAGTGACATTGATATAAATGACAAGGAAGCTTTTTGTGAAAGCGACAAGATGATGTTCGCTAAATGGGATGAAGTCTACAATGAGAATCTGACCTTGATGACTCAAGTATCCAATCTTTTGGATGATAAGGCGAAACTTGAAAGTGAGGTAATTCATTACAAGTCTTTACTTACTGACAAAGATAATCAATTACTTGCAGTGACCACAAAATTAAATAACACCAAAAGGTCACTCAAAATAATGAATTCTGGAACTCAAAAGTTAGATCATATCTTGTCAATTGGCAAGTCCAGCCCAAATCATCACGGTCTTAGATATCATATGGTAAAGACTTAAATTCTCAAGGTGTATTTGTTAAAGCTTCTCAAGTTATAGCTTCTCCACCAATAGTTAAAGTTTAATAACTTCAAAATGGTAAAACTGTTACACATTCTTCACCAGTTCATCAAGGTAAGAACATGTTTATTCCCACTTGTCATTTTTGTCATGTGAAAGGGCATATAAGACATAATTGCTTCAAGCTCATTAAATATATTAAAAAGGCTATGTTCTTTAATTATTCTTATAGAAAACCTAAGATGACACCTAGACCTAAGGTTGAGACAAGTGAAAATAAACCTAGAACTACTTGGATGAGGAAGACTGATTATAAAGCTTATGTTTCCTTTATTTCCTTGAGAACTTGCACTATTGATTTTTGATACTTTGTTAGTGGTTGTTCTAGACACATGACAGGTGATAGAAGTGCCTTGATTAATTATCAAAAAATTGATTGAGAGAATGTAACTTTTGCTAATGAAGTGAAAAGTCGAGTGCTTGGAAAGGGAACTTTAAATGTAGAAGGTTTTCCAAAACCTGACAATGTTATGCATTTGGAGGATTTCAAATTAAATCTACTTAGCATTAGTCAAATTTGTGATCAAAACTTATTTGTTAACTTTGACATGAATAAATGTCACGTTCTCGATGTTGATGTAAATTGCATTTTTTAAGGACATCGATCATCTGATCATTGTTATAAATTGGCTAGCTCAATTATTTGTCATAAGACCACTCTTGATGTCACAGAATCATGGCATCAAAAGTTGGGTCACTTGAACTACATATTACTTACTAGAATTGTGAAAACAGATGCTGTAAAAGAAGTTCCATTGCTTAAAAAGAAACAACTTGGAATATGTACTTCATGTCAATCTGGAAAACAACAAAGGGCGTTGCATAAAGCCATTCAGGATAAAGCAACATCAAATTTGCTACAACTACTTCATATGGACCTTATGGGACCAATACAGGTTAAAAGTTTGGCTGGAAAAAGGTACGCATTTGTGTGTGTATATGATTTCTCTAGGTATACATGGGTTGATTTTACTAAAGAAAAATCAGATACATTTGATGTGTTCAGAAAATTATGTGAGAAGGTTAAAAATGAACAAAATTACAATATTGTCATAATTAGGAGTGATCATGGAAGAGAATTTGAAAGCTCCAGTTTTGAATAATATTGTAATTTACATGGAATTTCACATGTGTTTTCCTCACCTATTACTCCAAAACAAAATGGTGTTGTAAAAAGTACAAATAGGACCTTGTAGGAAATGGCACGAGTGATATTAAACTCGAAGAAACTTTCAAAGAAATTATGGGTTGAAGCACTTAACATTGCTTGCTACACCATTAATTGTGTTTATCTTCGTCCAGGTACTAAGAAAACTCCTTATAAGTTATAGAAAGATAAAAAAACCTAATTTATGTTACTTTCATATTTTTAGGAGTATGTGCTTTATATTGAATTGTCGCAAACATCTTGGTAAATTTGATTAAAAAAGTAATGAAAGTGTTTTTCTTGGTTACTCCAATAATAGCAAAGCATTCCGTGTTTATAATATGAGAACTCAAAATATTGTTGAATCTGCAAATGTGATTATTGATAATTATCAAGCTTTTGCAGATTACTCAATTGAGGAAGACATAACCAGTCTTTTAGAAACACCAAATGTTGGTACAGCTACTCCTAAAGTTCGAGTTATTGAGAAAAGTCAATCTAGTGAACCCTTTTTGAAAGAAAAAGAACTTGTTGAAGAAGACGCCTTTAAGGAAACACCAGAGAATATGAAGGAGAATGTTTTAAAACTCCAAGCAACCATGGACCTACAAGACCCAATCAGAAAGGAACCATCATCAAGAGTTAAGAAAAATCACCCATGTGATCTTATTCTAGGTAATCTTGATGAACAAATTGTCACAAGGAAAAGGTATACAAATATGGTAAGATTTACTTGCTTCGTATCTTTAACTAAACCTAAAAATATTAAGGAAGCTTTAGTTGATGAATTTTGGGTCAAAACTATGCAAGAAGAATTAGAAAAATTTGAGCGAAATGATGTATGAATGCTAGTACCTAGACCAAGTCACACTAATGTTATAGGAACCAAATGGATTTTTAAGAACAAAACGGATGAATTTGGTAACATAGCAAGAAATAAAGCTAGGTTGGTTGCACAAGGCTACACACAAATTGAAGGCGTTGACTTTAATGAAACCTTTGCACCTGTTGCTAGACTCGAATCTATTCGTTTGCTTTTTGCAGTTTACTTGTTTAATAGGGTTTAAATTATTTCAAATGGATGTCAAAAGTGCCTTTTTAAATGGGATCTTAAATGAAGAAGCCTATGTTGAACAACCTAAAGGTTTTGAAGACCCCAATTTCCCAAACCATGTTATTAAATTGAAAAAGGTTTTGTATTGTTTAATGCAAGCTCCTCGAGCTTGGTATGAAAGGTTGACCAAAGTTTTGCATGAAAATGGCTATAAATGAAAGGGAGTAGATAGAACACTATTTATTAAGCAACTTAATCAAGGAATTTTAGTTGTTTAAATCTATGTTGATGATATAGTGTTTGGTTCTACTTCTTCTGATCATGTACAAGAATTCGTGAGTCAAATGAAAAGGGAATTTGAGATGAGCATGATGGGAGAATTGACTTACTTTTTGGGTTTACAAGTGAAACAAATAGAGAATGGAATTTTTGTTAATCAAAGTAAGTATGCCAAGAGTCTAGTAAAGAGGTTTGGCTTAAATTCCGCAAAACATATGAGAACTCTTGTGAGTACTAATGCCAAGTTGACTATTGATGACATTGGTTCTAGTGTTGATCCTAGTCTTTACATATGTATGATTGGTAGCTTACTTTATTTGACTGCAAGTAGACCTGACATATGTTTCAGTGTTGGTGTATGTGCTAGGTACCAAGCAAATTCAAAGGAATCACACTTAGCTGTTGTCAAACAAATCATTCATTTTGTCAGTGGAATAATTAACGATGGTATTTGGTACACTAATGACACTAATTCAAGTCTTGTAGGATATTGTGATGCAGATTGGGTTGTCAATGTTGAGGATAGAAAAAACACCATTGGAGGATGTTTTTATCTTGGAAATAACTTAGTGTCGTGGCATAGTAAGAAACAGAATTCAATTTCTCTTTCCACGACTAAAGCTGAATATATTGCAGCTGGAAGTTGTTGCACCCAATTGCTCTGGATGAAACAAATGCTTGCATATTATAATATGGTTCAGGATACTTTGACTGTGTTTTGTGATAACACAAGTGCTATCAATATTTCTAAAACTCCTGTTCAACACTCTAGGACTAAGCATATTGATATTCGTTATCACTTCATTAGAAATTTAGTTCAGAGCAAGACCGTGTCCTTAGAATACATTAATACAGAAAAACAACTTGTAGATATCTTCACAAAAGGTATAGATTTAAAACAATTTTTTTTTTTAAGGAAAGCTTTAAGTGTGTGTTCCATGTAAGTCAATTTTTTTTTTTTGGCATTTAGATTTAAATAATGCATTTGTGCATTAGAAATAGGACATGCATTTATGAGTTTTTATTTTCTAAATCATTGTTTTTGTGTTTTGTTTAAAAAAAAAAAAGTAGTCTTGATTAATAATCGATAAGCAATTTTTCAAATTGTTAAAGATTTGA
Organism: Citrus cavaleriei; assembly: GCA_030448925.1. Taxonomy (NCBI): domain Eukaryota; kingdom Viridiplantae; phylum Streptophyta; class Magnoliopsida; order Sapindales; family Rutaceae; genus Citrus; species Citrus cavaleriei. The sequence goes on along the minus strand of JAUJEN010000534.1, from coordinate 343,282 downwards.
AGGCCTTGAATAAGTTTTTATTAGAGTTATTTAACCTTTCTTTAAAAGCACTTGAATGACAATTCAGTCTTTACTCTGACTCAAGGTTTTGATATTGACATGGTCTTTGTTGAGAATATTTAACTTGAGTTATGATTGTTTGCCTTGATTCTTATCTTGTCATAAGACCTCAAATATATACAAACACTATAGTTAGAAATAGCTACCCATAACTCTTAATAGTGCAGTTATCCTTGAGTAATCTGAGTCTGCGTATCACAAATATGACAGAGAACAAACTGCCATGAGACGAAGGCTACCTTACGGGGTAGAGTGAAAGCTCCTGACTGTAGATTTTTTTTTAAAAAAAGACTTTGCTATTAAAAAAAAAGGTCTGTCACAATTGAAATGGTCAAAAATTGGAGATCAAGATGATAAGATTAGTTTTACCAACACTATATTTTATATTTAAGACTTTGACTGTGAAAATTGATGAATTTTTGGGAAAAAAGGTTTAGATTGAGTTGTTTACACACACACAAGCTTAAATTTCTCCAATATTTACTTATTTGAGGAAATTAGAGTCTTGATTTCATGAATTAATGCTTGTTGTGAAAAATTTCTAGACATTTTTTCTTATTCAATTTCATTATTAATGCATTTTTAAAATAAAAAACTTTTTTCATGATGCATGTGCATTCTCATGTTCTTAGATGATGATATGTTTTTAGATCTTAAGAGTCACATATTTTTTAAGCGAAAGTCAAATTTTTGTTTTCGAAGTGCATTGACAAGCTTTTGCCTGTCACACCTGAGCATGCTGCCTTCTTTTGGTCATAACCTTGTCTACAAAACTCCAAATTCAATTCTATAAAATCCTGTGAAAATCTTATTCAATAAGCTTTCAAACAATATAGGGTGCACTCTAATTCCATTTCATTGATTCCCAATTGAATTTCGAATTTCACTACTCTACATTGTGTGTTTGTTTCGTCAAATATCATGCATAGCACTTTGTTTTTGGCATTTTGCTATATTTTTCTGACTTATTTGCATTGGATTATGTTTATTTATTCTTCTTCTATGAAATTTATCTTTGTTGGTGATCCAGATTCTTTCCTTTTGCAATCTTTTCGCAAAAGAGGGGGAGTAATTTATTTTAAGTCTTCAATTGCTCAATGCAATGAGTTAGGGGAACTAGTATTTCAAATTATAGGGGGAGTTTTTGTTTTTTTTAAGAATTTTTAGATTTTGGATTTCTAGTTCTTAGGGGCAGTAGTTTATCTTTTTATTACTCTTGATTTTCTGTTTAATGTTGCCTTTCTATTTTATTGATCAATAAAATTAGCATTTTATTTTAATTCTTGCCTTAGTTTATTTACATGAACTAACATGCTAATTGCCAATTATTTTGGTTAGTTCCTTGTTGTTGTTTATGCGTGTTTCATATTCATATCTCTAGCGCCAAGGTTCATGGAAGATTTGTGTTGGATTGTTTTTGCCACAAGAATGCCAAAGGGGGAGATTGTTAAGTCCATTATTTATAGAGTTGGCATCTTATGGCAAGTCTAGTTAAATTAGAATTTTATTTATTGCATATCTTGTAATAGGGATTAATTTATTAATTCACTAATTTAGTGAGATTCCAATTTATTAGGAATATTTGTTTCCAAATTTAATTAGATGTCTAATTCATAAAGTCTGTTAATGATGGGATTCTATAATTGGCGCATGAGATCTATTTAGAGTAAGAAGTTGGTTCAAGCAGGAAGTTCATTAAATGCTTTAGATATTTCTTGGAAGACAAGTAAGACAAAAAGGTCATATTTATTCATATTCAGATTCATGAGAATTATAAGAGGAAATAAACTCTTATTTGGAAAGAATCCAAGTCTTTTAAGACTTGCTATTTTGGTGAAATCCTAGTGCCTATATAAAGAGATGTATTTCACAAATGAAGGTACGCACAACGCAGAGCATAAAACAAAGAAGCAAAATTCGGCCTCCTCCCTAGATAATCCGGATTTGGAGCATAATGTTGTGCTAATTTATTTATTTATCTTCTTTTCATCTCTGTGGAGAGTCTATGTGGATCTTAGATCACTAGACGTTGAAGAATTGAAGAACTGTTATTGATCACTTTGCGAAGTGCCTTGAGGTTCATGGATCAAGAGGGGTAGTAATTATTCAAGAGAAGCAGATTCAGTCTAAGGTTGAGTAAACTATATGGTGATAAACTGTAAGTGAGAGTCTTAAGTTTGGTAAATCCATAAGTTGTAACATCTCATATTAGTGAATTGCTTTTCATCTGGTCGTGGCCTCGTGGATGTATGATTGATTAATCTGAACCACGTAAAAATCTTCGTGTCATTTATTTTCTGCAATTTATTGTGTTTTTGAAAAATTAATATTTTTATGCAAATGAACAGAAACCATAAACAACAATAGTAAATAAGCGATGATGAGCGATAGCGTGAACGATGTGATAAAAAATATTTCCAAAAATTAATTAAGTTGTTATTTTTTTGTTTTTAATTGCCTACATCTATTTGTGATAGATCAAAATTCCTTTCACTTTAGAAATCCATATAACCATATTAGGAATAGATATATGAGATTATAATAATAGTGAGAGCTTTTCTCTTTGGTTCTTCAAAGAACTTTAAGAACCTATCAAGATTCCATCTTGTGGTATTCTTTCTTGACTGATTACTTACAATCTTCTCTTCTTTCTTAAGTGCGACGTCAATCCTAGATTTCTTATACCATTAATTCTAATCTTTATAGAAAAAAGGTCGAGGTCCTTATTTTATGGTTGTTTGAATATAAATTAGAACAATCTTTGGCAAAAGAGCCTTATTGACTGTAGGGTCTCACTTATCTTTATGAGCTTCACATTAATTGGTATCAGAGCTTATGTTTTAAATCAAGTTTGTTTATTCTGAATTTATTTAGTTTCTCTAATTCTGCATACTTTTGTTCTAATTTCTTAATTTTTGTTTGAATCTGCAAACCTATTCTTTTAGTTCTTCTTTTCCCTAACTTGCCCTAATCCTTCAAGTTCTATTCTTTCTCATTTAAAACAAAAAAGATTAAAAAATTTTAAAAATCAATTGAATTTAAAGTATAGCATCTATTCAAGTTTTTTCTATTTCTATTTACAACAATTTGACCTTAAAAAAGGGGGGGATAATTCTAATTACATCAAGATTCATATTCTTTTTTATCGTTCTTTGTTTGAGTTTTGGTCTCTTAATTTTGTATTGTTGCAAGTGAATTTTGATTGAATTCATTTAAATTCAATAAAGAACTATTAAAGAAACTTAAAGAGTGGAAAATGGCAAGAGAATGTGAACTTATAAGAGGGTCAAAGCCATATTTGAGTAAGCACGAGTGAAAGTACTATCAATCTTGAGTGGAAACACATACGAGAGTCTTTGTGAGGTTTTTTAACATTGTTTTACAGGTTTTTAAATATGCCTCAAGACAAAAATAAGTCTATTTCTAATGATGTTCAATAAAAGATAGACTTTAGATTCTCTTTTAAGTCCTTAGAACAAAAAATTGAACGCTTGGAATTGAGGTTTTATGAGGTAAATGAGAGAATAGATAAAGTTAAATCTAGTTCTCATAGGGGGCACCATCTAAAGTTCCTAATGTGCAATAAAAAGAGAGGAATCTATATAGGTATGCTAATGAAGATGACTAAAAGAAAGACCTAGATGAAAAAAATTGCACTACTCATTAATTTAAGCAAATTTGGGTGAAAGAATGAAAATAGAGAGTTTGGATATAGATAAAGGGTTGATAACAATTAAGTTAAAGATTCTTTCTTTCCGAGGAAAAAATGATCCTAAAGCTTATTTAGAGAAGGAAAAAAAGGTGGAATTAATATTTGGTTATCACAACTACTGTGAACTAAACGAGGTAAAATTGGACGTCATTGAATTCACTAACTAAGCTATTGTTTAGTGGGATCGATTTCCTTTAAATAGGAGATGAAATCATAAAAGGCCATTGATACATTGGAAGAGACGAAGGCTATTATGAAAAAGAGATTTATTCCAAGCTACTACTATAGGAACTTATTTTAGAAGTCACAATGCCGTACTTAAATGTCTAAAACCATCAAAGACCACCGCAAGGAGATGAAATAGCCATAGTCTGAGTCAAATTGGAGGAGTACCGAGAAGCAACTATAGCCAAATTCCTAGTTGGCTTGAATCGTGATATTATAAAATGATAGAAATAGAGAGGTTAGATATAGAGAATCTATATAGGTTTGCTGATGAAGATTACTAAAGAGAAGACCTAGATGATGAAGATCGCGCTACTTATATTAATTGAAGCAGATTTAGGTAGGGGAAGGGAAATAGAGAGGTCAAATATAGAGATACGGTTGATAACAGTTCGGGAAACATTTAGTTAAAGATTTCATCTTTCTAAGGAAAAAAAAATCCTAAAGCCTATTTAGAGTGGGAAAAGAATGTGGAATTGATATTTGATTGCCACAACCACTGTGAATTAGAAAAGGAAAAGTTGGCCATTATTGTACTCATTGACTATGCTATTGTTTGGTAGGATCAACTTCTTTTAAATAGAAGATGAAATCATGAAAGGTCCATTAAGACATGGGAAAAGATAAAGGATATTATAAGGAAGAGATTTATTCTAAGCTACTAATATAGGTAAACATTTTAGAAGTCATAAAGCATTACTTAAGGGTCTAAAACCATCAAAGACTAACACAAAGAGATGGAAATAACCATAATATGAGTCAATGTGGAGGAGGACCAAGAGGCTACTATAGTCAGGTTCCTAGTTGGCTTTAACCATGATATTGTAAAGTGATGGAATTACAACATTATGTTGAATGAGGTGACATGGTGCATATGGCTATAAAAGTGGAACAACAATTGAAGAGGAAATGTTCCACACGAATTGGAGTAGAATTCTTGGTCTTCTTCAACATAGAAACTGAATTTAAGCCAAAAAGGTGAAAAGCCTAATTTCAAGCCTAAGGTCGAAACCTTTAAAGACAACAAGAATGGAGGCACACCAAACCATGGTAAATCTGATTTCCAACTTACTAGAAATAAGGATATCAAATGTCTTAAGTGTTTGGGAATAGGCCATATTGCATCATAGTGCCCAAATAAAAAAGTGTGATTTTGAAAGTTAATGGGGATTAAAATTGAAGGTGAATCTGATGATGAATCCCTGCCAACTTTGGAAGATACTAGTGATGTTAAATATTCAGTTGATGGAGAGCTTTTAGTTGTAAGAAGAGCTCTTAGTGTGCAAGTCAAAGAAGATGAGAATATACAATGTGAAAACATCTTTCATATTAATTGCCATGTCAATAATAAGGTATATAGCATGATGCTTGATAGAGGGAGTTGTATTAATGTGGTTAGCAGCAGTTTGGTTAAAAAATTAAATTTGACAATTTTGAAACATCTTATGCCTAAGCTACAATGGTTGAATGAATTGTGAAGAAGTTAAAGTGAACAAACAAGTGCTTTTTTCATTCCCAATTGGGAAATATGAAAATGAGGTTATGTGTGATGTGGTGCTAATTCATACGGGGCATTTTTTTTTCTTTTTGTACGACCATGGTAGTTTGATAGACACATTATTCATGATGGTTATACTAATAGATTCTCTTTTGTACTTAATGAAAAGCCTATTATTCTTGTACCTTTATCTCTAAGACAAGCGTATGATGATCAAGTGAGGTTAAAAAAAGAAAATGACTTAAAAAATGAGAGTGAGAGTTCAAGATTAAGAGGGAATACAACAAAAGAAGAAGATAAAAAAGAATGAAAAAGGAAAGGAAGTTTTGGTTAGTGAGGAAAGAAAAGAGAGAAAATATGTAAATTTATAGGTGAAGGAGAGTGACACTAGAAGAGCTTTAACTTTAAAGCCTATGATTGTACTTATATACAAAGAGAATTTTTTAATTACTAATGAACTCAATCTTTCTTTGCATAATCTTTCTTTATTGTTCATAAAGATAGGTCATGGAGGATGTGTGTTGAGTGTCGTGCCATCAACAATATCAATGTAATGTATAGACATCTCATTCTTAAATTAGATGACATGCTTGATGAATTATATGGTTCTTGTCTTTTTTTAAAAAATTGATCTTAAGAGTGGATATCATCAAATTAAGGTGAGAGAAGGTGATGAATGTAAAACTTCAATTATAACAAAATATGGCTTATATGAGTGGTTAGTTATGTTGTTTGTATTAATCAATGTACCCAGTACTTTCATAAGATTAATGAATCATGTTTTGCATGCTTTTATTGGTAAATTTGAGGTTGTATACTTTGATGATATTATGACTTATAACAAAAACTTAGATGAACATGTTGAACATGTAAATCTTATTTTAGATGTTTCTTACTTAGATGAACATGTTGAACATTTAAATCTTAGTTTAGATGTTTTAAGAATAGAAAAATTCTTTGCTAACCTCAAAAAGAGTACCTTTTGCATAGATAAGCTCGTATTTCTTGATTTTATTATTAATGCTAAAGGAAGTGAGTTAGATGACGGAAAGGTAAAGACAATTCAACATTGGTCAAAACCTACAAGTGTGGGTAATGTCAGAAGTTTTCATGGATTGACTAGCTTTTTATAGGAGATTTATGAAAGATTTTAGTAGCCTTTTGATGAAGTAATAAAAAAGAATGTGGGTTTGAAGAGGGAAGAAAAATAATAAAAGGCATTTAATTTGATTAAATAGAAATTAACTAATGCACCTCTACTTGTTTATTTAAATTTGGTAAAACTTTTGAAATTAAGAGTGATGCCTCATGAATAGGTATTAGACCTATTCTAATTCAAGAAGGACATCCTACTAAATATTGTAGTGAAAAGCTAAGTGGGGCAACCTTAAATGATCCTACATATGACAAAGAAATGTATGCATTAACTAGGGCTTTGGAAAATTGGTAGCACTATCTTTGGCCAAAAGAGTTTGTGATTTATATAGATCATGAGCTTTTGAAGCATTTAAAGGGTCAGTACAAGCTACACAAATGCCATGCCAAGTGGGTGGAGTTCATTGAAACTTTTCCTTTTGTGATAAAGTACAAGCAATGTAAACAAAAAATTATGGCTAATGCATTATCTTGAATTTTTCCTTACTTTCTACCTTAGATGTAAAAATATTAGGTTTTGAATACATTAAAGACTTATGTATTTTTTATTTTGATTTTTGTAAAGTATCTAACGAATATAAGAAAGTGGCATTTGGCAATTCTTTAAGCACAATGGGTTTTGCTTAGAGAAAATAAGTTATGTGTGCTTAAATGTTCATTGCGTGACTTGCTTGTTAGAGAAGCTCATATGGATGGTTTGATGGCGCATATTGGTATATCTAAGAACTTACTTCATCTGAAACGTCATATCGAAGGACTTGTGAGAAGTGTGTTACTTGTAGATAAGTTAAGTCTAAAGTTAAGCTTTCTGGTCTGTATACTCCTTTGCCTATACATATCGAACCTTAGAATGACATATGTATTGATTTTGTGTTAGGTTTACCAAGGTCAAAAAAGGGGTAGGGATTCTATGTTTGTGGTTGTTAATAGGTTTTCTAAAATAGCACATTTTATTTTGTGTCGTAAAACTGATGATGCATTGCATATTATTGACTTGTTTTTCAAAGGGATTATGAAACTACATGGCATGTCTAAAAGTATTGTTTTAGTTAGGGATACAAAGTTGTTAATTTCTTTTTTAACTTTATTGGGTAAGTTAGAAACTAAACTTTTGTTCTCTACAATTTGTTATTCAAAAATTGATGGACAAACTAAAATGGTTAATATGACTTTATCTACTTTGTTGCATTTATATATGCAAAAGAACTTAAAAACATGGAATGAATGCTTGCCACATGTAGAATCTACATATTATAGGAGTGCACATTTAGCAACTAAGTTTTCACATTTTGAAATTTTGTATGGTTTAATCAATTAACTTCTTTGGATTTAACCCCTTATAGATGGGCAAATTTATTTAAATGGAAAGAAGAAAGTTGACTTTGTTAGGCACATCCATGAAAAGGCAAGGCGAAACATTGGGAAGAAAACCAAAGAATATGCTAACCAAGCTAATAAAGGTGCAAGAAAGTTGTATTTGAACAAGAAGATTGGGTTTGGTTATATATGATGAACTAACAGTTTCCTGTTCAAAGGCATTCAAAACTACTTCCAAGGGGTAATGGACCATTTCAAGTGATTGAAAGAATCAATGACAATGCTTATAAGTTGGGTTGCCCAAATAAGTATAATGTGACTGCATGCTTCAATGTAGGTGAAGATTCGAGAAAAAATATTTTTCAAAATGGGGAGAATGATGAGAACCATGTTGCTAAGCTTTACAAGATCCGTTAAGCATCCATGGAGGTCCAATGACAAAGGTAAGAACTAAGAAAATAAAGGAAACATTAAATGGATTAATTGAGCGCATCTCAAATTTATGCCTTGTAGAAGACACTGTTTGCTCAAATTAAGTATATAAGAAGTCAATGCCTTGCCAATGTTATTTAAGCTTCTAAATTTGATTTGGAGTAACTTACATGAAGGAAAAAAAAAAAAGATCTTATCAAATTAAGAAGAAAATTAGACAGAATCTTTGTTTTCTAATCTATTTTTGAAACAAGATTTTTTATGTCTTTTCTATTTTATGAATTTTTATTTCCTTTTCACTTTATATTTAGCAATAAGGAAAACCTTACTCCATTAGCAAAATTCAACTATATAAACCCATGTAATTTGAGAGTATAAAAATAGTGAGAGCTTTTCTCTTTGGTTTTTCAATGAATTTTCGGAACTTATCAAGATTTCATTTTGTGGCGTTCTTTCTTGACTTATTGCTTACAATCTTCTCTTCTTTCTTGAGTATGGTGTCAACCCTAAATTTCTTAAACCATTGGTTCTTATCTTTATAGATAAAAGGTCAAGGTCTTTATTTTATATTTGTTTGAATCTGAATTAGAACGATACTTGGCAAAAGAACCTCATTAAGTGCAAGATTTAACTTATCTTTGTGAGGTTCACATTACACATACCTTTATTGACTTTAACTAAATAAAAAAAATATAAAAAGTACCTAAGGATGGAAATAGTACCCGCGAACCGCAAACTTATTCAAACTTGCGGCCAAAATCCGCTCGTTGTGAGTAATATTGCGGGTTGGGGGCTTGTTTGGTAAGTGCCAAATATCTTACGGATACCCGCATTGGTATCCACCAATTTGCACTTTTTCTCAATTATTTTTTAAAATTTTAATAATTTTAAAACTTATTATAATTATTCTATACAAATTAATTTCATTATATAATTATAGATTATTATATACTTATTATGATTTTGTTCTTCAAATTAGACTATATAAAGTATTAGTGTTAAAAAAATATTAATCTTAAATAATTATTGTAGGAATCGTGTTGGATGGGTGCAAATAGTGATGAATGAAATAAAGATCTAAACTCTTAGAGTTTGTGTTGAATGAGAATGTGAGATGATGATTGTTGATGGTGCAATGGTGCAACTTTTGCATAATTGTGTTTTTACTTTCGGTTAGTAGTTTATGATTTTTTTCTTTTTTTTTTGTTGAAAGCATTTTTGTGTTTGTGTATTCCATACTTAAATTTGAGAATTGGTGTTGGTTTAATGTTGAAATTTTAATTTTTCATTTACATTGATTAATGTTTTCACTAAATTTTCATTAGGATTCAATTTGAACCAATTGGATGTGCTTACTGGATCTAGCTCAAATCTGACTCAAATAAATAAATTTATATTTAAGGGTGGCCTTGTGTTAAATTTGACTTTAGGTGTCATTTTTTTATGTTTGGGGCAGATTGTTTAGCTGAGGTACCCTTGAAGGTGAGCTAAATTAATGTGCATAATGAGCTAAGGTGGTCATATGATGAATAATAGGGAGAACTCAGTGAAGCATTGTTGTAGTTGGTATAGGGGGCTAATCTGTGTTAAGGTGTATCTCAAGTGTACTTGAAAGATAGCTCAGGTAGTCTCACATAATATTTAGTGTATCTAAGGTATCCCAAATAAGCTAATACTTAAAACACAATCTCAATTTGAAAATATAGCAAAATAAATATAAATACAAAGAACACGCAATATTTACATGGTTCAGCCTGCCTACTTCTACAGGAGCAAGTCATCACCCAATTCACTGCATAATTGAGAGGTTACTTATGATTTTACATTATTAAAGATTAATAACACATGCTAGATAGCATTATAGAGATATTTGGTATTGATAAAGATAAAGATAATGAAAAAAGATATGGAGAGTGACAATATGATGGAGAATATGATGAAAGTGAATAATAGAAATGTCCTCCCAAAAAAGGAGATGTGGGTGATAAACTGAAAGATGGACAAAGAAAGTGTGTAAGAGGAGAGGAGTGTAAGTAAGAGAGAGTCTTAGTGGAGGCTAGTGGTAAGGAGAATACATAAAAGTTATAGCTAGATATCATTCTTAGGTTCAAATGAGAGAATGTTTTTAGGGTTGTGTGTCATATTTAGGGAAAAAAGGACAAGAATATTCCTTTTGTACTAGGTTTATTCTTTCTCATAAATATCTGGAAGCATCCAACCTTGATAATTGATATCCAAGCGCATCTGACACAGTAAATTCTTCTAAATAGCATCTTTATACTGCTCTAAGTATTGTGTCTATTTTGCCTTTGTAATTATCCACGTGTCATTCATTTATTAGTCCTATCCTTTTAAGTTAACCCTCAAAGAAGATACCCCTAGTTTCTTGTGTTGAAAGAATTGAAACACAAGAAACGCAAAGAATAAATTTGGACTTGATGACATGTAGCTGCTTTCCAACTATTTATTTACTTGTTTTGTAACCCTTTTGGGGTAGGTAAGGTAACTGAAGTAATAAATATCTTTCATGGTGATTCCCTCAAGAGCTTCCTCAGCCATCTGATAAATATCTTTCATGTAGACTTATTTTGGAGTTTCTTTATCTCTCTAATTATGGTGATTCCCTCAAGAGCTTCCTCAGCCATCTGACTATGACGATTTACTTTAGAGTCCTCATAGCCTTCTGATCATGAAGAATTACTCAGGAGCTATCTTGGCCCTCTGATCATGGCGATTTATTTAGGAGCTTTCTTAGCCCTCTAATCATGGCAATTTCCACAGAAGCATTCTTAGCTCTTTGATCACATGGCGATAAAATATAGTTATAAAACATGCTGGTATACATTGATTTCATAGAAGAGCAATTCTTGATCCCATATATATTGATGAATCAATAGTTACAGAGCTCTTTTTCAGACTACTATAGCTCTTTTAATTACCGCCTAATCTCCCAACATGTAGCTATTGCATGTGTGCCAATGTGAAGGTTAAAGATTCTCGAGTAAGAGTCTCCCGTAGTGGGTTCGAACCACTTCTACCTTTAACCAATGGCACTATTTTTCATCTTATTCAATTAAAAATTAAGCAATCATCATAGGAGCAGAGAAGTAACTTCAATCCATTTAGCGAACATAATTATTATCCTAATGCACATTTTCTAATAGATATTTTTATTTAGTGAAACAAGAGTGAACAAGCAAATAATTATACTGGATAACTAAAAAAAAGTGACCTATGAACACAATAATATTTCATAAGAATCAAGTAATATTGATGGAATCAAAACAATCAATCACAAGATAGATTGTCTCTATATTAATTAGTGATTAAAAAAAATTGATTGTCAATTAACATATATGTTGATTGACTCAATCATTGCTAATCAATTATTATTCTCAAAATATTTTAATTGAATCATTTCCTTTTAAATTCTTTAGGTACCTATATAAATTAAGCCCTTATGCTCATGAATTCATGAATTAATAAGAATAAATTTATCTTTCTTATATTGTTTTTGAAAATTTTTCAAGGTATTAGAGTGAGTTTGAGAGTTTTTAAATTCATAAGTTTAGTCTTAGCCATCATGTCAATGATAGGTTTCCAGAGCATGGGGATCTAAAAGAGGTAAAGACATGAGTTCCTTCCTGATTGTTTTTTAATATTTCTCCCTAAAAAAAAAAGGTTTTCAATGGCCCCATTAACCACCACTTCCATCATAACAAATGAAATGGTGTCAAAAGAAAAGGGAATGAAAAGAATCCTTAAAATTAAAGTTTTGGTTGACAAGATTAATGGAATGGCTTCCTAAATCGCAGAATTCCATAACAATATCACAAGAATGCAGATAAAGTCCTTGAGTGAAGATCCTTTAAAAAAAAACAAAATCTAAGGAACGACCTTTATATTGAAGGAATTCCTTAATCAAAGGAATTTACTTATGACTTTTCACGGTCCCAAAGAAAAAAATGTACATGGAAACAATTTGAAGATTTCTTAGATAAGGTTCAAAGTGTTCACTTGTATATTTCCATAATGATGATTTTGATGATAACAAACACATTTTAAATAGATTAAATTTGAAGAAGTCTTTAATCGGATTAAAATACGTAGGTTGCATAATGATTTGAGCATAGAATAAATTTCTGGAAGTAAACAAATTTCTGTTAAATTTCAACATAATGATTTGTATTTCATTTGTAGACGTCGCGAGCTTTTCGACGATCTCTACTCATTGTCTTTTAGGTCTAAGCTCCTACCCTTCCAGGTTTGCTTTCTCTATAGTATACTCCAACACATGGTTACTGATAACTCTAGGAAATGAGAGTTATTACATCCATTCTAGACTTGAATAAAGGTCATTTAGAAAGCAAATAATGTGTTTTGATTACATTTTGGTGACCTTTTGCATAAACATTCATTTTAGTTGAGTCTTAACAAGTTTTGCTTAAATCATAATAATTTGTGCTAAAAACAGGTTTTAAATTCATGAAAGGATGTGGAGACAATAAATTAGAAATAGGAGGAAAGAAGATGGCCACAAAAGAAGAAAAGCACAATAGGAAATAATACAGTGTTGTTGCAGATGTTAAAGCAGCCAGTGCTGCAGTAATCTGGGAGCAACGCGGGAGAAAATATAGGCGCGGGTCAGCAATTAAATCACGATCTGTATATTTTCTAATTTAAACACATGCACGCTCATGGGCTTTGGCTTTAACCTAATTTGCAATATATAAAGGAGGCATGTACCACATAGAAAGGGGCGGAAGGAATTATCATCCAAAAACAATTACAAAAGGCAGCAAGTTAAGATCAAGATTAAGCGATGTTCAAGCATCATCAAGAACCGAGGAGGATCATTAGTCTTTCATCGTGCTCAACTCATATTATCTTTCTTCCTTTAATTAATTGGATGTATTATTCTGATCAAGATATTTATGTTTACTTTTCTCATTCGTATGAACCAATTTAAGTTGAGTGACAATTAATCCAACGGGTTCTCGATCGTTTTATACGTGGTTATGATAATGTCAGTAGCATTATACTATAATAGTTTTTATGAACATAACTCTATTTCTGACCACCCATTTAATAGTTTCGCTTAAGATAGAAGCAAAAGGCATGTCTTAGCAGATATTATTGTAGTATTACTTGTTCTTAAATCGAGTTTCCTGATTAAATTAACTTAAATCCCATAAGTGGCTATACTTGAAATTAAGTTTCAGGATATCCTAGACATAGTGTTCACCTAGGTGTAGAGATTAAAGATCATAAAGCTATACCTTAAATTTAAAGCAATCGTCATTGTTAGTAGAGAGGAAAACCAAAGGATGTTTCAAATGTTGCAAATAAGCAATTCAACGATTGCCAAACGAAGATCCTCATCTCCATCTTAAATTGTTCTGGAAGTAAGTGATGCTTTCAAGATTTTGAGCAACGCAAGATGCCTTCAAGTCGAGGCTCTTTCCTTATTCCCAAGAGATCGAAAGTATGGTTAAATTCATTACCATCCGATTCTATCACTACATGGAATGAATTTGATAAATTCCTAATGAAATATTTTCCAATCCATAAAGAATACAAAATTTAAACGAGATTACCTCCTTTCATCAACTAGAAGAGAGTTTGACGAGGCGGAAAGGTTCAAGGACTTGCTCGTAAGGTGTCTTCATCACGATATTCCTTATTGCATTCAATTCGAAACTTTCTACAACGGGTCAATCCGGTACAAGGTTAATGGTGGATGCTTACAAACGGAGCTTTATCCAAATCCTAATCAAGCTTATGAAATTTTGAGAGAATTGCCAATAATAATTACCGGCCTTCAACTAGCAAACCAAGAAGAGGATCAAGAGGGTACATAGCATCGATGCAATTACGCCTTATCACCAAGTAACTTCATGACTAACATGGTAAAAGCCATGACAAAGGATCCAACAACAAGAAAGCAAGTTATCGAACTTTCAGGTTCATCGCGCGAAGAACATGATTTTGATAATTGTCCTGGAAATCCAGTCTCAGTAAATTGTATGGGTAACTTCAATCGACAACCTCAGAACAACCCATATTCAAATACTTACAACCCAGGCTGGAAACAACACCCAAATTTCTCATGGAGCAATCAGAATCGAAATGCTCCAAGATTGAACGGATTAGAAACACACAACCACAACCACCGGTGTTCATCAACAAAGCCAAGGCAAAAGCATATCGGCCAGATCCAATCACTTCAAGTATTAATCAAGGAGTACATTCAGTAAAGAATAAGCAATCAGCAGAGTCAAGGTTACCGAGAACCAAATGGGACAATTAGCTACAAAGAATGAAAGCAGAACTCAAGGAAGCTTACCTAGCAACACAGAAGATCCTCGGAGAGAGAGAGAGCAAAGAACACTGCAAAGTGATTAGTCTGAGATCTGGAAAGCATATTGATATCCCAATTGAGGTGACCAAGAATGGGATGGAATGCAATTCAGCTCAAAAACCAACTCAAAATGGAAGCATGTTACAGACTTCCCCATCAAGACATCATGTAAGCGGACCGTTTACAACAATCGCAAAAAGAAATTCAACCAGATTCATTAAAAATAAGCTACAACACCACAAACCGACTTAAACAAATGTAGTTTGGTACCTCCTAAATATAACCAAATAGCTTAGACATCCACTACCCTTCCTCAAAGGTTCCGTATAAAAAAAGACAAGAAGAAATTTCAAGCAACCGCACATAAACATACCTTTCAGGAAGTTTGAGCAAATGCCAAATTACGGAAATTTCTAAAAGATATCTTAGCACGAAAAGGGCCGAGAGAATTTAAACCTGTTTAACACAGAAAGCACCATATACGCTTCAGAGTTAAATTCTAAAATTGAAAGATCCGTGGAGTCTTACAACACCCACTTATAGTGGAATATGATACCGGTAGAGCATTTTGTGATTTGGGCGCCAGTATTAACTTCGATGCCATTATCTCAGATGCAAAAGGGAATCAACAACCGCCACTCTGCAATTGGCTAACAGATCTCATGCATATCCTGAAGGAAAGATAAAAGATGTACTGGTGGAGGTTGACAAATTCATTTTTCCAGGATTTCATCAGGTCAATTTTCGTTCTACAAAGAAAAACCCATTATACTTGGCAAACCTTTTCAAAGAATCGAAAGACTGATAGATGTGCAGAAAAGCGAGAGAGTGAATGATCGCAAGTCACATTTAACGACAGAGGCGAGAAACCCCTTTGAAATGAATATTGCAATTTCCTTAAGTGTGGATTGTCAGCAGACGATGACAGAATATACTTAACAAAGTCACCACCTTGAGGTCAAGAGAAGATTGTCAGCAATTCAAGGTATTTTGGACAAACAGAATCTAATAGTACAACAGATTATCAACACCAATCTTTCAGAAGTAAAACAACTTTACCATCTATTGAATCACCCCCTAGTTTTGAATTAAAACTGTTACCTTCACATTTAAAGTATACTTATCTTGGTCCAAACAACACACTCCCTGTAATCATTTCTTCTACTTTGGATGCAAGTCAAGAACAAAGCTTAGTAGATTTTGAAAATACGTAAGAGGAATCGATGACCACGGCAGTATATAAAGCGGTATCAGCCCATCAATACGTATGCACAAGATCCTATTAGAAGACCGTTCCAAAGAATTCATGGAGCACCGCAGGCGCTGAATTACGAAAGCAAGGAAATCATCAAACGGTTAGACGTAATCATATACCCAATATCGCGCCTACCACGGTGTTCCAAAGAAACGGTGGATAACAAGAATGGCTAACGGTAAGAATCAACTTATTCCTATGACGACCTGGAGAGTGTGTAATTATAGGAAGCTCAACAAAGCCACAAGAAAAGACCATTTCCCACTTCCATTTATAGATCGACGATCATTGAAAACAATACTACTTTTCTAGATGGGTATTCACAACCGATTGCTATAAAGACCGAGGATCAAGAGAAGACTACATTTACTTGTCCACGGAACATTTGCCTTCGTAAGAATGCCATTTGACTACGAATGCTCCAACAACTTTTCGTAGATGCATGATGTCTATATTTTTCGCAGCAGACTTTAGAAATTTTCATGGATGATTTCTCAGTTTTTAGAGAAACATACGGTAATTGTTTACACAACTTGGAAGAAGTTCTTAAAAGACGTGAGATGACTAACTTAGTACTCAATTGGGAGAAGTGTCATTTCATGGTGCAAGAAGGAATAGTACTAGGTCACAAGATATCCAAGACGGTATCGAGGAGATAAAACCAAGATAGTAGATAATAGATAAACCGCCACCCCCAACTTCAAGAAAGTGGTATTAGAGTTTTCTGTCATGATTCTATGTAAGATTCATTAAGGATTTTTCCAAAGTAGCCAAGCCTCTATGTTCATTGCTGGAGCATGACAAACCATTTCACTTTGACAAAGAATGTCTTCAAGCATTTGGAGAATTACAGAAAGCCCTGATCACTGCTCCAGTAGTTATATCTCCAGATTGGAATTTACCATTTGAATTGATGTGTGATGCTAGTAATCATTCTGTGGGAGCAATATTAGGGCAAAGAAAGGATAAGGTTTTTCATTCTATATACTATGCAAGCAAAACTTTCACTCCAACTCAGATCAATTACACCACTATAGAGAAAGAGTTGCTAGCAGTAGTTTTTGCTTTTGACAAATTCAGAGCTTACCTGGTAGGTACTAAAGTAACTATTTACATAGACCATGCAGCCATCAAATATTTAATTTCAAAGAAGGATGCCAAACCAAGACTAATCATATGGATCTTATTACTTCAAGAATTTGATCTGGAAATTAAAGATAGAAAGGATCGGAATCAAGCACCACTTGTCACGGCTGGATGCGCATACAGACATTGAAGCGGCATCATAAACTTTTCCCCGATGAATAGTCATTGGTAGTTAATGTATGTTAACAAATATAATATCCATGGTATGCAGACTTTGCTAATTATCTAGTAAGTGAGTTACTACCACCTGAGCTAAAGTTTCAAGAGAAAAAGAAATTTCTTCATGATGTTAGAAGTTATCAGTGGGATGACCCACATTTATATAAGCTATGCTCAGATCAAGTAATAAGAAGATGTGTTGCAGCAGAAGAAATACCTCATATACTGGAGTCATGTCAAAGATACGGAGGACATTTGGTCGTATGCCTGCCAAAGTTATTAATCAAAAGTTATTATTGGCCCACTATTTTAAAGATGCTTATGATTTTGTTAAATGTCATGTGTCAAAGGACATGAACATAACCGCAGACAGATGCCATGACCAACATACCTAAGTGGAAGTTTTCATGTTCGGGGCAATAGATTTCATGACCTTTTCCCCATCCTTCGGGGAACTTATATATCATCAGTAGATTATGTCTCCAAAGCATACAACATTACCTACCAATGATGCAAAACCGTGACTTTTCTTCAAAAAATATTTTCTCCGTGTTCGGACTCCTAAAGCAATTATTACGATGAAGACATTTTTGCAACAAAATCTTCACGCAAAGAATGATGAAATATGGAGTCAGACACAAGATAGCAATAGCATATCACCCACAATCCAATGGTCAGGCTGAAGTGTCCAACATAGAAATTAAAAAGATCTTAGAAAAAGTGGTGAACCCAACAAGGAATGATTGGTCTTTACATTTGCATGACTCTTTATGGGCCTACAGAACAGCATACAAAACCCCACTCTGCATGTCTCCTTACCGAATTGTTTATGGCAAGGCTTGTCATTTGCACACTGGGCACTGAAGAAACTAAATTGGGACATGCATGCTGCAGCAGAACAAAGGAAGCTTCAACTTTGTGAGCTTGATGAATTAAGGCTACTTTCATATGAAAATGCAAGAATTTATAAATAGAGAACAAAACACTGACATGACAAGCATATTCAACACAGGCAGTTCACCCCTGGTCAATTAGTGTTGCTCCACAATACAAGGCTAAGATTATTTCCGGGAAAGCTCAAGTCACGATGGTTTGGCCCGTTTAAGCTGTTAAAATCTTACCCTCATGGAGCTGTTGATCTTTTAGATGAACAAATGTGTCATTTAATTCAAGTTAATGGGCATGTGGTTAAGATTACATACATCCAGTATGTTCAAAGGAGGTGTTACTCCTTCAAGAACCAAGCTTTATGAAAGCAAAGATGTTAGTCAAGGACCTTAAATCAAGCGCCATGGAGGCAAATTTATCGGGAGACCACTTCAAACCAATTTTGATATCCTTTGGTTTTATAGATCTTCCTCTTTACCATTTTATTTTATCTTTTTCTCGCCATGTTAACCATTTATTTTATCCTTTACATTATTGCATTCCTTCTTTCGATTTAATTTATTTTATTTTAATAATTTTAGACTTAATTTTAGTTTAAGTAAGGTGACAATTGAATTTCATATCGACTAGTGCAAGTATCTCTGGCGTAATTCGTAGGCAAAACCACGGTCGACGCCGATACGGAGTTTGATCCGCTTGAACAAGCAAACGGGTCAAAGAATTAATTTTCCCACATAAAGAAATTAAAGGTCTGAGCCTTTCACTTACCGCCGGAGATGAAATCATGACGATGGACGCCGATACGGATAGAAATCATGAACAAATCTCTGAAATTAAAGCTTTAATTTCAATGACCGATAATTTTGGGATACGCACATTTAATTCAAATATTTTATTCCCTCAATTATCTTTAAATACTGTTGTTATCTTCAAATTAAAGCCCATTATAAAAAGGAATAATTGTGCTTAGTGTCTACGCCACTATTCCCCATCTCCTTCGCAAGTCAAACTCTCCTAATTCTTAACCTCTTCTTCTTTTTTTACTCGTGAACAAAGAGCTCAAATTTGTTATCGCTATAGCAATGCTAATGATATAAGAAAACAAAGAAACCGCCTTTAAAGATCCATCACGCCCAGAGTTACCACGCCGAAGAAAAATACGAAGAATTCATAGAGTCACAGATTCTGTAAGAAAAGTGGTTTCAATTTCCGCATTCAACTCACGGGAATTGTGAAAACAATTCATAATGCTGCAGCAAAACGAGGATGGCTAGAGTTTTGCAAACACCCTCGCAATCTTATACTGCCGGTGGTAAAAGAATTTTATGCCAATTGGTGTTTCGATCAAAGACAACATCCAAAAGAAATACACTTGTTCCATTAGACCTGTTATCAATGCTTTTATAACTTACTTGAAATTACTTCATAGTATGCTAAATTGCGATAAGTTAACCCCTAAAAAGGACCACCATTTTTACAACTCTTACCATCGGGGCATCACAAGTTAACGAGAAGGCAGAAGTTAATGTGATGATTTAAACCCATTGGTGTAAGGGTGAAATTTTTGAAATCTAGGCTTATGCCCACCACTCACACTACTACGGTTTCACAAGAAAGATTGGTTTTGCTATATGTACTTGTTAGAGGACTTCCCATAAATATGGGTAGCATCATTGCAAACGAAATCCGAGAGTGTGCAGCCAAAACTCACCGAACTGCTGCCTTGCTATTTACTTCACTTGTCACCAAAGATTTGTGTAGTTTCGTGTTCGCCTCAAATGGCGAGCATGTCAAGAATGATGGTGCCTTTACAAAGACGCATAATCGAAAAGAGTCATTGGCAAGAGATTGAACAACCATCGAACCACCGTAATGTGAGCACATTTAACCTTGGCTTGAATGCACCATCCAAGCACTCAAAGACCAAGATCCATCAATGCGGAAGCTCAAAGGAAAATGGTTGGTTTTGGAGCTATCTACAGCACCTCGATGGCCAACTACACCAATTTACTGTGTACATGAAACGCAATCATCGGAACTTCCCCGCCTCGCTTCCAAAGAATACAATTTCGACACCAAGACCACAAGTGCCCCAAAGAGATGCCAAGGAAGGCTTAACCGCCAAATGAACCAACAGAAACAAGAATCAACCACCAGAAGTCGACTCAAGATGCTAAACCATCCGACCCACCGAGGACGTGACAACCGAGACCGATAGCCACTCGTGAGGCAGAAGATAATTCAGAGCAAGAACGTGAGGAACCACCCATCTCAACCCAGTCCAAAACTAAGAAACAACATCTTCTTCAAGAAGATGAGGAGGAAGACCTTGACATGGAACCTTCTATTCCGCTTTCAGTAAAAGGAACTGGACAAGTGGTAAAGCAAAATGGCAACACCTCCATCAAGACGAGAGCAAGTCGATGTCGATCCGTCACAAAGAATCCTGTAGCTATGCCTACATCCGAGCAAGCCAAGCAACTTCAAGTAATCACGCCATCACACCGAGGGCTGCAATAACGATTGACTCAAAAGTCTCCACAAAGAACCCAGTAGCCTACCCGTACCAATCCAAGAGCATCCAAAGAACTAAAAGGCAAGACGCTGTATCACAAAGAATCCCACAACTCCTCTCACCAGCCCTACGGTGAAAAAGACAAAGACATTGCCAGCCACCTCCCCAAAAGCTTCACCAAAGGATACAAGAAGGCATCCAAGAAGTTACTGATGGCAACCTCATTATGTGTGCAATCCCCACCACAGGGGAGTACTCTTATCTCACTATTTTCTTTCTTGTTCAAAAAAAAATTGTCTTTGTTATGAGGACACTTCTCCAAGTTCGTGGGGTTTGTGTTCCCAAATACATATGTTTATATTTGCATGCATGTGTGTATGTTCAGAAGGAGCTCTATTCTCTAATATTTGTATGATTTAATGAAGATAAATCGAAAGGTTATTCAATATATATATGTCAAATAGTTATAGTTATAGATGAAAGTTAAATTTTGTCCCACACTTAGACTGGTCAATAAGATCATAGAAAGCAAAGCCAAAAGAGAGAAAAGATCTCAAGTTTCGGGAGGAAGAAGTAAATAATCGTGATATCTATGGAATACAACTGCTCCAATGGCTCAAGTGACCGAGTATGTACCTATATGCGCAGGTTCAAAGCGTAGAGAGTTATAAGCACATCAGAAGATCTTAAAAAATAATAAATAAAATAAAATAAAAGAAGAAATCCTCTGTCCAAGGCATTGAGTAGTCAGGTCTGTTCATGAGCCTCATGTTTAGCCTTGAGTAAAAGATACTTCTAGATAAGATTACATTACAATGACTGCTGCAGCAAACTCTAATCTGGGCATGGTTTGAGTAATTGGGTGTCATCATTACAATTGATTGACATTCACATGAAAGATAAATGTTACAGTGAAGAGGTTAAATATTCCCTAGTTTGTCAATCCTAAAATAATCATGGTTGAGTATGTGAAAGTGACGATTATCCCATTTATGAATGAAGTATTCTCAATGCTGAAATTTATACAATCCTTCGGTGATGCTATAGCATATCTAGTATTCAACCGAAAACGCACACACACTTTGGACAGAAAGAAGCTTAAGTCTAGGACTAAATTACTATGGTCATCGTGCATGATTGAGAATATGATCTGAAGGTGGAAGAATCCTTGCAAAGTTGATAAAAGAGTTAAAATTGTGTGCATGTTTATGGAAATGTTAGTGGTCATTACTGAGGACAAGCAATAGTTTAAGTTTTGGGTGTGATAACTCTAGAAACGAGAGTTATTACATCCATTCTAGACTTGAATAAAGGTCATTTAGAAAGCAAATAATGTGTTTTGATTACATTTTTGTATAAACATTCATTTTAGTTGAGTCTTAACAAGTTTTGCTTAATCATAGTAATTTTGCTAAAAAAAAGTTTTAATTTGTGTTTTAAATTCATGAAAGGATGTGGAGACAATAGATGAGAAAAAGGAAGAAAGAATATGGCCACAAAAGAAGAAAAGCACAATCGGAAATAATATGTTGTCATGATGTTAAAAAACAGTAATCCTGGGAGCAACGCTGGAGAAAATATAAAGGCTGGTCAAGAATTAAATCACGATCCATAATTCCTAATTTAAACACATGCACACTCACGGGCTTTTGGCTTTAACCTAATTTGCAATATATAAAGGAGGCATGTACCACATGTAAAGTATGAATTATCATCCAAAACAATTACAAAAGGCGCAAGGTTAAGATCAAGATTAAGGAGTGTTGTTCGATCATCAAGAACCGAGAGGATCATTAGTCTTTCATCGTGCTCAACTCATATTATCTTTTCTTCCTTTAATTGATTGATGTATTACGTGATCAAGATATTTATGTTTACTTTTCTCATTCGTAATATAAACCAATTTACTTCAGTGACAATTAATCCAACGGGTTCTTGACTATTCTTATATGTTATGATAATGTCAGCATTATACTCTAATAGTTTTTATGAACATAACTCTATTTCGACCACCCATTTAATAGTTTCAAGCTAAGATAGAAAGAAAAGTGGCATGTCTTAGCAGATATTATTCGAGTATTACTTGTTCTTAAATCGAAGTTTCCTCGGATTAGTTAACTTAAATCCCATAATATACTTGAAATTAAGTTTTGGATATCCTAAACATAGTGTTCACTCTTTGTGGTAAAGAGATTAAAGATCATAAAGCCATACCTTAAATTTATGAGCAACTGGTCATTGTTAGTAGATTTAAGGGTATGAGATTTCCAACATGCGCTAGCTGCAGATGCAGATTTGTTTACCAAAGACTTATTATAACAACTGGTAATCAACAAATACCCCTATTAGGAGAGTTTGATCATTCAACTACTATATTCTCAATTGAATATTAGACACATTTAACTTATTTTATTTTATTACGGTATTGTTTTATTTCCATTCTCTCGCAATTATTAGTTACGATAAAATTATTTGGCAATTGTTGTTTCGGTCTTTAGTTGACTTGCATTATTGTGATTGTTTTAGCATTTTGAGTAACATCAATCCCTGTGGAGACGATCTTGAACACTCATCACTTTATTAAATGTTGTGTATACTTGCACATTGGCATTGATAATAATTGATTATATAAATCAACCAACAGTTACTCTTAGATAGGGTCATAGTGATGAGGTGACTAGGCTAGATGTCGGTTTACTTGACTACCTCATCCAGAGAAGGCGAGTGAACCTATCATACACTATCTTACGTCATATGTTATCCACACCTGTAGTAACCAATTGGTCCCTTCCTTATGGCAGTATCACTACTAAGATACTAAGGCATTTCTATGTACCCCTGACTGAGCCTATTTATACCAAGATTAAGAATTTGGGTAGAGAGATTATTTCTGGGATTGGATTCCATAGGAGACGTAGGGATGATAAAGTCCTCAATAATGTATATCCAGAGGATCAGTTGCCAAACTTTAGATTAGGAGCTAGACCACGAGCACTTTGCAGAGCAACAGCAGCGTAGTCCCAGGCTGAGCACCATAACAATTCCACAGGAGGAATTCTGCGATTTCCATCATACTTCCACATGAGCCTAATGAGCACCATAAAAATTCCACAGGAGCCTAATGAGCACCACAACACCATAACAATTCCTCTAGGGAGGAGGTTGAGCACCATAACAATTCTGTGATTTCCATCAGAATTCCATAACAATTCCACAGGAGCCTAATGAGCACCATGTTTCTGAGAGCCTCAAGTTTCGGAAGGCTTGGTGCAGCAGTTACTTAGAGAGGCTCAGACTATTTGTGAGCATAAACAACAGCTCCAGTCTCAGTTCGAGGTGTTAAGTCCATTATTTATAGAGTTGGCATCTTATGGCAATTCTAGTTAAATTCAAATTTTATTTATTACATATCTTGTAATAAGGATTAATTTGTCAATTCCCTAATTTAGTGAGATTCTAATTTATTAGGAATATTTGTTTCCTAATTTAATTAGATGTATAATTTAGCAAGTCAATTAATGATGAGATTCTATAATTGACGCATAAGATCTATTTAGAGCAAGAAGGTGGTTCAAACAGGAAGTTCATTAAATGCTCTAGATATTTCTTAGGAGAGAAGCAAGAAGATCATATTTATTCATATTCATAATCATAGCAATTATAAAAGGAAAGAAATTCTTATTTGGAAAGAATTCAAGTCTTTTAAGATTTGCTATTTTTGTGAAACCCTAGTGCCTATATAAAGAGATGTATTTCAAAATTGAAGGTACGCAACACAGAGCATAAAGCAGAAAAGTAAAATTCAGCCTCCTCCCTATAGAATCTGGATTTGGCACATGATATTGTGTTGATTTGTTTTCTTATCTTCTTTTCATCTCTGTGGAGAGTTTATATGGATCTTGGATAACTAGACATTGAAGAATTGAAGAATTGTTATTCATCACTTTGCGAAGTGCCTTGAGGCTCATGAATCAAGAGGGGTAGCAATTATTCAAGAGAAGCCTATTCAATCTAAAGTTGAGTAAACTGTATGGTGATCAACTGTAAGTGAGAATCTTAAGTTTGGTAAATCCATAGGTTGTAACAACTCAACTTAGTGAATTGCTTTTCATATGGGCGTGGCCTCGTGGATGTAGGATTGATTAATCCAAACCACGTAAAAATCTCAGTGTCATTTAGTTTCTACAATTTATTGTCTTTGTGGAAAATTAATATTTTTTATATGGATGAACAGTAACGGTGAACAGTATTTCCAAAAAAATTAATTAAGTTAATTTTTTACTTTAAATTGCCTATATCTATTTGCGATAGATCTAAATTTATTTCCATTGGTATCAGAACAAGACACTAATTGTTTATTTGGTGAGATTCATGGCACCTAGATCTATTTTGTAAGTATGAGTTTGCAAAGAGAGGGAGACTTTTTGGCTTGTCCACCTGTACTAGATAAGTCACAGTTTGCTTATTGGAAGCAAATGATAGAAATTTATCTAACAACTATTGATGAGAGTGTTTGGCAATGCTCACTCACTGGATATACTCGACCTATCAAAATTGATGAAGGTAGTATAGAATCTCCCAAGCCAGTTAGAGAACGGACAAATGGTGAACTTGATGCATTTGGATATAATGCAAAAGGACTTAATGTCACTGTCAATGAAGTTTATGTGTTTCAACACGAATTAATTTTTACATGCAAGACATCTAAAGCTGCTTGGGATATACTCCAAAGTACTTTTGAAGGCGATAATACGGTAAAACGTTCTAAACTTTAGAAACTTACATCTGATTTTGAAAACCTAAAAATGCATGAACATGAAACCATATCTGAATTCAATTATAGAATCCTTACTATGGTTAATGACTTTTTTGCTCTTGGAAAACCTATTTCTGAGGAAGAAATTTGTAGAAAAAATTTAAGATCTGCCCATCCTAGATATCATCCTAAAATATTGGCCATTGAAGAATATACTGATATGTCTATCGTGACTAGGGGTTCACTTATAAGAAAATTGATGGTTTATGAGACTAACTACTTGAATTTAAATTTCAAGGAAGAAAAATGTATTGTTTTACAGGCTAAAACACAGGTTCCCGTCGCCAAACCAAGTGAGAAGGATGATCCATATGTGTACGTTGATAATTCTCTTGCACTCATTGCAAAGAATTTCAATAAGATGTTGAAAAAGAAGAACTTCAACAAACCAAGGAAGACTTCTACATCAGTGGCTCCAATGGGTCAAGAAGGTTTTTCTTACCCTAATTCTAAATTGTTTGATCTTAACAAGCTTGAGGGTATTCAATGTAGAGAACATGGAGGCATAGGGCACATACAAGTACAATGTGCTAACACTCTCATGAAAAAGAAAACAATGGAATCCACCTAGAGTGATGATGATTCTAATGATAGCATTGATAAAAAGAACCTTGTTGGAGGACTTATTGTCCATAATGATATGCCAAAAAATACTAATGGCAATGAACAGAAATTAAACATCAGAGGTGCATCCACATCTAAAGCCTCGTACTTAGCTCCTTGCAACGAAGACACCAATTCTCGTCTTGACACAATTGTGCAACATGATAACAAGAATAGTGATTTAGATAGCGACATCAGTGTCATTGATATAAATGACAAGAAAGCTTTTCATGAATGCTACAAGATGATGTTCACTAAATGGGAAGAAGTCTACAATGAGAATGTGACATTGATGACTCAAGTATCAAAACTTTTGGATGATAAGGCAAAACTTGAGAATAAGGTAATTCATTGCAAGTCTTTACTTACTAACAAAGATAATCAATTGCTTGCAGTGACCACAGAATTAGAGAACATCAAAAAGTCACTCAAAATGATGAATTCTGGAACTCAAAAATTAAATCATATCTTATCAATTGGCAAGTACAGCTCACATGATCATGGTCTTAAATATGAAGATGGTAAAGACTCAAATTCTTAAGGCGTGTTTGTTAATGCTTCTCAACTTACAACTTCTCTACCAACAATTAAAGTTCCATATCTTCAAAAAGGTAAGGTTGTTGTACATTCTTCACCAGTTCATCAAGGTAAAAATAACAGGTTTATTCCTACTTGTCATTTTTGCCATGTTAAAGGAAATATAAGACCTAATTGTCATTTAAAGTTCCATATCTTCAAAAAGGTAAAGTTGTTGCACATTTGTCACCAATTCATCAAGGTAAGAATAACAGGTTTATTCCTACTTGTCATTTTTGCCATGTTAAAGGACATATAAGACCTAATTGCTTCAAGTTCATAAAATATATGAAAAATGCTATATTTTTTAATTATTCTTATGGAAAACCTAGGCTGACACCTTGACCTAAGGTTGAGACAAGTGAAAATAAACCTAGAACAACTTGGATAAAGAAGACTGACTATAAGGCTTATGCTTTCTTTATTTCCTTGAGAACTTACACTACTTACGTTTGGTACTTTGATAGTGGTTGTTTTAAACACACGACAAGTGATAGAAGTGCCTTGATCAATTATCACAAAGTTGATTGAGAAAATGTAACTTTTGCTGATGGCGTGAAAAGTCGAGTACTTGGAAAGGGAACTTTGAATGTTGAAGGTTTCCCAAAACTTGACAATGTTCTGCATGTGGGGAATCTTAAAGCAAATTTACTAAGCATTGGTCAAATTTGTAATCAAAACTAGTTTGTCAACTTTGACAGGAACAAATGTCGCATTCTCAATGTTGATGGAAATTTCATTTTAAAAGGACATTGATCATCTAATCATCATTATAAATTGACTAGTTCAATTATTTGCCATAAGACCACTCTTAATGACACTAATTCAAGTCTTGCAGGATATAGTGATTCAGATTGGGCTGGCAATGCTGATGATAGAAAAAGCACCACTAGAGGATGTTTTTATCTTCGAAATAACTTAGTGTCGTGGCATAGTAAGAAATAGAATTTAATTTCTCTCTCCATGGCTGAAGCTGAATATATTGCAACTGGAAGTTGTTGCACCCAATTGCTCTCGATGAAACAAATGCTTGCAGATTATAGTATGCTTAGGATACTTGGACTATGTTTTGTGATAACAAGAGTGCT
This sequence comes from Citrus cavaleriei, assembly GCA_030448925.1. NCBI lineage: Eukaryota > Viridiplantae > Streptophyta > Magnoliopsida > Sapindales > Rutaceae > Citrus > Citrus cavaleriei. The sequence continues at coordinate 315,476 of JAUJEN010000534.1, read as the reverse complement.
ATCAATATTTCTAAAAATTCTGTTCAACTAAGCATATTGATATTCATCATCAATTCATTAGAGATTTAGTTGATAGCAAGACCGTGTCCTTAGAATGCATTGATACAGTAAAACAGCTTGCAGATATCTTCTCAAAAGCTTTAGATTCCAAACGATTTGATTCTTTAAAGAAAGCTCTAGGTGTGTGTTCCATGTAAGTCAAAATGTTTTTTTCATTTAATTTTAAATCATGCATTTATGCATTAGATATAGGATATGCATTTATAAGTTTTTATTTTAAATCATTGTTTTTGTGTTTCTTTTTGTTTTTTTAAAAACAAATTGATCAGTCTTGATTGATAAACGACAAGTAATTTTTTATGTTTTTAAGACTTGAAAGCCTTGAATAAGTTTTTATTAGAGTTATTTAACCTTTCTTCAAAAGCATAGGAATGACAATTCAATCTTTACTTTGAATCAAGGTTTTGATATTGACACAGTCTTTATTGAGAATATTTAACTTGACTTATCACTGCTTGCCTTGATTCTTATCTTGTTATAAGATCTCAAATATATACAAACACTATGGTCAGAAATAGCTATCCATAACTCTTAAGATTGAAGCTATCCTTGAGTACACTGAGTCTGCGTATCACAAATATGACAGAGAACGAACTACCATGACAAGAAGGCTACCTTAAAGGGTAGAGTGAAAGCTCTTGATCGTGGATTTTTTTTTTTAAAAAAAAAGAGGTTATGCTATAAAAAAAAAGGTCTGTCACAATTGAAATGGTCAAAAATTGGAGATCAAGATGATAAGGTTAGTTTGACCAATTCTATATTTTATTTTTAAACTTTGACTGTGAAAATTGATGAACTTTTGCAACAACAAAAAAAACGTTTAGATTTAGTTGTTTGCGCGCGCGCACACACACACAAGCTTAAATTTCTCTAATCTTTATGTATTTGAGGAAATTAGAGCCTTCATTTCATGAATTAATGCTTGATGTGAAAAAATTCCCATATATTTTTTTTCTTGTTCAATTTCATTATTAATGCATTTTTTTTAAAATAAAAAAAAATTTCATGATACATGTGCATTCTCATGTTCTTACATGATGATATGTTTTCAGATTTTAAGAGTTACATATTTTTAAGCAAAACTCAAATTTTTGTTTTCTAAGTGCATTAACAAGCTTTCGTCCGTCACAACTGAGCATGTTGTGTTCTTTTGGTCATAACTTTGTCTACGGAACTCTAAATTTAGTTCTGTAAAATCCTGTGAAAAGCTTATTCAATAAGATTTCTAAAGGTATATAGATCACATTTTTTGCTATTTATTTCATTCTCATTTGAATTGCGACATTCTCTACTCTACACTGTGTGTCTGTTTTATAAAATATCATGCATGGCATTTCGTTTTTGGTATTTTCCTTTATGTTTCTGACTTGTTTAAGTTGGTTTATGATTATTTATTGATCTAGAGTTTGTGCATTAAATTGGAATAAAATCTTCTTTATTAATTCTTTCCTTATGTGAATTAGATTTCCAAACCTTCCTTGAACAAGGCAAGTTCTGTTCTTCTATATAAGGAAGTCCCTAAATCATTATTTTGCATTCATGTTTGTGGCTCCCTTCTTCTTTCTTTCAATTGGTCCCAAATTTTTTATTATTATTTAATTTTTTCTTGTTTTTAATATTCCTCTTCCATGGCTCCTACTATCTTTAAGCTTAAGGTAGGTGAGCGCTCTCATGCTCAACCTAATTCCAAGCGTCGTCACACTCTTTCACCTTACCTTTGTTCTGGTTGTGAACGACCTCATGGGATTCATATGCTTGATGATGATGAGGATTTTAGTCCCAAATTTGGACAAATACCTCCTAAAGAATCCATGCATTTAAGTGACAATGACTCCATGGAAAGTGATCCTAGTGAAGATAGTTTTAACTCTGGACACTCCACCTTTGACCCTAGGATCACCACCACTACCGCCATTATTCATGCTGCCATCGCAGACCATCAGCCGCCGCCACACGAGCCCTCACATGCCGTCCCCAATGGAGCTCCACCCAGAACTCTTCATGATCTTCCTACTTTTGTTGCAGCCTCCGTTCTCTCTTCTCCTCCATCTAATTCTTTTGCTCCTAATCATGCCCATCTTGAGGCTACAATTTTGAAACAACGGCGGGATATTGCTAATCTTTCTACTTATTTCACCGAATTGCATGCCAAATTTCTTCCCTTTTGCAATCTTTTGGCAAAAGAGGGGGAGTAGTTTGTTAACATAAATATTTCTTATTGATTTTGATGATAACAAACTTGATTAAGATTGATTAATCTTTTAAAAGTTCAAAATAGTTTTCATAATACTTTTAAATCATCATTCTCACTTTATAAAGGCTTGATATTCTATCAAAATGTTTTTTGGTTATTCTCATGTTAATGGTTTCAATTAAAAAAGTTTTGAAAATTTTGATAATAACAAGTATTGCTTAAAATCCTGAAAATGGACATATTTGACAAGTTTTATAAAGTTTTCGACCATAGTATATTTTTCTAAAGTTTTGGGGCCAAACTGTAATAATAGTTCACTGTAGCAGTTACTGTAGAAAACGGCGATCCGACATCTCGATAACGGCGATCCGACATCTTGAAAACGGTGATCCGACAATTTGAAATTCAGCCGAACGATCATATTGACTAGTTAAATGGTGATCTGACATCTAGTTAACGGTGATCCGACAGTGAGCAGAAAGTCAATAACGACTAGTTTCCAGCTCCAACTATAAATAAGCTCAATCAAATTCAAACAACAACGATTCCAACAATTGTCATTGAGCAAATTATTGAGCATACAACTTTCTTTGAGCTTTAAATTCTTGTATTCATCTCACTTACTCACACTTTATATCTTCATTTGTAATCAAACACATTTTGTGAGAGAGATTTATTTTTGTAATATTTTTGAAAAACAAATTGAGAGGTTGTAAGTGTTGGGATACACTTGGGATAAGAGATTTGGGATAATCTCTTTGTGTAAAGGTTTATTGACACCTTGGAAGTCAATTGTAAGAGTGGTTTAAGCCTTCGAGGCTTGCTTAGTGGAATCCTCAAGCCCGGTGAGCTTGGAGGCATGGACGTAGGCACGGTTAGCCGAACCACGTAAAAATCACGTGTTTGATTTCTCTTCCCTTACTCTTTTATTATCTTGCTAGATTAAATTTATTATTTTTCATTTCATTAAGGTAAAAGATTTAATTGTTGTGTGGTTTGCTTAGCTAAATTTTTAACAACCCAATTCACCCCCCCTCTTGGGTTGCGTAGATAGTATTTCATAATTTGTTTCAAGTCTTCAATTGCTCAATGCAATGAGTTAGAGGGAGTTTTTATTTTTGTTCAATAATTTTTAGATTTTTGGATTTCTAGTTCTTATGGGGAGTTTATCTTTTTATTGCTCTTGATTTTATGCTTAACGTTGCTGTTGTGAAAATTTTAATGTACTCGCAAGCGCACGAATCTAGAAATAGAGTAGTGGTAACGAGGTCGATCCCACAGGGATTGTTATAAATTGAAAAGTCTAATTTAAATCTAAAATTAATATTAATTCTAACCTAGTTGACCAAATTGAGTTTTAAGAGAAATTAAACTAATTAAACTAAGAAAACAATTAAAGCAAATGAGAATTCAATGAGATAAAAATTACCAAGGTTTCGGAATCCACCACTATTCAACTAGTAATTATCTAATTATTAATTAATCCCCAATTTTAGAGTGACAACTCGAAATCAATCTATGTCATCTCATGGATATAACAATTAAGCCCAAGTAATTAAATCTAATGTAGGTTCTTTTTCTGCTTAATAATATGACATCTAAGAATCTCATGTAAACATATTGAATAACAAAGAGTCAAAGTTTCCTAAGCGCTCCATGTAAACAATTTAATGAAAGACATAAAATCAAAGATAATCATGTATAAACTTTATAGATCCAAGCATAGAATTAATCGAATATTAATCCTAACAATCAATAATGCATGACAGAATTGATGAAAAGATTTTATTAACATCCAATTAATCATGTGAAATAAAAACCATAATCATCAAAGAACATATATAGGGAATTAATTAAATAAAAAGATAATTATTTTATTGAATAGGGTTTCATCCTTAACCTCAGTGTAAGAAAATTAGCTAGACATACTTGAATTGGGAGCAACAAAATAAATAAATTCAGCCATGGGGAAGCCGAATTGCTGCAGATTTTCTTCTCTGTCTTGAATCCTTGCGTCTGCAGTATTCTACTTCTTGTTTCGTTTCCGTCCCTTGCCTTTATATAATGTTACTGACTTGCTTAATCCTTATTGGATTCTAATTGCATTAATTCTTCTCCACCGACTTATAAAGCCCACTCACCAAGCCCTTTTTAAATTATTTCCTTACTAAACTTTGAAAGCAAAGCACACGTTAGACCACAAAAGCAAAAGACCAATTAATGACTTCTTCTTTTAATGCCCAGCACATGCACTCCAAATTGCCAAATCTTTGCTTTCCAAATGCATGCCCACCGTTCATCTTTTGATGGGATTGACTTCCAATTTTAGTATTATTGACTTCCAAATTTGAACTTTCTCATGCCCTTTTTATCCTTAATCTTCAATTAATTCCCTATGCAATAAAATAATTCAATTAATTAAAAATAATAAATAAACATAACTAGCAATTATATTATTAAGGGTAAAATATGTATATAAATTATGCTCATCAGTTGCCTTTCTATTTGTTAATCAATAAAATTAGCATTTGATTACCATGGTTTATTTACATGAACTAACATGCTAATTGCCAATTATTTTGGTTAGTTCCTTGTTATTGTTTATGCTTGTTTCATATTCATATTTTAGCACCAAGTTTCATGAAAGACTAGTGTTGGATTGCTTTTGCCACAAGAATGCCAAATGGGGAGATTGATAAGTCCATTATTTATAGTGTTGGCATCTTATGGCAAGTCTAGTTAAATTGAAATTTTATTTATTGCATATCTTATAATAGGGATTAATTTATTAATTCCCTAATTTAGTGAGATTCCAATTTATTAGGAATATTTGTTTTCTAATTTAATTCGATGTCTAATCTAGCAAGTCAATTAATGATGTGATTCTATAATTGGCGCATGAGATCTATTTAGAGCAAGAAATTGGTTCAAACAAGAAGTTCATTAAATGCTCTAGAAATTTTTTGGAAGACCAGTAAGGCAAGAAGATCAAATTTATTCCTATTCAAATTCATAAGAATTATAAGAGGAAAGAAAATCTTATTTTGAAATAATCCAAGTCTTTTAAGATTTTCTATTTTTGTGAAACCTAATGCCTATATAAAGAGAGGTATTTCACAATTGAAGTTACACAACACATAGTATAAAGCATAAAAGCAAAATTCGGTCTCCTCCCTAGAGAATCTGGATTTGGCACACAATGTTGTGTTGATTTGTTTTCTTATCTTCTTTTCATCTTTGTGGAGAGTTTATGTGGATCTTAGATCAATAGACATTGAAAAATTAAAGAAATACTAATTATCACTTTGCGAAGTGCCTTGAGGATCGTGGATCAAGAGGGGTAGTAATTATTCAGGAGAAGCAGATTCAGTCTAAGTGAATTGCTTTTCATCTGGGCGTGGCCTCGTGGATATAGGATTGATTAGTCTGAACCACGTAAAAATCTCCATGTCATTTATTTTCTACAATTTATTGTGTTTTTGGAGAATTAATATTTTTTATGCAAATGAATGGTAACCGTGAACAGTAATAGTGAACGGTAACCGTGAACAGTATTTCTGAAAATTAATTAAGGTGTTAATTTTAGATTTTAATTGCCTACATCTATTTGCGATATGTATAAATTCTTTTCACGAGGAATTTCAGATTTAGCAGCAGTAGATCCTAGCTGGTCAACAGTGCATTCTCTCTGCACTTGGTTTCCCTCCATCCAAGTCATCATCTTAGCCACCTCAGTAGATTTTATTTATGTTCTTATGCATTTCGCACAAACATTTATGCACTCATTTTATGATTTGATGACATATTCTGATGATTGGATTGCATGGTTGGTTATGATTGTCTTTTAAATATGATGTTTTGATACTTGATGATTATATAAGTGTTGGTTGTTGGATTAATAAAGATTTTGAGTTGGTTTGCAGTTGAGATGATTTATGATATTTTGGAAGTGTTATTAACAATATTTATATTGTAGGATATGCTTTTTGTTAGAGGGAGGTTCTACCGAAATTTTCGCTCAAACAACATAGGTAATACCTATACTTATCTCTCTATTCCATTCTGTTCTTTTCTTTTTTTACGATGAAGGGGAGATATTGTGATTTTGACTAATTGCTTAAAAACATTTTGGTTAAAAATTGATTAAATTACGGGGAGCTTATATTTAGAGGGAGTAAAATTTTGTTATCTTTCTCTATAATACTTATAAGGTTTGGCATCAACAAAAAAAGGGAGAATGTTAACTTGTATATTTCCATAATGATGATTTTGATGATAACAAACAAATTTTACAAAAGGGGAGAATGTTAACATGTATGTTTCCATAATGATGATTTTGATGATAATAAACACGTTTTAAATTGATTAAGTTTGAAGAAGCCTTTAATCAAATAAAAATACTTAGGTTGCATAATGATTTGAGCATAAAATAACTTTCTGGAAGCAAACAGATTCCTATTAACTTAGAAAATGACTAACCAATTACCTTGAGGCAAGATTTCATCAATTGAGGATGAAATTGCCTAACCGTTAATGGGAAAATGGCTAACCGACATCGTACAAAACTAGAGTTTAGTTTCTGGATGCTAACAGCAGACCATTTATCAGAAAACAGTAAGCCAACAACTTATTGTAGGTCACTGGACATTTACGGCAAATTGACATCTAGAAAATGATGATCCGACAATTTGAAATTATGGCATAACAGTCACTCGCTCAAGTCAAAACGGTGATCTAATTATGTGCTGAAAGTCAATAACAATTAGTTTTCAACTCCAACTATAAAAAGGCTTAATCAAATTCAACTTAGAATGGGATTTCACAATTATTATTGAGCTTGCTATTGAGTATTCAATCTCTCTTGAGCTTTAAACTTGTCATTGTTCCATTAAATCACACTTTGAGCTTTCATTTGTGAACACATACATTGTGTAAGGGAACTCTTTGTAATCTTTAATTTAAAATCAAAGTTCAGTGATTGTATGTGTAGGAAACACTTGAGTTAAGAGATTTTGGATAATCTCTTGTTGTAAAACTCTTTATAAACTTTAATTTAAAATCAAAGTTGAGTGATTGTACACTTCCACTTCCACTCCCATTTCCACCTAGTTTACACTTGTGCATTGTAAAACTCATAAAGGGTAGTCTTCATCTCACCACATTTGGCATCATCCTTGCCATATAATTTCTCAAACCAATGTGTTGAGAAAAATAAACATGATTAATAAAAGCTAAAGTAAATTCAGTATCATATATCAAAAGTATAACAAAGATTTGATGCCACCTTTAAGAAAAAAAGAAAATGCCAATGTTGCAACATAAAAGTCTTCAGAAACTTGATTATGCAACAAGCGCCCTCTCGATCATTATTCAAAATTTGCCCTCCATTTTCTCGTTCCCACCCTCTTTTTCAAGGAAATAAGCATAATAAAGCTTATAAGTTCCATTTAAACAAATGTTGACTTAAATTTCAATATCATATTCAGCATAAAAGATATAGGATTTAACTTGTTAAGACAATCCAAAATCACACTTCCTCGGTAATTATTGTTCTCTTGTTGCACATGAATTTGAATTTCTTACATCCTAGTGGTGGAAGATCTCGCATACTTTGCTCCATTTCACTCAAACCTTCAGTAACGATCAAATTCACTATATGTGCATAACAACAAACATGCAAATAACTCTCATTCAATACTATGGCATTATCCCTCCAATTCCTTTCTCTATTAGTCAAATACCAAAAAGCACCCTTATTTGCACTTGTATTGCCAATAGTCATGGTAAACACTCACTCTATGCCCTAATCAATTAAATATTTTTCAAGTTCCTTACAAATTTTCTCTGATGTATGATTGTTTACAGTGTTAAACTGATAATCCTTTTATGTAAATTTCATTTTTTGTCAATAAAATGAGTTATGATGACCATGTAGCTAGTTGTTGTAATGGAAGTCCAAAAATATTAGTGGTCAAAGACATTTTGCTTATTTCCAACCAATAAGTTTTCCTACTTAGCCTTTTCCTCCACATACATATCAAGAGTGTCCTTAATGATGGTTCTTCATGAGAGAAGAAGATATCTAAGAGACATCAAACTATAAAAATGCTTAAATACTAGATTTCCCACAACAGGAAAAGGTAATTTATCAAGAACAATCATTTTCACAGTTGTTCGTCTGCAAGCATCTTAACTAAATTCCCTTGCTAAAAGTTCATCACTAGCAACATCTTGAGTTAAAGCTATTTGATCTTTCTAAAAGCCCTTGCACTTTTTACACTTTTATTGGTATTGAGTCTTCAAAGTGCTAATCCCGCACATTACTAACCCGCATTCAAATTCTTGATCACAGTAGTTGCATTTGCAATTGTTATTATTATCTGAAAGTCTAGTGCAAAGTTGGCACACTGTTGATCTTGGAGCCATTTTTTTCCTCGGTAGTGGCGGTTAGGATGATGAAGACCTTTTACTCTTGTTTCCATTGGTGACTAATGTTGGCGAATCATTTTCATTATCATCAACTTTATGGTCAAAATAATTAGCATCACATTGAAGATTGTCTTGAACTCTTCAATAATTAGACATCCAAAATGAAGAAATAAGCAATCTTGATTTATTTAACAATTTGTTTAAATGAAAAAATTGTTCACAAACAGATCATAATTTACTTTTAATTCATCTACAGGAACAAATTACTTAAACTAGTAATATGCGTGTATATCTTATGGCAATGAAAAACACAAAAATTAACTTTATTTTTTATTTTTTTCCTACATGGTTTGTATTTGTTTACAATTGCATGATTTTGGCTAATGGAAGTATAAATATCAAATTATGTGATTAGTGATCCATTTCAATATTTCATTGCCAAGAATGCACTTTAACCAAATAAAAACATGATCTTAAATAATATAATAAAATAAATATATAGTAATTTCACTTACAATTTAATTAAGTTTAAGAGTATTTTGCCTAATCAAATATCAATTACAAATCACAAAAATAAAACCAACCAACGACCAGGCATATTAAAATTGAACTAGTTGCTAACAGTGGATGAAATGAACTCAACTCGTTTTTTACTTGTAAAAATTAAATTAATCAAAGCGTAAATCTAGTTGCTAATTTGTTATTACAAATTACAAAAATTGAGTTCGACTTAGTGTTGCTCACCTTGACTAGTGAGATAGTAACGATGGAAAGAGGCCGCAACAGCTAGTAAGATGAATGAGGTGACCAGCGGCAACCGGCGAAGATAAAGTAGACAAGAGGCAGCTGACTCATGAGTGATGGGTGCTGGCAACAATGACTGCAGACAAGCGGCAGCTGACTTGTAAGTGATGGGTGCTGGCGAAGATGGCAGTCAAGCAGCAGCTGAAGGTTTTAGTAAAACTATAAGTGATGAGAGTGAGACCTTGATTGATGAGTCTGTGATTGTGAGAGGCTGATGGTGAGAGGTTGACCATGCGTAAAGGATGAGTCTGTGGACGACATCGAGCTGTCGGCATGACCATGAGATGCTGCGCAGGCGCGCGCCCGCGCGCGAGAGAGAGAAAGAGAGAGAGAGAGAGAGAGATTGTTGTGCGTAAGTTATTTGTGCATGAGAGAGAGAGATTGTTGTGCGTGAGTGATTTGTGCATGAGAGAGATTGCTGCCAACTTGAGGTTAAAAATTTAAGTATTTAAAATTGATTTTTGGTTTCATATTTTGAATTAAATAATTTTTTAATCGAATTGATGCGAACCAATCGGTTTATCAGTTTGGTTTAGTTTTGAGCCGAACCAAACACAAACCAATTAGTTAGCTTCTTTTTTAACTATTTGATTTTTGCCTTCTGAACTTAACCATATGCCCACCCTTGTTTAAGGACTCTCAAGAAAGCTCTAATACCATTCAAAAAACTTGAGGACAAATCAGAAAGTGACAAATAGAACTTTTATTATTTCTTAACGGTTCAAAGGCCTATTTATACAAGATTTTCAGTAACTTAAAAGGAAAATTTTACAAGCTCATATTTTTATCACATTTTCAACATGTGTATGACATAATATCCTTTGTTACTGCCATATGTGCATGTTGTAATAGCCTTTGTTTTTCGTCATCCATGCATTTCATAACAGAATTTATCCCTGCCATTTGTGTATGTCATGGTGGTCCTAATCCTTTGCTCTTATTAATGGCTCAATGGTTTATTTATACAAATTTTCAATAACATAATAGAAAAATAATCAAACATTATAAATGAAGGATTTATCTTTTAAATTTCATGCACATAATATTCTTTATACTTCTCCTTCATGTTTAACATGATGGTCTTATTATTGCCACATGCGCATACTATAATGGTTTGGATTCTTGTCATCCACCCATCACATAATGGAATTGAATTTTTCCATATATGTATGCCATGGTGGCCTTGATCCTTTCGCTTTTATTATTTCTCAATGCCTCAAAAGCGTGCTTGTCAGAAAATTGTAAAAATGAAAAATGCACTACTATTTGAACATTGTTCATACAAGATTTTCAATTACATAATTGAAAAATAATTAAACATTACAAATGAAGGATTCATCTTCTACATTTACAAGCAAATAATAATCTTGATACTTTCATATTTGTATGACGTAATGGCCTTGATTATTTTCATACGTACTCTCATAATGGACTTGATTCTTACTATTCATAAGTCATATAATGATCTTAATTCTTTCCATTTTTGTATGGGATGGCCAAAACAAGGAAAGACTTGATGATTCGATCCTAGTTCAATGCGGCCTACACTCTTAAAAAATTTAGAATTTGGATTTAAAAAAATTGAAGCACTTATCCAGGTCCGGATCTAGAATCAGCTGAACTTTGATTTTCAAACCCAAACGCACATTTGTTTTATAGTTTTTTTTTTAGTTGTAAACTAATGATTCAAAAGAGATTAAGAAAAAAAACATAAACTATCAAAACAGCCACCAATTGAGAGTGAGAATACTTCTCATTTATAAACTTTAAATTGAGAAGAAAGAACCATCTTTCTTTGGAGGCAACAAAGTAGGGACTGCAAAAGGACTAAGACTTTCATTAATAAATCCCTTTTTTAGTAGCTCTTCCACTTGAAGTCTCAATTCCTCATATTCTATAATGAGGTCGATTTGGTAATGTAGAACTAGGTACAAAATCAATTTGGTGTTGTATATTCCTGAGAGGTGGCAAACCTTGTGGTAGCTCTTTTGGGAACAAATCTTGGAATTCCTCTAGTATAGGTGTCACAGACTGAGCTACCTTCAAATTACTGTGGTTTATCTTTCTAATAAAATGTGGACAATCTTTTTCTTTGTTAAAACATCTACAAACTACTTTTTACTTAACTCTTGTTTGAGAATAATCTCTTTATTAGGTGGAAGAACAATCTTAATGTCATTAAACATAAAGATATAGTTATTCTTTTCTCATCATGGGCCACGTTTTAATCATACTAACAAAGTCTACCCAATAATAGATGACAAGCATCCATAGGCCATTATATCACACCAAACTTGGTCTTTGTAAATTGATCTAATGGATAAAGAAGCTAAACAACGTTCAGATACTGTTACTTGATTTCCATTCTTCAGCCAACTTAGCTTGTACGGAGTTTGGTAAGTTTAGTCTTTAAATTTAATTTACTTACAGCTTCTTCTAAAATAATATTCTCACAATTGCCTTAATTTATGACCAAATTTTTCCTCAATTGTTCAAGTAGTCTGAAAAAAAATTTGGCATAACTACATGTCTTTGCCTTGTCCTATATAAGTGAAGAATGCTCAATTTATTATCAATATTGGCCCTCTATCACCGTGTTCATCAACTGATTGTATATTGCCACTAGTATCAAAAGTTGGCTCTTTAATGGACACTTTAGTTCTTCCTCTTGGTGCTATTCACTTTCTTCAGTGCCTAGGAATAAGATTTCACCATGATTTCCTCCCTTTTTACACTCTGTCATTCGGTGCCTATTTTTCCCACAATAGAAGCAATGTAATCTCGAGCATGAGCATTAGGTCTTATTGCTTTGACCACTTTCACTAAGTTTACTAGTATTACTTGGAGGATCTAGAAGAGTGAATTTTAAAATTGGGAAGTCGATTTGCATTATTATTAACAACATTATGAGAACCCCAAAAGTCACTAGTATGACAACTAAATTGCTTCTCCAACTATAAAGCCTATTGGTGTGCTTTTAAGATAGAGTATGGATCAAGTAAATTTAGCTAGTCTTTAAATTGTGATCGTAGGCCCCGAATGTAATGGACAACCTATTGTTCTTCTATCTCTGTTAAGTTATTGCGTGTTACCAACTAATGGAATTCTTTGGTACAATCATCTACTAATTGATTGTATTGTCTTAAATTTTGTGACTATTAGTATTTATTGGTATAATAGTTTAAAAGAATTGTAAGTCAAAAATGCACTACACAAGTGCTTTTTCAACTTTTTTCATGAGTCTATCTTTTCTTTACCTTTACCTTATCCTTGCTAGTTTTGTTAATTGCCATCAAGCTGCTACCCTTTTGCGAAATCGAGATGTAATAAGCGAAAGTAGTTTACTATTGAGAACTTTTTATATATTCAAAAATTTCTTCAACAACACTAACCCAATCCGATAAGTTTTCTAGCTGGCCATTTCCTTGGAATTCAAGAATGTCAAATCTCAATCCAAGTCCATATCTTCTATCGTCAGTAAATTCAATTCTATGTTGATGTCCGGAGAATGAATTAGGAAATCTTTCACTTGATTTGTCTTTGCATTTTGGTAACAATGATGTTTGGCAAGTAGTAACTTTACCATTTGTGCAAATAAAAAATCAATCTTGGCAATCATGCTAGCCACGACATCATCTCTAGGAACATCATCTTGGTTATAAATTGCTACATGAGGGGCATAATGCACATGAGCTTTTCTTGGAGGCATGTTTTTAATATGGTAGGGTTAACTAAAATTTTTAATACGGTAATTAAAAAACTTTAGGTTACCTGCGACGATGGTTAGAAATCAAGCAACGAGACATGAATACGTATAAAAGATTTAAGGTCGGCGAGTATGATGGTTGTGGTGGTTTATCCAAAAAGGTATTGGTTTGGTCAAAAATTTAAAATAAGCAGCAATGGTTTGCATTGGCTTCGATTTTGACAAACGATTCATCGATTGACAGTGGTGAATGGTTAGAAATGTTGTGTTAATGGAGAGAAGTTAATTGGTGGTGGTGTTGGATAAATCTCTGCAAAAGTTGATGAATGATGGTGGCAGAAATAAAGGCTTTGATGGTTGTTTTCCAACAATCTGTAGCTAATTGATATTGGTTATTGCATGGGGTTTGATAGCTGTCTCTTTCTGGTACTGATGATGGTAGAGATCGACAGAAATGGGATGAAAATTTGATGCTACTGGCTGTAGACAGTGGTCGACAGGCTGAAATTTCTTCTTTTTTTTTTTTTGGGAAACTAAATGAGACTAGGGAATTAAAAAAGAGAGAAATGGTAGGTGTTGTAGACAGTTAAGAACCAAACTTTCAGCTTTGCTAATATTATGTTGATTCTTGAGAAATCCTAAATAAAGGAACGATCTAAAATTCATGTTGATTTAAAAGAATAATGTGAATTTAAGGGATTAAGACTCATTAATTCGCAGAATACCGAGAATTAACTAAACTCAAAAATTCACACAGAATTTTGAAAATTGAAAATATTATTGAACTCAAATTTACCTTCAAAGGCTACAAGAGAGAGTTTTTTGTACTATTAGTAATTATCCTAAACCACAAAATAAAAATAAAAACTCCTAAACTATTAAGATAAAGAACAATAAACTTTAGACAATAAGGAAACTAATTTAAATAGGATAGGAATTTGTAATCTACGTCACTAATACCATGGCCCCATAGAATAATTTTTTTACAAAATTGAGATTATCTTATGAGCCAATGATAAGGTAGTCCTAGTACTCTTAAGAGTACGAAACATAGGATTAAAATAAAATTTGAAAAAAATATAATACAATCCCCCTTTTAAATTTCCAACCAAATGCACCCCTAGTAAATTGGTTAATATCTAGGTGCGGCCATGGATGTAAATTGTCATCGAAACCTCATAAAAGACCTATAAATGCTTTATTTTTCATAATTATATTATTTACATTTAAATTAGTTAGTTTAGTTAATTTAGGGCAATAGTCGACCTACATCAACAAAATAAATCTAAATTTTCCTAACAAATTTGTATGTATATTATATCCCTACAATTCTAATTTCTTAAGTCCAAGATGTTTATCTTGAAATGCCCTCACATGTATGTCCTACATCAACCATCTCACTAGTAGAAATCTCATCCTTGAGCTATGACTATCAGAAGATGGATAAATGGAAACCCTTCACGAAACTTAAATAAGCCTAATGTTAGAGGCATTAGAAATGTGCCAATCAAGTGGCAGCCGCAAACAAATAGGCACTGTCATTGATTTTCTAAATACGTATTTTATGTGGATTTAGATCCTTTCCTAATCTAAGCCCTCATGATCTTTTATAGATCTTATGACACCTTTATTTTATTGCTAGTGTATAAGTAAGATTTAACAATATTTTCTTTTTAATTTATTAACCATCAATCACGTTAATAAAATATGCTCAAAATAAGATCAAATCATGAGAGGGTCCTAATCCTTTTTGTGTCTCTAAAATCCAAAGAACAGAAAGTAAAGTTTGGAAACAATCGCGAGCAGACCCTTACCTTCTTTGTAGGAAGAAAGTTTGGATGAGGATATTTAAAGAGTGATATGACAAACTTAATTGACGATTGCAATGTGCACAACTAGTTTGTAGCCTCTACTACCAACAGATTAATTAGCTGGATATAAAAAAGAGAGTTTTAAGTAATTTATTTGGTACATAAGCTTATTGCTTTTTAGCTCTCTATCTTACATCAGGATGACAATTGCATGTTTGCATCCTATTAATACAGTTTTCTCTTACATCTTGATATTTTGAGTTGTCTTACTAAGCCATAGACTATCCTAAATTATTTTTAAACCATGAGTTATGGTTATGTCTTGCTTCTTCGATGTGGCTCCCCTTGGCTATGAAGCACTAAAAATTTTGTAGTATATGATCGGATAAATGTTCATGTAGTCCCTATATTTTGAGTTAAGTGCCCGTTTAGTCCTTATATTTTAAAAATGTCTTAAGACATCTTCGTTGTTGAATTTGTGACACTCATGCCTTTTTTTTCTTTTTTTTACAATTAAACCCTTTCAATAATATTTTTGGGGACATTAATTAATTTATCTAAAAAAAAGTTAACAAAAAAAATAATCCCAAAAGTAAAATTAAAAAACGTAAACTTTTTTGTTATTATTTTACTTTTAGGATTAACTTGGCAAATTAATTTTTTATAAATAATTATTAGCAAGATTATTGCAAATTTATCAAACATTGCTTTAATATTGTAGTAAGGTTATTATTATAAAAGCAAAGGAAATATAAGGGCATGAGTATCACATATTCAACAATAAGAATATCTTGAGTTATTTTTTAAAATATAGGAATTAAATGAACACTTAACCAAAATATAAGCACTAAATAAACATTTACCCTATATGATCTAATGAATTATTGGTTAGTCTGAGCCCTTGTATAGCTTCTTCAAGGGGAAGCATCGTTTATATGAATATTCGTTTTAGATCCTTCATAAACATCATGAAATAATGATAACAATATTCTCTCCTTTTATCCCGAACGTAATATTTTGTTTGCTCAAAAAAACTTCGTAGGTTGAGCAATGTCAACATGTTCATGAAACATTTTACAAATCCAAACAGTACTTTATACACCTGCTTTCATAAGGCTTTAAATTTTTTAGTAAGCCGAGCTGCAGTTTTAGATACACTTGTACAGCTCCAAAATCGATAGAATTATCATACTTGCTCTAACGGGTCCATATGGATTTGAGTTGGCTCAAGTTTCCGGGGCAATTTACATTAGCTTGTACATTTACTTTTCTGCATAAGCATTTGTGAGTGATGGGCTACCCATTGTGGATGGGGCCAGGGCCTGGTCTACATTGATCTTGTGCGAATTAATGCTTGATTTTGTCGAAGTGTGGTTCCAGCATTTTGCTAACATCTCAGTCTTCAAAATTTTCTACCTAATTTCTGCGAGCACATTAACTTTTTCATATCATTGGAACAAATTTCAGATATGACGTTTGACTATCACATTTGGTTTTAATTAGTTTTCAAGTGACATTCAAGTGTTTTTTCTTCTCTTTCTTTTTTCTTTTTTTCCAATTTCTGTCTGGATAAACATTATTGGACTATTGGAACAAATCTAATACAGAGACTTTGCATGTAAATATGGCAATAAATACTGCCTCCTGCCTTCAATTTTAGTGCATTTTTTCCATGCACTCGACTTGGCAAATTCTAGTCAAAGAGATAGGCTTTTTGAAGGAATATGTGCGGATTCGATTGGTTCGGTTTTGGAAAAGAATCAAAATATTTAAGAAAAAAAAAAGGCTTAACATAAAATAAAACCAAACCGGAATTAAATCGAAACCCAGCCGTTCAATTTAGGTTCAATTTTTCTATTCCATTATTGTTATTTTTATTTATTTATTTTTCAGTCACTAATAGAATGACACATGTCCAATTTTATAAAGTTATTAAATGTTTTTCTTTTTCAATTCGGTTTTCAATTTCAAAGTTATGAACTGAAACCAAATAGAAAAATCAATTCTCACAAAAAATTAAACTTGTCATTTTTTTATTAAAAAATAACCCAACTAAACAAGTGATTTTCAGTTCATTTCGAGTTTTGTCCACCTCAAATATTTCCATTGCTGTTATTAGAATCATCTATATATTTTTTATTACCATTTTTTTTACAGGCTCACTTTCCTATTGGAATAATTTCAAAATATATAAATGATATCTTATTGTAAAGACATGTCTAACTAATTGTACCTTATAGAAAATAATGGTGTAGGATGCACCCTTTCATAGTGCGGGATGCACCCTTTCATGGTGTCAAATCATTTGAAATGTTGATGGTTCAATTTGGACAATCGATTAAAATCAAATATTGATCCAATGGCCGTGAATAAAGAGATATCATGAAAGGCGACAACCCAAAAGAAAAGGTACAAGTATATCTATAAATAGAGATCATGTTTAAGCCATTTAGATATGAAGAAAATGATCCTGCACCATTCTTTTCTCAACCGTCTTTGCTAGAACGAGTTTCATCATATAACTGAAGGACAACATTTGTCCATGAGGTTTCTAAAAACGCAACCTTTGAGCAGTAAAATTAAAACGGATGGCGGAAGCTCTATAAATATCGGATCGGCTTCATTCAAAAACGAAAATCAAGAGGAAAGATTGAAGTTTAATTACTTCACTTGTAGTTTCAATAACAACTTCGTGAGGTAGGAGAAAATGACTGAAAATGGCAAGGTACGAAAACTGTCCAGGAAATAGACCACTGCACGAACAACTTTTATTTTAGCACGATTTGAGATCCTTAAAGCACCCCAATTGTGATGCCTCTAATTATTCCACACTTATAAATGTTCCAGGAGTTCATAGGATTTAGAATCACCAAATTTCGTTCAGAAATGAGAGAGATAATGAAGAAACATGAATGCTAGTTCATAATCATTCATTCCACCAAATAAAGCCACCATTATCTTTTCAATAAAGGCACCAAACATTATCATGAGCTAGACCCACCCACTAAGCCATTCTTTATTGAATGTGATCTTATCACTTCAATAATTTAATTAATCAAAGTAATTTTGAATAAATAAATAGCTAAATTAATTAATTTTGTCTTTAATTAATTAAGCTCATTTTGATCAAATCAAATGGTTAATTGTGGGCTTCTTTTGTGACATGTTCTTATGCCTTTTCATAATCCATATTAGGTCCAATAAAAGCCCAAAATTCTAAACCCAAAATTGGTCTAGAAGTCCATAATCATTATGAACCGAAACATGTCCAATATGGTCATTTTACGTGCTCGATCTTATATATAATGTTTGATTGAGGATTTATGAAAGTTACTTTGTTCCTTAAACTATTTATGGAACATCTAAATTTCTATCTTAAATCATATTTAAGATATATTTATATATATTCATTCTTAATAAATTATAATATAAATATTGATTTTCCTAAAATTAGGAAATTTAACTTCTCATTTTCTAGTAACTCCCTTTTTTTATTTCTATTAGGTGTGTGACCTTTTAGGTTCTTTATTATAAGGTAGTAGAACTATTTTAATGATAAATCTGTGTTCATTAAATGATGCTAAACTTTTTAGTCATCAATTAGAACTTTTCTAATTACCTTAAGATGCATTGCTAATACGCTTTACCAATAATGATCTTAAGGTTTCTACAAGTCATGAGTGACACCTAGTAGTATTTCACAACCATCCAAATAACAAGAATTGTTCGATCTATAGAACCTATTCCATTGTTTCTCTATGTTTTGGTCTTTTCATCATCCATGGCCAAGGATTTCTCGTGCCAATTCATATTATCTTACAGAGACATCATTTTTGTATATTACAAAGTGATGAATATCATATTGGTCATACACTTGTCTCCATACATAGCCAACCATGACAGCTATTGCTAGATCTCTTCCTTGATTAGGAATCAATGCTTATGATTTCACAAATCAGAAATGTCTATGTACAAGATATTTGTGATGCCTCGGGTCTAAAGACCATATGGTTTTGGGTGTTAATGGCTTATTATATTTGGTCAAGTTCAGTAAACTCGTTCTCGCAACAAGTACCTATGTGTTTGACTTGACATCTCATGTCAATGATATGAAACTCACCATTCATTTTAGTATCACATACCATAAATGAGTCATAACACATACTAGTGTTTATAAGAATTTATGACGTTCAATCATAAATCTACCACTAGGAACTATTTTAGAAGTATAGTACAAATTATACATGTTTCATATTCTCGACAAACTCGAGAATGTGTTCCTTAACTATTTTACTTCTTGGACTATATTCATTAAATTAATTTATGAATGTTGATAACTTTGTCATTTTATAAATATCAAAATGCTATTCAAATACAATAATTCCCTAAAAACAAACATCATTTGATTGGCCTTTAGGGCATATTACTAACAATAACATCTATATTTTATATATCGAATACCTAATATATTGTTTATTACATAAATAATATATGGGTAAACTTCACTGTGTCCCCTACTAAAGTAACTATCTTCAAAATACCCCTCAATGATATGAAAATATCACTCTACCTCCCAATTACTGTGATCTCCCTATTAAAGTTAACATTTAAAGGACAAAATCGTATTTGAACAAATACCATAACAAGCATTAGCCTAAAGGAATGTAACTAATAGCATAGTTATATGACATATCAAATCAAGAGAGCTTTTCAACTACCCCTAATTTTTTTATAATTTTATATAGGGTATAATATAATAAGTTATTTTCATTATTTTAAATGGGAAAATATATTAGTGGTTAAATGTAGAAACAACAAAGAATTCTTTTCTCTTAGCGCGAACCATCGTCTTTTAACCGTGTAGAGAGAGAAACTTTGAAACAGAGCATCATCATATTCGTCATAAACAATGCATTTTTGTTCAAAATAGTACCAAAAAAGTGACAATTGGAGAGTGGCTGCTAGTAACAACAACCTTAGGATGGAAGAGGTAAGGAATTTTTTTAATTTAGTTATTTACATTACAATGGATTTAGCAACATTTTTTTAAATGTAGGATAGTTTTAAGTAAAAAAATAATCTATACATATGAAAAATTTGTGTTATTGTTGTTATTATTTGAAGAAAAATGGGTTTAAACCATAGTTCTTAGTGAATTGGGGCTTTCTATTTTCATTGTACCATTAACAAAATTTATAGTATTTCCTTTATAAATGAGGGTTGAAGACAAAAAAAAAAAAAAGCATATATATTTTTATGATTTATCGATTTATATTCCCTTGAGTGGTTGTTTACCAAACGTAACTAAGAAATTGTGTTATTCATATATAACCTATGGGCATGTTTGTTACATTGCATTATGGGGTATTAAATATTATTCACATTAAAATAATACCAACCCTATGTTTGGAGCAAATTTCCAAGGTATTAAAGTGGGTGGTGCCGCATTAGCTTGCTTGCCTCTTTTTTTTTTTTTTTTTGCTTTTGCTTTTGCTTTTGTTTTATAATAATAATAATAATAATAAGTAAATATAACTATTTAATTTAATATAATATTATATAATGTTAATTTTTATTTTTATTTTTACATTATAATTATTAATATAAATTAATAAAGTTATAATATTATTATTCAATAATATTATATTAATTTTAATTTGTAATATTATATTATATATTTTTTATTTTTGCCTTATAATTTATTAATAAATTTATAACTTAATATAACTAATAATAAATATTTAAATGTAAATAAATTTGAATAATATTAATTTAAAATTATTAATAATATATAAAATATTGATATAATATAACATATAATTTAAATTAATCACAAAAAATTAATACAGTACAGTGCAACACCAAACATAGCATAATTAAAAATTAATACAGTACAGTATAGCATCAAACATTATACAACATTATTATAATACAGTGCTAATGCAATACAACATAATATAATATACCAGCATTAAAATAATGCAATACAACATAATACAATATAGTGTGCCAAATGCACCCTATGTGTTTTAGTGATGGATATTTTTGTTTTGTTTTTCATTTTATGATAACATTCCTATGTTGGTATTATTATTGATATTTGGTACGGATGCTTTTGTCATGGAAGAGGAACTTTGAGGGCGAAAGGCTTTGTCAATTTTCTTAGTGAAACTTTTGAAGTTGGCCTCATTTGTTAACATGTATGTTTTCATAATGATGATTTTGATGATAACAAACACGTTTAAAAATTAATTAAGTTTGAAGAAATCTTTAATCGGATCAAAATACTTAAGCTATATAATGAATTGAGAAAAGAATAATTTTTTGGAAATAAAAAAATTCTTTTTTACTCAGAAAACGGCTAATTGATTACATTGAAGCAAGATTACAACCTCTCTGGATGAAATCGGTTAACTATTATAGGGTAAACGGCTAACCAATATCTTGTAAAAATTGAAGTTCAGTTTCTGGATGAAAATGGCTAATCATTTAGGAGAAAACGACTAACCGATATCCAACAAATTTGAAAGTTTAGTTTCTAGACGCTAACAGTAAACCAACTTCTAGAAAACGGTATCCCGATAACTTTCCTGCAAGTCTCTGGACACTAACGGCAATCCAACATCAATAAAACGATGATTCGACAATTTGAAATTATAAGCATAACAATTACTTGCTCAAGTTAAAATGGTGATTTGACATTGGCTAATGGTGATCTAATTAAGTGCAGAAAGTTAATAATGACTAGTTTTCAGCTCTAACTATAAAATGGCTCAATCAAATTCAAATTCTAACGGGATTCTACAATTATCATTGAGCTTGCTATTGAGTATATAATCTTTCTTGAGCATTAAACTTGTGATTGTTTCATTAAATCACATTTTGAACTTTCATTTGTAAACATATACATTGTGTAAGGGAAAACTTATTTGTAATCTTTATTTTTGAGTGATTGTAAGTGTGATAAACACTTGGGTTACTAGATTTTGGATAATCTCTTGTTGTAAAAGTTGATTGACACATGTAAAATCAATTGTAAAAGTTCTTGGAGGCTTAAAAAATGGAATCCTCAAGCATAGTGAGCTTGGAGGTATGGATGTAGGTAGGAATTGGCCAAATCACGTAAAACTCTCTGTGTTCGAATCTCTCTTCCTTATCTTTTTTATATTTTGATTGCTTTGTTTATTATTGTTTTGAATTTGTTTTATATTTGCATTAATTTTTATTCAAAAACTGCAGAATTTTTAGAAACCCAATTCACCCCTTCTTGGGTTGCACAACTAGTATTTAATCATTGACCCTAACTTTCTAAATAGGATTTTTCTTATCAATGCTGCAATGCAAAGAATGGTTGGGAGCAACAATTATAGAGATGAGAGATTCAGAAAAAGATGATCTTTAAACACAAACCACAACTAAAGTTGAACTACAGCAGAAGTTAAACCTGAAACACAAACCACAACTCAACCAACGACTGTAGTAGAACCTGAAGTTGAAACACAAACCAAAACTCAACCGACCACTGTAGTAAAATCTGAACTTCAAACAAAAATCACAACTCAGCCCACCACTGTAGCAGAACATGAACTTGAAACACAAGTCACAAATCAAACCACCATCTTCAAGTCCATACCACGTCTCGATCCTACACATGAACTCCCACCTAAAGTTGAACCTGATATTCAAACTACAGAAAAAAATACTAAAGAAGTTGAAGGTACCAGTCAGCAATAATATACAACTTAGAGTGTTTGATCCCTTTATCACACTTACAAAAGGGGATATAGATAAAACATTCTCAAATTTTAAAATAGTCACAACATAACTACTACTGTAGTTTGACCAAACCCTATTCTTAATACCAACAACAACACCACCTCATTTTGACAAAAGCCCATTACTAATGCCTATATTTAGCTGATGGTGACCCAAAAAAAAGTGCTAATGAAGGTGAGACTGACTTTTTACACCTTTGAGAGCATAGTGATTACTAACTTGATGTTTATGTTGCTAATTGATAAGAAAGATGTTGAGGCTGCTGATCCACCACTATCTGAATTCTTGAAAAGTATTATATTCCATAGTTCCAGAAGGTCAACAGCTCCATATTCTCAACTATAAGTACCAAATAAAGAAGCACAATATATGTGCCCACTAAGAATTTACCATCAAAGGTTATGCAAACTAAACCTTTTTAAAAAAGGGGGAAAATGTTAGAAAGTCACATGTTATTGCCATCGCTTCATACATTCAATGTAACAAGAGAAAAATTATTATTGTCTAAATTAGAGCTTCTCAAAGGATTACAAATCAAAGAAAGTCTTATTCTATGGATGTAAAGGCTCATAAGAGGGCTGTAAAGAAGAAAAGAAAAACTAACTTTATAGATTCAGAACAACTCATGAGCAGGCCCAAGCCAACTAAGAAGAGCAAATCAACCAACAATGATGATGGTGTTGGTCCATCAAATTAGGCAAAAGAATATTATGAGTAGCTACCAGCTAAGGAAATTGATTTCCACATCTGATTTGAATTAAAAGATAACATGTGTGGAGCCACAAGAGCATATAAGAGTCAGCCTGAACACAAAGCTCAAAATGAAGAAGATGATGACTTACTCAAAATGAAGAAGATGATGACTTACTTCATGGATATGAAAGTGATAACAGTGACTATGGACCATTTTCAGACTCAAAGGATAAGCATCCATTTAGTATATGTCTCATGCATTGGGTGGGCAAATGTTCAACAATGGTACAGAACCAATAGAATTTAGAGAATGAATAGTGTTCAAGAATTTCAAAGCATTTGCATGAGCTTCGAAGGATTTCTGTATTCAAGAGAGTTTGAGGGGTTGGAGTATCAAGTTCAAGAGAAAAAAGGATTTTGTGTGGTTGTTATGCAGATAAGTGCCCATTTTACAATATATGCAGTACTTCAGAACAGGAGCAAGGCTTGGATGACAATCCTAAGGTAACTAAAGCTTGGATAGCAAGAAAGTGCCGCAATAAAGTGCTTGTTGATCCAAGAATAGGTATAGACATGCTTACAGATTATATGAAGAAAATGTATAGGGTGATTATTGCTCCACAAAAGGTTTACAAGGCAAAAATAAGAATTTTAAAATCAATTGTTGGTGGTGACCATTTTGACAACTTCAAGTCAATATGAGATTATGCAAATATCATCAAATAAGAAATGTCAGGCACATTGGCCTTGCTAAAAGTGATAAAGCATGACACACATATTGATAAGTATAGGTTTTAAAGGTTTATGGTCAACTTCCCAAGCCTCAGAGATGGGTTCAAGGAAGGTTTTGGCTATTCATTGGGCTTGACGACTGTCACTTAAAGGGGCCATTGAAGGTGTGTTATTATCAGCTGTATGTTTGGATGCAAATCAAGGTATATTTCCTATTATTATTTATGTTTATGAATCTGAAAATACTTAAAGTTGGACTTGGTTTTTAAGCCACTTGCAAGAGTATTTAGTTGTTGATAGGCAGTTGACATTTAATACTAACAGGCAAAAAGGAGTACTTAATGTACTTTATTTGGAATTTATTGAAAAACAAAACAGATTATGTATAAGACGTGTTTGCAAACTCAAGACAATATTCCCTCAAGTGGAGTTAAGAGATGAGTTTTAGAGGGCAATCAAAGCATCTAGTATAGATGTTTTTCTCAAGGCAATGAATGGGATACGAAAAATTAATGAAGATGCATTTCAGTGGTTGAAAAAGTTAAACCCCAAGCATTGGTCAGTGCATGCTTTTGATAAGTTTATAAAGTGTGATCACACAACAAATAACATGAGAGAGAGTTGGAATGCATGGCTTGGTGAAATGAGGAAAGCACCAATAATAACTTTATTGGAGCATGTTAGGAAGCCAATGATGAAAGCAATAATTCAAAGGCAACAAACTTGTTTGAAATAGCCAAGTGATGTTCCTGCTTTTATTAATAAGAAGATGAACAACATGCTGAAGGCTAGTAGGATTACTTCATCACCAACAATTGATGCCTTATATGAAGTTGAAACAAGCCAAGAGTCTTATATTGTCAACCTCGACGAGCATACATGTAAGAGTGGGCTATGGTAGATCAGTGGCTTACCTTGTAAGCATGCAATGCCTTGTATAACTCATATTAAGGGTACTTAAGAGAAGTATGCTATTCCTTATTTCCTAAAAAATGCATATTTGAGATGCTGTTATGGTATTATTCATCTATTGCCTAATAAATCTAAATGGCTACATATTAAAGTTGATGAAATATTACCCCAATTGTTTAAAAACTACCAGGCAAGCCCAAGATATGTAGGAGAAAGAAGGCTAATGAACCATCAGCACATAGAAGAAGGTTTGCAGTATGTTGTTCATACTGTCAATGTATTGGTCACAATATAAAAGGTTGTCCTGTTGATTTAGCCAATACACATTAAAAAACCAGGCATATATTGGTCACTTTGAGTTTGCTTATGATTTTTAAAACTTTTTGTAGTTATTATTAAGGTTAACTTCCAATTGCCCCCACCTAGAGTTACTACATATGAGGGTAAATTCAAGATTTCACATTTATGGGGTTTAAATTAAAGTTTTGTCACTTTAGGCCGTGAGTAATATGAATTTAACCATATTGAAAGGATTGAGTATACTTACTTACAAAATTTACTTCTCTGTGTTGAACAGAAGCATTGCAGGAACTTGGCAGCAGCCTCAAGCTCAGGAGCATCATTTGAAGGAGTGAATGTTACTGGAAACTCAACACCTAGTGGATCTGTATCAAGTATGTGATATTTGATAAATGATAATGAAGTTAAAAAGCTTTAAACTGAAACAAAGCTTTATTTACATAAATTAAACCTGTTAATGATGGATGATGAATTATGATGTAGTAGTTGAGCCATCACCTAATACTTCAACGCCTGTCCTTTTGCAATCAACAAGGGGCATTAAGCATATACTTCATACAAAGTACCATCATGAATAAGATAATATACAGCAGCCTAATGATTGAATATGATTTTGCAGCAAGCTTATTAATTCTCATCTCCAGCATCTTTCTGTCTTTAATTCACCTATCATCATGACCATCTAAACCATTATGCAACTTCTCAATCCTCTTATAACTACTTCATACTCACACATACTTGGTTCTTACCATCTGAAGAAATTATAGCCTTTATTGTCGCATTTATAAATAGCTTCTTAGGATTTGCAGCAAACATTGAGATGTATATAGATGCACATTTACTGTAATCTCTTCATGTTTTGTTTCTGAACTTGAGCAACTTCCCATTAATATCCAACTTCTCATTTTCATTTTCATCTTCATTTTTAACATCAAACCAACGACCTCTTGAAGACGACATACCTACTGTTATTTCTTTATTTTTTTGTCATGTAATGCTTGTGATTTTGCTTAATATGAACCTTGTTCAAATCTGTAAAATAATGGTCAATTTCATTTTTGAATTGGAATTGTTATAGTCATGGAAAGAGAAGGATGATTTTTTTTTTCAATTTTCAAAGTAAGTGGTTGAAATCACAGTGCAAATCCCAGGAAAAAAAATTAATTTAATGGCATACCTTGTAATTTTTTTTTCCAAAGCACAAATAGGGAATCAAATTGAAACATTTTGACTAAACAAGTAAATATACATTTTTAATAGTATAAGCCTAACATTCCAACTTTTTTTACAAAGATGTCACATTAACACCTTTGGTAATACTCAAATGCTCACACAACAACACCATTAGATAGAATATTATGTTTCTCACAAGGATAATCCTGTAATTTACTAAGTCAACGTCGGTCAATCGTTTAAAGTAATGGCAATTAGGGGGTAGAGTGATGTTTTTGTATCCTTGGGGTATTTTGAAGATAGTCACTCTAGTAAGGGGCACAGTGAAATTTTTCCATAATATATTGATTCTTCATACAACATTCATGAATATTCAAGTTTACTTTCGTTGATGCACAACGCAAGTAAATAAATAAGTGCTTCATTGTATCATGGAGATGTAATTGTTTAAACCAAAATGTATGACGCAATTAGTGGGGGCAAATAACGTCTAAAAGAAGGCGACATTTGTAACGTGCCTTAAAGTACACATTAATTTCTTGTACTTTACCTATTACTGTTATTTTCTTTATTCCTATAGAGTTGTAAACACATTACTTTATGATAATAAAAATTCACCATTATTACTATAATACTCTATATTTGTCATTCCTTTATATATATATACCCAACAATCTTAAGATTTTATTATTGCAACAATGGCATTGAGTTCATCTCTGCATCAATTCACGATAGACTTTGTCAAATTAGAGTAGTTTGATGGTGGTAACTTTATTTGCTAGCAGAAAAAAATGCATTTCTTGTTGACAAGCCTTAATTTGGTCTATGTTCTCACAACACCAAGCTTGAAGGATATAACAGAAACTAAAGCACAATAAAAGTGGGAGCACGATGACAATGTGTGCAAGGGACTCATTTCTAGTACCATGTCTGATACTTTATTTGACTAGTGCCACATCGAACCCATGGTAAAAGAAATATGAGAGTACTGAAGGCTAAGTACATGATAAAAACGATGCAAGTAAGAAATTCTTGGCTTCTAAATTTTTTAATTTTAAAATGGTTGATAATGTACACGTGGTTGAATAATATAATGAAATTATGCACATTCTTGATCAGTTCAACCGGCACAACATGAAAATAGATAAGTCTATTATTATTTTTTCAATTATTTATAAACTTCCTCCCTCTTGAACAGACTACAAGAAAAGTCTTAAACACAGCAAATGGAAAATTAACCTAGAAGGCACAAACCAAAGTCTTCACATTGAAGAGAAAGCCAAACTTAATAGTTTTGAGGAACAGTCTGCTATGCCCTTCAAAATTAATATTGTGGAAGAGGGGAATGAGTTTAACCATTCTACAGTGGAAGAGGGGAAGGAGTTTAACCATTCTACTTACCCAAGGATAACCAAAGAGAATCAAAACAAGAAGACAAAGAAGGGTGCATGCCACCACTGTAGAAAGCTTGGCTATTTCAAAAGAGACTATCAACTTCTTAACAAACAAAATGACGGTTCGAACACAAATTTTGTGGCCATAATATCTGAGATCAATGTTCTTGAAGATGATAATGCATAGTGGATAGATTCTTGTGCAACAAGCATGTGTGTAAGGTTCGTAGCCTTTTTACATCTTACAAAGCAATAGATGAAGGAAGTTTTCTTTACATGTGAAATCCTTCCATTACAACATTTTAAGGAAAAGGCAATGTGCATCTAAAGTTCACTTTTAAAAACAAAAATCTTAACTCTTACTGATGTTTATCATGTACCTAAAATTAGGAAAAATCTTGTGTCTGGTAGCCTTCTTAATAAGTTGGGCTTCAAACTTCTATTTGAGTCAAACAACTTTGTATTGTATAAAAGTAGTACATTTGTTTGAAAAGAATACAAGTTTGAGGCAATTTTAAAAGTCAATATTAATCAAATGAATGTTCTTTCATCTTAAGGTTGCATAATATGGCTAATTTAGAATTAATTCTTAAACATGAAAATGATATGCATGAAAAATTTAAAATGTGTGTACAAACTAAAATAACAAGAGCTTTTTTTCGTAAAATCGAAAAAAAAAAAACATCTTTGTTGCATTTAATTGATGGTGATATATGTGATATGTATAGTAATCCTACTAAAGTAGGTAAAAAATATTTTGTTACATTCATTGAGAATTTTTCAAAATATTGCTATTTGAATTTTTTACATTATAAAGATAAATTGTTAGATAAATTTAAGATTTATAAAAAAAAAGTTGCGAATTTTTATTATATTAAAATTAAATGCCTCAAAAGTGATAAAAAGGCAAATACTAATATTCTGAATTTTGTGAATTTGTTGGCATTGTGCATGAAACCAGCACTGCATATATGCTATAACAAAATGGCGTAACTAAAAGGAAAAATAGGATACTAATTGAAATGGCTAATGCTATGCTTTTTAATTATGGGCTTGGTATAGAATTTTAGGGTAAAGCGCTTTTGACTACATGTCATGTCTAGAATAGAGTGACTGATATGAAAATAAAAGTAACATCTTATTAATTATGGAAAAATAGAAAGCCTAATATTTCTTATCTAAGAGTTTAGGGTTATTGAGCCATTATAAGTCTACCTGAATCTAAGATAAAGAAATTAGGAGAAAGAGGCATTGAATATATTTTTGAGATATGCTAAACATAGTAAAGCTTATAGGTTTCTTGTAATAGAACCTAACAGCTTTGTTGAGATTAATGTTTTAATAGAATCTGGAGATGCCATATTTCATGAAAATAGACTTTCCACTCTACCAAAAAGTGTTAACTCTCAAAAGATTGATAACTAATAATAATTGCTCAAAAGTGTGATGCTAATAATGAGCAAAATAAATTGAGAGGAAGCAAAAGAATTAGGACTAAAAAATCTTTTGGACTAGAATTTAAAGTCTATTTGGCAATAGAGGCAAAAGACTCACAATCAAAATAAACCATGATCACACTTAATATAGAATCTAATCTCCTCACTTGTAAAGAGGCAATGAAGTCTCAAGACGCTGCCTTTTGGATAGGAGCCATTAATGATGAAATGGACTTTATTATGAATAATAAAACTTAGAAATTAGTTGATTTATTACCTGGCTCTAAGTCCATAGAATGTAAAGGGATCTTCAAAAAGAAGAAGAGAAAGTTGATGGAGCAGTTGAAACCTTTAAAGCAAGACTAGTAATAAAATGTTGTACACAAAAAGAAAGCCTTGTTTATTTTGATACATATGCATATGTTGCAAGAATAACTACTACTAAGGTATTGATTGCTTTGGCCTCAATTTGTCATTTTGAAATCCGTCAAATGGATGTAAAAAGAACTTTCTTAAATGAAGAAATTCACATAAAATAGTATTTGTCATGCCAGGATAAGAACTAAAAGTTTGCAAATTAGTCAAATCTTTATATGGCCTTAAATTAAGCTCTAAAATAGTGGCGTGAAAAGTTTGATAAAGTGATTGTTTCTAATGAATTTAAAATTCATAAATTTGATAAATGTGTATATAACGATTCAGTGGAAATAAAAGTGTGATTATTTGTTTATATGTAGATGACATGTTAATTTTTAGAACTAATAGTCAAAGCATTGAACTCGCAAAATCATTGTTGTCGTCTAATTTTGATATAAAATACATAGTGCATTCTGATGTAATTTTGGGGATTAAAATTATAAAAAATGATAATGTCCTATTGTTGATCCAATCACATTATATTGAAAAAAATAGTAAAGAAAATTAATTATTATGATCGTGAGTCTATGTCAGCACCATTTGATTCAAACATAAGATTGTACCTTAACACTGGAAGAATAGTATCGCAATTAGAATATGCTATCGTGTTATTGGTATCTTATATATGCTATAACTTGTACTATGCCTGACATTACTTTCGCTATTGGAAAACTGAGTAAATATACTAGTAATCCAAGCCAAGTGCACTACTAAGTAGTGTATAGAAATTTAAAATATTTAAAACAGATAATGGATTGTAGTTCTACCTTAGATATCCTTCAATTTTGCAAGGATTCTCATATGCTAGTTGGATTTCCAACCAAGATGATCGTACATCCACAAGTAGTTGGATATTAAATCTTAGAGGAGGAGATATTTCATCGGCTCAAAGAAGCAAAATTTCATAGCAAACTCCACCACGGCTTCAGACTTTGTAAATTTAGCTTCATGTGGCAAGGAAGCAAAATGATTAAGTAATTTACTTATAGAAATTTTTATTTTGTCCAAACCAATGCCTCCTAAATCTATTCACTATGATAGTGGGCAACTCTATCTAGGACATACAACCAAATCTATAATGGAAAGTCTAGCCATATTGGTCTAAAACATAGTTATGTAAAACAATTACTTACAGATGGAGTAGTCATAATTGAATTTGTGAGATCATGCCAAATTTGGCGACCCCTTTAACTAAAGACCTTGCAAGGTAAATTGTATTGAAAACTTTGTAGGAGATGGGACTAAATCCAGCATCATCTTATTATTAATGATGGAAACTCAACCCAACACTTGAAACATCAAGATCTAGGGTTCAATGAGCAAAAGTACATCATTTATTGTAATAGCAAGCATTGTAATATTTTAAGATATGTCCCAAAGGTGAGTGATTGAGTAGCATAAGGGAAAAGATAAGCTATTTTAGATAAGTTTGCTTATGTGAATGTACGAGATGGTGTCGCGTCCTATATAACTTGGTTGGTTATTAAAGCGTTCATCAAAATAGGATATAGGCACAAGGTCAATCTAAGTTCAACAAAGAATACTTGAGAATTAGAAAACTTATGTGTAAGACATGTTCAATTAGTTGAATAATGCTACTAGTTCGAAGTTTGTTATCATGCCATTTTGATTAAGTTTGAAGTGATATCACTAAGTGAAATTTCAAGTCCTAAAGACACATTTATTTACGCATAAGCTTTTCAAGCTCGTGCAAGATAATTTTTCAAATTCATTTATTTTGAAAATGGTGAGGAATTATTCAAATAATTTCAAAATAAATAATGTTCTATTGTAAGACATGTCCAATTAATTATGTCTTATAGAAGAGGTATTTTTTTCCCTTAACGGTGCATTCTTTCTTAGTGCCATGTCATTTGAAATGGTGATGGTTCAATTCAAACCTTTGATTAAAATCAAATCTTAATCCAATAGCCATGAATGAAGGAGTATCATGAAAGTTGACAACCCAAACGGAGGGGCACAAATATATTTATAAATAGGGGTCCATGTTTAGATCACTTACACATAAAGAAAATGACCCTAAACCAATCTTTTCTCAAATCTTTTTCCTAAAACAAATTTTATCATATAACATCTATATTTTACTCATTAAATATCCTAAAAATATATTGTTTGTTATAGGAATTGTTAAGAAAAGAAGATATCGGCACTTAACTAACAGCCAAGATTCACAAAGACAAACCAAGAACAGTGAATAAACCAGAAACAAATAAAAAACAATGAGGAAGAATTTACGTGGTTCGGTACCAGAGTACCTACATCCACGGCTGAAGAACCCTAAAGGGTGTGAAACTTTATTGCTTAAGATTGATTACAATGTGACTACAAAATGTCAGAGAACTAATCCCTTCCAACCAAGAACTCTTACTCTCAGTATTAGTCACTCAACTTAGCCGAAAAACCATGCCCAGTGATCAGCCTTAGTTCTGTTATTTATACAGCTCTTGGTCATAACTAATTAACCATATGCTGGCCCACAGAGCTGACTCACTGTGCCACCTCATCAGTAATCAAAATGCAACTAACTCTCGGCTTCACAATTCTCCACCTTAGTTCATTCTGAAAACAAACAGCAGCTTCACTTATATCTTTCGCAACTACTAGCTTGGTTCACAAACTATCAACACCAATCAAGTTCAGAGAGTTTCTAAACTTGACTGCAGGAACTGCTTTAGTTAAAACATCAGCTGGATTTGTCAGAGTAGGAACCTTGACAACATTAACCACACCATTAGCAATCTCATCCCTGATAAAATGCAGCCTAACATTAATGTGTTTTGTCCTTTCATGATACTTGGGATTCTTACTGAGCTGAATTGCACTGGAGCTGTCACAACCAATGCAAACTGAATCTTGTTTCAATCCAAACTCATACACTAGTCCACTCAGCCATTTTGCTTCTTTTACTGCTTCTGTCAATGCAATGTACTCAGCTTCAGTTGTGGACAAAGCAACAACTGACTGGAGAGATGATTTCCAACTCACTGCCCCTCCATTCAAAATGAAAACATACCCTGTAATAGACCTTCTCTTGTCTATATCAGCAGCAAAATCTGAGTCTACAAAACTTGATACTTGGCATACTTTAGCATCAGAAGCACTAAACAAAATTCCATGACTAGATGTACCACTTAAATACCTTAATAACCACTTAACAGCATTCCAGTGTTCTCTACCTGGATTCCCCATAAACTTGCTAACAACTCCTACTCCATGAGCTATATCAGGCCTTGTACAAACCATGGATAACTGCACTTGAATAAGGCACTGTCTTCATATGTTCAATGTCTTTATCCTCTTCTGGTTCCTGGAATTTTGACAGTCTGAAGTGTGCTAACAATGGTACTGATACAGGCTTTGCATTACTCATGTCAAACTTATTAAGTACCCTTTTAACATATAGAGCTTGAGTAAGGAATAAAGTTATTGAATTTCTGTCCCTCACAATCTGCATCCCAAGGATTCTTGTAGCAGCCCCCAGGTCTTTCATCTCAAAAATTGAATTCAACTCTATCTTTAGCTTTTCTATCTCCTCTCTTCTTTTACATGCAATAAGCATATCATCAACATAGAGATTGAGGTAAATACCATCTCCATAAGGTAAGGTTTTAAAGTACACACAGCTATCATATTGGCTTTTGCAGAATTCATGGCTGATCATGAACTCATCAAACCTCAAATACCACTGTCTAGGAGACTGTTTTAGTCCATACAAGCTCTTCTTCAGCAAGCATATCATATCTTCAGTCCCCTCTTCAACAAACCCTTCTGGTTGTTCCATGAGAATTTCTTCTTCTAGACTCCCATGCAAGAAG
This sequence comes from Citrus cavaleriei, assembly GCA_030448925.1. NCBI lineage: Eukaryota > Viridiplantae > Streptophyta > Magnoliopsida > Sapindales > Rutaceae > Citrus > Citrus cavaleriei. Next base: position 281,803 of record JAUJEN010000534.1, on the reverse strand, counting down.
GCAGTTTTCACATCCATTTGATCCAATTCCAGGTCATTGAAAGCTATTATTGCCAATAGAACTCTTATGGAACTATATTTAACAACAGGGGAGAATACCTCATTAAAGTCCACTCCATGCTTCTGTGTGAACCCCTTAGCCACAAGTCTTGCCTTATGCCTAGGAAGCTCTCCATCAGCAGTCCCTTCTTTAATTTTATAGATCCATTTGCATCCTACCAGCTTCTTGTCCTGAGGTTTCTTGACCAAAATCCATGTGTTATTTTTCTTAAGTGAGATGATTTCTTCATTCATAGCACCCAACCATTTTTTTTCCTATCTTTACTGCTCATGGCCTGTTTGTAGTTTATAGGCTCTTCACCAATAACTTCTTCAGCTACTGCCAGGGCATAAGAGACCATATCAGCTATGCCATACCTTTTTGGTAGCTTAATGACTCTCCTCTGTCTGTCCCTTGTCAGTTGATAATCATCCAATTTCAAGTTGTTGTGTACTCTCTGATCAGTTCTGGAATCCTTTTCTGTGACCTTTGGTTCCTCACTGGTCTCCACCTTCTGGTTGTCTTCCTCATAACTATCCAGGTCTGTTGTTGTAAGCTCAGTTTCTACCCTTTGATGCAGCATTGATTCTTCATCAAACACAACATCTCGGCTTATAAGGGTTCTAGATGGTTTTCCATTAATGCACCAAATTTTAAAACCCTTAACACCCTCTGGATAGCCAATGAAGTAACCCTTTATGGCCTTTGGTTCCAACTTTCCTTGGTTTATGTGAGCATAAGCAAGGCAGCCAAAGATTCTGAGATTGCTGACGTCTGGTGACTTTCTTGACCAAACTTCCTGAGGAGTCTTGAACTGCAGGGTAGATGAAGGACTTAAAATGTTTGGACATAATTGCATTGAACAAAATTCAACTAACTCTTTCAACTAGGGTCCTGTTCATCATTTCTGCCAACCCATTTTTGGGTGTATTTTGTGCCTTTCTATCCCCTTCTTGATGCAGAATTGGTTAAATTCATTTGAGCAATACTCTAACCCATTGTCTATTCTTAACCTTTTTACTCTCCTCTCTGTTTGGTTTTCCATTAAAGTTAGCCAGTCTTTAAACTTCTCTAGTGCTTCATTCTTTTGCTTTAGTACATAAACTCAGACTTTTCTAGAAAAGTCATCTATAAATGTAATGAAGTATTTGGCTCCACCATGAGATGAAACCTGGGAGGGTCCCCATAGATCTGAATGGGTATAATCCATGGTGTTTTTGGTTTCTTGCTTTCCTGGATTAAATCTTTGCCTCGTTGCTTTGCCAAACACACACTTTTCACAGAATTGTAGTGGTGAGATTTGATCAGTTCCTAGCAATCCTGATTTACTAAGCTCCCTTAAGCCTTTTTCACTTATGTGAGCTAACCTCATGTGCCATAGTCTGGTTTTATCACCACTTACACTGTTAACCCCAGGTAATACTACTGAGCCATTCAGAACATACAGTCCATTTCTTCTATAGCCTTTCATTATGACTGTACCATTTCTAATGATCTGTAGTTCTCCATTTTCAGCCTTTATACTATAGCCTAATTGGTCTATCATCCTAGAGATATGAGGTTTCTTTTAAGCTCTGAAACATATCTTACTTGTTCTAAGCTTATGACTTTACCATCATGCATTTTAATGCTAACTGATCATATACCAGCAACCTTACAAGCAAGATTATTACCAAGTAAAACTCTTCCACCATCAACTTTTTCAAAGGTTATAAAGAAATCCTTTTGGGGACAAATATGGAAAGAACACCCTGAGTCAAGTATCCACTCACCAGAAAACTTCTTATCTGCAGCAATAAGAACATCTGCATCCTCTGACTCTCCTTCATCTATAGACATGATATCAGCTTTCCCACTTGACTCCTTTTGTAGTTTCTCCAGCTTCTTTTTCTCAAAGCAATCTTTTATATAATGTCCCTCCTTTTGGCAGAAGTAAAATTTTCTTTTCTTCTTCATCTTATCAGTCTTCTCTTTCTGATTTTTGTTCTTCTTATCTTTGTATATCTTCTTTTCTGTCTTTGTTTTGGCAACTAATCCATCCCCAGTGGTCTGATCTTTGCCATCTGCTCTTTTCTTCAAGTCTTTAGATTCAAGAGCATTCTTGACATCTTTTAAGGTGAGGGTTTGCCTGCCATAGAGCAGAGTATCCACGAAGTGTTCAAAGGAGTCTGGTAATGAGCAAGATTAGAGCCTTATCTTCATCTTCAAGCAAGATGTTGACATTTTCAAGATCGAGTATCAGCTTGTTGAACTCATCAACATGGTCCTTCATAGCTGTCCCCTCCTTCATTGAAAATGTGTAAAGCTTCCTTTTCATGTACAACCTCTTAGCCAGAGATTTCTTCAAGAAAAGCTCTTCCAATTTTTCCCATAAACCATATCCTGACGTCTCTTTTGCTACTTCCCTTAATACTTCATCAGACAGGTGAAGGATGATCGTACTGTGGGCTTTGTTATTTATGGTCCTCAAGTCTCCACCTAAACTTGATGAACCTTCTTCTCTCTCTTTCTTGGACTTTAGTTCTTCCTCATCATCAAGGGCACTGTCTAAGCCCTGCTGTATCAAGATAGCCCTCATCTTTAGACTCCATAAGTAGAAGTCGTTTTCACCATTAAATTTTTCAAGGTCAAAGCTAGTGGTTCCCATATTTGAAGATCAAGAACAGAGAGCTTCGTATCTCTGATACCAGTTTGTTAAGAAAAGAAGATATCGGCACTTAACTAACAGCCAAGATTCACAAAGACAAACCAAGAACAATAAATAAACCAGAAAAAAATAGAAAACAATGAGGAAGAATTTACGTGGTTCGGTACCATAGTACCTACATCCACGGCTGAAGAACCCTAAAGGGTGTGAAACTTTATTGCTTAAGATTGATTACAATGTGACTACAAAATGTCAGAGAACTAATCCCTTCCAACCAAGAACTCTTACTCTCAGTATTAGTCACTCAACTTAGCCGAAAAACCATGCCCTTAGTTCATTATTTATGACTCTTGGTCATAACTAATTAACCATATGCTGGCCCACAGAGCTGACTCACTGTGCCACCTCATCAGTAATCAGAATGCAACTAACTCTCGGCTTCACAGGAATAATATATTAATTCTTGCCACAACATTTAAAAATATTCAGGTTTGCTTCGTCAGTACACAACACAAGAAAACAACTAAGTGCTTTATTGTATCTTAGAGGGTTATTTGCTTAACCCATGTGCATCATCAATCAATTGGTGGGGGCAAATAATATCTTAAGGAATGCCTTAAAGTACACATTAATTTCTAGTAGTTTACCTATTACAATTATTTCCTTTGTCCCTATAAAGTTATAAACACATTACCTTATGATAATAAATTTTGACCATTATTACTATAATTCTCTACGTTTGTCATTCCTTACAACTATATATCCCCAACATTTCTCTCAATCTCCTAAACGTTGTTTCAGATGGGAGTGATTGTTGACCCTGAGAATTTTGTCTGCTTGGCACTTTGCGTATGTTAAGAGTTCATGAAAAGGCGACTAATGTTAGCAATAAGCCGCCCACCTGCATTGCCAATCATTTCCGGACACAGAGAATCAATGCAATTAGCAAAGAACGTTTATCGCGCCTTAACACCACACACACGCACCATCCCAACAACTTGCATATTCCCTCACCTGCAAATATAAAAATAAGAGGTGACTTCCTTGGACTCTTTTGGTTCCAATAGCTATGCTCACTTTTGCTTTATCTTTCGTCTAGCTAGCAATAGCTATTAGTTGTGTTAATGATTAATTAATACGATTTTCTTATTGAGACTTTTAGACCTTAAATTTATCATATTAAATAATAATTGCCAAGGGTATGGTTCTTATTCCATTCATGAAAAGACTTAAAATTATATTTCGCAAGTCGATATCAGCAAAGCTCTCGAGAGAATCAACTTAAAATAATTTAGAGACAAAGGTGTAGGAATAGTGCTCTCATTATCAATACTCAATGACATGCATGCTCATTCTTAGTAGCAGGATTGAATTGTAGTGACTATTGACAATGCAATTTAACCGAACTTTCAGACATATGCCTTTATTTTATTTCATAATTAATAAAATTCATGATCAATTTGTCAACGTACGAATCTTTCTGATTGTATTTGCAAATCGATTGTCGGTCTTCTTCTTTCAATTTAATAATACTTTGAGTTGGAACTAGTTAAAGCTTTCATTCCCATCCCTCCCAAAATAAAAATAAAGAAAATTATGGAAGAAACAAACAGACAATATTGATGAATGATTCCATACTCAAATACTAATCAATACTATAATTTTGTAGATAATTGAAAGAGAAACAAATATTTTTGTGTACGATTCAGTTAGCAGTTAGGCAAAGTGTATCACAGAATATATCCTAATTAACCATAAAAAATAAAATAAAATGTCCGGGAAAATCACCATTTGAAGTGAATATTTGATTTGCATTCACCTTGATATGCTAATCAAGACTGGTCTTGATAGGCTTTCAATTATAATTTAGTAGAATTTTAATGTAATAATTTTATAAAAAAAATCTAAAGGGTGACCATCTTGTAATTCAAGGGAGGGCCTAAGTTACGTGAACTTCTCTCACTGATACTCTGTAGTTGTGAAGAGCGCAAGTTACGTTCACGTAACTTAGCGCCAGCCGTAATTCAAAGGATGATTTAACGTGGACAGAGAGAAATGATTGCTTCATTGGCATATTTTATACTTCATAACAACCATCCCAATTCAAGATTTAAGTTAGTCTAGTTTACTTATGACAAGATACAAGATTAATTCGAATGTTTATTAGAATAATAATTGAAAGGTAGGCCAACAAATTTGAAATCTTAGACATAACATTATTACGTTCAGATAAAAATGTAGAGAACTGATGCAGTGGGTAGTGGAAGCGGATTAATAGGATAGATAAACATCTATCTATATATATATATATATATATATATATATATATATATAAAGTTGGGACTAGAGGAGGTGATGTGGCATCACCATTTTTCATCTTCTTGTATTCTCTATTATCTAATAAATTGGTTGAGATTAAAAAAATAATTACATTACAAAATATTAAAAATAAAAAATAATTATTAGATTACAAAAGATTACATGTCTCTTCCTCTTTCTATTTAAATTCAATAATATGTAACCATTAATAATAATTAATTATAAGTCTTGAAACATTCATTTATTTTATTATGCCAATAATTAAACTTTAGTGGCTTAAATACATCAATTAATTAATATAGGAAGGAAGGTTTTTTCATCTTCCCTCAACAATGCCATTAAGGCCTAATTTTAATGTCATAATCCCATATTTAATTATGCAACTTTTTGTTTAGTGCCTTTTGGCTTCTTCAAACTCTATAAATATTAAGTAATTAAGATTTGTGGCATCATTATTTCTCATCTTTTTTATATTCTCTATTATCTAATCTATATATCTATATATATATATATATATATATATAAAGTTGGGACTAGAGGAGGTGATGTGGCATCACCATTTTTCATCTTCTTGTATTCTCTATTATCTAATAAATTGGTTGAGATTAAAAAAATAAGTACATTACAAAATATTAAAAATAAAAAATAATTATTAGATTACAAAAGATTACATGTCTCTTCCTCTTTCTATTTAAATTCAATAATATGTAACCATTAATAATAATTAATTATAAGTCTTGAAACATTCATTTATTTTATTATGCCAATAATTAAACTTTAGTGGCTTAAATACATCAATTAATTAATATAGGAAGGAAGGTTTTTTCATCATCCCTCAACAATGCCATTAGGGCCTAATTTTAATGTCATAATCTCATATTTAATTATGCAACATTTTGTTTAGTGCCTTTTGGCTTCTTCAAACTCTATAAATATTAAATAGTTAAGATTTGTGGCATCATTATTTCTCATCTTTTTATATTTTCTATTATCTAATATATCGGTTGAGATTAAAAAATAATTACATTACAAAATATTAAAAATAGAAAATAATTAATAGATTACAAAAGATTACATGTCTCTTCCTCTTTCTATTTAAATTCAACAATATGTAACCATTAATAATAATTAATTATAAGTTTTAAAATATTCATTTATTTTATTAAGCCAACAACTAAACTTTAGTGGTTTAAAATACATCAACTAATTAATATAGGAAAGAAGATTCCTTCATCTTCCCTCACCAATGCCGCTAGGGCCTAATTTTAATGTCATAATCTCATATTTAATTATGCAACCTTTTGTTTAATGTCTTTTGGTTTTTTCAAACTCTATAAACATTAAGTATTTAAGATTTGTTATGTTTGAGTTTTTTTTATTACTTAACCAACATCTTTTTTAAAAATGTTCTTGTGTTTTTATTTTTTGACTTATTTGAATTTTTAGTATTGTGTGCTTCATGGAGTACTCTTTTCTTCATGAGTTGAATATCAAGAAGAATGGAGAATTGATTAGTGTGAACATAATTTTTATTGATAAAAAGGTTGTGTACACTTAACTATACATATTAATATATATTTTTAAAGTTAACAAAAAAATAATTAACTTTCATAAATAACATTAGTTTTATAAGGCTGTGTCATCTTTAAAAAAAATCAATTCATATTTTTTATTAGTTTCATCAAGTGCAAAGTAAAAAAAAAAAAGATAATACTAAATTTTTTTTAAAGCTGCGCGAAGCGCTATTTTCTAGTTATATATCATTTTAGTACCAAATCAAGCCAATACAATTAAATTATGCTCTAATCAAAATGTGATTAAATCTCATTTTAATCCAAATGACTCATGAGATTCTAACAACGCTTTAAAAGAGATTAGATGACACTCTAATCTAAACAACTCTACAAGAGAGATTTTAATAAATAATCTCAAAAGAATTACAAAAAAGGGGGCTTTTTTACTAAATAATTGATTTTTTTTTTAACAATGACAAGTCCTCCTTAATAGGATAAACTTGCCTTCTTAGGTTAGTTATAAGAAAAACTAAATCACAATTATATTAAAAGTAAAATATTAAAACATATATCATAATTGACTCTAATTAAAAAAAATCAAAGACTTTAAAAAAATCTAAAATTTTAAAATACCGTACAACATGTGTAGAACCAAAATTATGAATTATAGAACAAGATAATCAATAGCTAGGCAGGTCCTTTTTCTTTTCATTTTGGATAAGGTCATATTTAGAATTGAGGTGCTGTAATTTTTAAGGTATAATTATTGTGGAAGAAAAATTGTAATTAAAAAAAAAGTTAATAATATGTAGTAAATATAAATTTTAAATAATAATTTTTATAAAATTATTAAAGATATAATAATTTTTTTATTAAACAAGTGAAAAATTACATTAACATAGCTTCCAATCTACAACAATTAGTGTTTACCAAATACTTTATTATAATACTTTTTAAACTACAGCTGTCTAACCTCAATTACAAACACATCCTAACTTTAAGAACTTGTTGGATCGGAACACGTCCAGTGGTGGCATTGGTGTGGAGTCACGTGGGAGCGTGGGAGGAATGAATGAAAAGGCCCAAAACGCACATGCAAATTCATTGATTTTTGAGCTATTTTAGCTTTTTATTTTGTGGGGTTGTAACCCGTTCACGTGGGAAAACCTTAGGAGAAGACTTTTCAACTTTCTTACGAGCTAGACTTTTGGACTTTCTTTGAAAGACAGACGAATTGGATAAATTTTATTCACGTGAGCTCATTGTATCATATATATACTAACCATGCAATTGTTAATTCATTGAAACTAAATTATTGCAACCAATTTTTATCTCTGAAAGTGATTATATTGATCGAATCCTTTATATTCAATTACAATTCATGTTTGATAAATTAATTTTACCATATGGAGACATAAATTTTGTCAAAAGCTACAAAAATTTGTCAAAAGCTACTAAAAGATTGATAAGATGTCTCTTTCCATTCTTCTGAATGTCAAAACATTGTTCAGCCCTCTCTTAACATATTGCTGCAATTGAGGGAGTTGTCAACAAAGCGTGGAGTCACCTTTAGTTAGAATACATTTAATTATAAAGTGATTCTACCTTTATTTGTTTTAGTATTAGGAATAATCGACCACCAACGTGATTAATTACATAGTAAATAGCATAATTATCAGAGGTTAATATACAAGAGAGAGCAAGTCTATTAGTGACGAAACTGGACAATTTATTTAAAGGAGGCTATTCTTAATAACAATAACAGCGTCTAACAATAAGATAATAAAACGAATTTAATAAAAATAATGACAATAGTTGTAATAATAAGCTCAATTTCAATAACTTTAATAGAAACATAATATAAGACCTGAATATAAGGTTTAATAAAGACTCTTCAAATTCTCATTAACCGATTCACTATTTTTTTCTCTATTATTATACAAGACAAAACAACACTATATAATATACACAAATCAGACAAAACAAATTGATGATGATGAGTTATTATACTTTTTACTATATAAACAAACAAAAAAAATTTGTTAACTAAATTACTGCAATATAACTTAACATAAACAACCATCTATAATGATAACTATGAATAAAAGTTTAAGAACTAAGAATACTTGTGGGAACTTAATTGGAAGAGTATCTGTATTTTAGAAGAGGATCTACATTTTGTGTTCTTTAGTCTCGAAGATTTGCAAAAGTTGGATTCTTGTAGGCTTTAGGTGTTGGTTTAAAAAATATTTTGCAGCGAAAATATTTATATCGCAATTCTCATACAATATATAAAATTACCATAATTTAGAAATCATACCTTTTTTTTTCGTTGAAGTAATTTAGGCTCTCAGATCACGATCCGTCACCACCAATCTTATTAGATCACGATCCATTACCAATGATCTTTTAGGTTATGACTAAAGTTTGATTTGCACTTAACGTGTGGATATCTTTATCACTACTAAAAGCAATTAGCAAGTGAAATATTTTTTCTCTCAAAGTTAGAGAGAAAAAAAAAATTTCTCTGATTTTGTATATTGTGAATCCTCTATCCTTTTAGAGAAAACAAGTCCTTTTATATCTCTATTTGGTGAAAATCCTAAACACTTTATTTTTCTCCCTTTTTTTTAATAGTATTAAATCAAATTTGATTTAAATAAAAAATAAGAGAGAAACCAAAAATGGCTTTACACTTGTTCTTGTTATAGGGGCCCACCTTGTAGAATAACACAAGGCCCCTAACACACAAGCATATTAAATGGAGTCTCCCACTCAATAATATATTTAGCCTTTTAACCCAAATAGCTAGTTATCTTACTTATTAATCCAGTAGCGGTGCAGTCAATTAAATGAGCTAACCAGAGATCATATAAGTACATACAATAGTGCCTAAAATAATTAGGCCCATAATTAAATTAGCCCAATTATTTAATTCTAAATCTACTCCACTAAAAGATTGGAACTGGCCTCCATAATTGTATGTTATCTAGAATAGTGTTCTCGAATAATAATTCGGCTCATGCTATATTGATTTCTTTACTGAACAATCATTTGTACCACATCGCTAATTAAATTGATACCCCAACTGTCTAATCAATTTAATTACATCTTATTCTTTGACACTTACTAGTTTTCTCTAATGATCATTTTCAACATACTAATTGTGTTGACACACTCTGGCTAGAGAATTTTATGATCAAGTATCGAAAACCCATCAAGAGATGTATTGTACAAATTAAATATTGTTAATCTATAATCTCACTACTTATAATTGCTTCCACCAAGATTCTTTTACAAATGTCATTTCAGAACTCAAATGACAATAAAAAACATGAAACTATAATTAACTAAAGACTGAGATTGCAAAAAAATCAATGCCTATGAGATTTAATAAGTTTGACAATCATTTTAAGGTTAATTAAATCTCATATGTGATATAGTTCAATATAGTCAAACTACATCAGTAAATTCATACATGATTAAAATAAATCATTCAATAAATTTATTACAATCTAAACATAAATAGAGCGCCCAACTATGTTTATCAACTACGAACTTAATTTATTTAATCATAAGATAACTTGTATTTATGTCTTCTGTGAATCTATCTGATGATCACATAAATATATATAATATAATTAAACGGACATTATTCAAAATATTTATGCAATTAAGAATTTTTAAAAAATATCTCAAATATTTTATTAATCAAAAAATAAATCAATCAATATGCTTTAAAGAGCACGTAATCCCAACATTAGGAATTGAAAAAGAAGTTAACGAGTCAAATTGTTTTATAGAATAAAATTGGAAGAAGAGAAAAAATTTAATTTAATTAAATGCAAAGCCACCAACTCTTGTAATAATTTAAAGAAAGTAGGCTTCTTGACTTTTAAGATAGGATAGAGTTAAATTTGAGCTATTATGAAAGAAATTACTAGCGGCTTAAATGAATATATATAATATTAATATTAATTACGTAATTTGAATAAGTAATTGAATTTAAGAGGAAATTTTAGTTCAGGGGGGACTCCGGTCCCCATGGTCACTGTTTGAGTTCGTCATTGAACTCTATATTTAGGGGCCACCCAAAAACAATTTAGAAAACGTGAAGGAATAAGTTGAAATTTTACCCATTTTGTGAACATTTTAGATTGGATTAATTTTAAATTATCCCTCATAAATTGACTATTTTCAAATTACTCCTTACTTTTAAAAATCTCAATTTACTCCTTTTTGTTAAGAAGGCAAATCAAAAAATAAATAAAATAAAATAAATGTCAATCTACTCCTATTTTTTCAAAAAATTGGGATAAACTTAAGATTTTCAAATGTAAGAGGATGATTTGAATATAGTCAATTCACAAGGGAGTAATCTAAAATTTACCCCGAATTTGACTTTTTACATATTCATGTTTTGTGAGTTTTTTGTATATTTCATCACTACTAATATGATTAATCAGTGATTTTACTTTTTTTTTTTGTGTCTCTACTGTAGAGTAAGGCTCACTTTGTTCTCCCTTAATTTTTTTGTATTTTCATTTTCTGCAAAGAGGCTCATTCATAAAACAATAATAACAACAACAATAATAATAAGAATAATTAAAAAATAAAACATTACATATTTTTTGTTAAGCCTGATAAATTTTACGATTCATGCCCCTCACTTTGGCCTTCTCAATTTTATAGACTTAATGTTATAACATACTAAGCTTTTAGTTCTTTCATTATGGCCGCCGTCAAACCAAAATCTTGATTATGCCACTGTCCACGATGAAGCGTGTTGACTACTCCTGATGGGATTGTCCACCAATACTTATCTTGTTTTGTTTCTAAATTTTGTTTCTCACAAGAACGAATATGGGGCTATTTCTAGGGAAGGCAGTAGGTAATGTATGGTTGGGGTTACCCGCACCCTAAAAAAATAATAATAATCAATTGTCAAACCTGCACCATGCCCATGTAAGTTTCGTATATTATAATTATTATTGTTTTCTTTTCTTTTTCTTTTTTTCTTTTTTGAAAAACTCGCTTATTGTTGATTTAACTATTATCAAACCTGGAATGATATCCGAAATTTTTTTTCAGGTTCTCAAATTTCAAATCATAAATGTTAAAAACTACATTCGATAAGTGCTGCTCTACGCGATGATTCCCCCCATGTTTAGAAAATCTGAAAATGATCTATCTTGGTAGATTTTGATTCAAAGTTTCCCTTCATGTTGTTGATTTGCTACATGCTGAACAGAGGCTGACCTACCGGGCTAGCCCAGTCGAGCCCAGGAAACTTTTGTTTATACCCCTTAATATTTTATAATTTTTATAGGAAAATTATCATTGTACCACTTTTATTTTGCCTTATATTTATCCAATCATTACAACATTTTAACATTCTTTTTTTTTTCATTTTATCAACACTTTTTCATTAACACTTTTAAATAATTTTAATAAAATGATAATTTTACCCCCAAATAAATTAAAAGACTATTTTATCTTATAAAAACTTTTAAAATTAAAAATTATAATCATAAAAATATCCCTAAATTTAATAAAAAAATAAATCCCAAATAAAGGTGCTCAACTGATTTTTACTAAATTTACATTTTACAAAATTTTAATAATTATTTTTATTAAAAATTATAATTTTACAAAATTTTAAAAAAATAAATGAATTTATTTATTAAAAAATTATAATTTTGTAAAATTTTATTAAAATAATTGAATTTATTTCTTAAAAGAATAAATCCTAAAATTTTAATAATTTAGGGGATTTTTATTAAATCCCAAAATTTTGCAATTATTTTTATAATTATAATTTTATATTAAAATAATTTTTATTAAAAATAAAAATTCTAATTTTGGGATTTATTTTTATTAAATTTAGGGATATTTTTATCATTAAATTTTTTATTTTTAAAGTTTTTATAAAATAAAATGGTCTTTTAATTTATTTGGGGGTAAAATTATAATTTTATTAAAATTATTTAATAGTGTTAATGCAAAAGTGGCTAGTTGATACAAATGTGAAAAGAAAAGTGGTGCAAAGTACATGTTAGAATTTTGTAGTGGTTGGATAAAAATAAATCAAAATAAAGGTGGTGCAATGATAATCTCTCATTTTTATATAATAATAGTGTTCTTATTTTATTTTTAAGTATGTCCCAGTTCCATATTTCTTTTTTTTTAAATTAAAAATTTTAAAAATGACTATATTATATATTTATTGGATTAATTAAATTCATTAGGCATGTCTAAAGATTTAGTACTGCTTTAACTTATTATAAAAAAAATGTTACGATTTGGTCTAATAAAAAAAAATTGCCATTTATAACATTGTCACTAGTATTAGAAAGTTCTAAAATGATATAGTAACAATCAACATTATTTTTACAATTCCATGATTTATTTCTTTGACAGTCACACTTTTCTTTTTTTTTATCATTGAATCAAATTATTAAAATAAATCACATTCTCTATCACTAAAATCAAAAAATATTTCATAACTTTTTTAATGTACAATTTAATAATTTATATTATAAGTTTATTTATTACATTATTGTTATTCTTTTATTAAATATATTTGTTTTACTACAAGTATAACTATAGTATGTTATATATGTTGTTTTACTTCTTTACATGAATAGACAATCACATAAATTAGATTGAGATAATAAAAAGTTCTAGGTCCATCCCTGATGCTGAATCAGTTTTGTGAAAGCTAAATAAATGAAATAAAAGGACTCAAAATGAGGGGGAAAAAAGGGTAAGGCTACCTACTGTTAGAGGAAATTTATCCCATGTGAGGTATGTGATATAGCAGTCATCAAGACCATGCGAATTATATTTATCACATTTTTGAATTAATGTTTTCCTCAATACAAGAACTGTATAGCAAGAGGCCAAAACGCCACAAATTAATCTTAAAAATTTATCACAACAATTGCGGAAAATTAAATGATGGGACAAACAAAACAAAGCACTTAATCATTGTAAATTTGTAATCCTACTAGAAGCTTCCTCACGAATTGACTTATATGATGCGACAAATAAATTACTTATAATGTATTTTATAATTTTTTTACAACTTTTCAATAAACGGATACCCACGCAAGTATGGGCAGGGTTATCTTTCTTTACCAAATTTGGCCATTTCCCATTACGGAATTTGGTTTGTATTATCAAATCCGCCAATTTTCCACAAAATTACCTGTAGTGCCCCACTCTATTGAACGAATACAAGCGGGTTCATTGGTTCACAAGTAAAGTTGTCACCCCTAGCTACTTCCTGCCCTTTATTGTTCCTTTCTTCTTAACTATATTTTTGCACTACATAAAATAGATAAATAAATGCTTTGCTAATGAATTGCTAAAGATCTAGATTAAGCTATACAAAAATAGAGAGGCTGTCAATTTTCTCTTTCTGAAATCAATATATATTATTTATCCTCCTAGTATTTTCGTAAAATCTGAAAATCCTCATAGCGAAAACAATGTAAAAAAAAAAAAGGAGTAAATGGGTCATTTGCTTGATATTTTTTTCTTGAGAATATAGAATAATATTTATTATAATATAAAATGCTAAAAAATAAAAAAATACAAGAAAAAATACTATTGTTAATTTTTTATTCACATCGAAACCTCTATTGCTTATTTTTAGTATTTAAATCTTTTATTTTAATTTTAGTTTATAAGATTTATATAATTTATAATCAATATGAATAAAATGTATTTAAAAATAAGGATAATATTATAAAATTATAATGCCAAGGAAGTCATTGAGTATTATGAAAGCAATAGCCGATAAGTGATATATATTGATTTCAATGAGGAAAAATTGACAATCTCTCTATGAAAATATTTAATAAAAAATTTACTATATACACATATCTCTTGCAATGTTGAAAAGAATATATATGTTAAGATCGATCCCATTTTTCTATGTCATGTGTAATATATTATTATGATTCATCCATGTTTTGTAGCGTATTATTTGTTATGCGTTAAGAGTATAGTATCAAACATGGACAGTAATATAAAGGCAATAATTTTAAACTCCACAAGAATTTCTTATATTCTATAGTAATCACATACAAACAAATCATGATTTAATAGAAGAAGAAACATGCGTTGAAGTGAGCAAAAGGTGCAAAAATATATGTATAAAAGCTGTTATAATTGTTGTACTGCAACGAATAAATGGATAAATTTAATTAATCTTAAACCAATTCTAATTTTTGTCCCCTAATTGCAGCTGCGCATTTACTGTGTCTTATTGTTAGGACTCTTTTTATGTAATGTTTCGTTGCTAAGGTGACAATTAATTTAATTATCTAATGACCCCCTTGTTCTCCCAATGTAATTTTTTCAAGACTATGTTTGGCAAACAAAAACTCTTTCCCATACAGTTCCCAATATGTATAATGACAAAATTTTTGCTAAACGAGCATATCTATATCTCCATTCTTATGTATATAATGCTCAACTTCTCTTAAACTATTACAAACTGTACCATGAATTGTTTCTCTAAAAAAATTTGTATATAAAATCCTTGCATTTTACTTCTTCAATCATTGCTGATTAGTTGTTTATTGAAATATTCTGAAAATTTTTGCTAATAAAATTTTCTTTTGTGTACTGAAGCAATAGTTGGATGATGAAACAACGGTTGATAAAAATGATTTTCTTATTTCTATAACGGGAAATAATACCTTGACCTTTTATCATATACAATATGAGTTAATTAAAAAGAAATTCAAAGCTTAATACAAAGTGAGAAAACGAAGCTTAGCCCATATGATAATAAAACGACAATTTTAGTCATAATCAGCCACGTGGGCCGCTCATGATCATAGTGTAGTACCCATGAATTTTTTTATTTTTTCCTTTCTAACTTTTGCTTTTGCTTTTGCTTTTGCTTAATTTAATTAATATTTCAAAACCATGGAATCTATATGGTAATGGGTTTGGTTGCACATTAATTTATTATTAATTTATGTGTTGGACCTTTCATGAAAGCAACAGGAAACGTATGAATTACAATTTTACTTATTGATTGATAGAATATTAAAACGTATTAATTGGCTTTAGTGTTAGCATTTTTCAAAAAGCTGGCTCGAATGTGTTTGTCATACGATGCTGATGAGTTTTGGAGTGATATTTTTTTAAAACAAGTAATACAGCTAACATGATCACACTAAGGTATGGGTGGGCTAGTAATTTAACACTGAAGATACTTTGAACTATATAAATTTGTAAATTTCTTTTTTTCTTTTAGGGTTAGGAGTGAACATAGTCTAAATTTATTTTCTAATTCATTGTATCTTCCAAGATCTAAATTTAGGTAGCAAACTAAATAAAACTACTTAAAAATCATTCGACCACGTCCTTAAAAGTCGTAAATACATTTATATCTACTAATTTAAAAAAATATATATTTAACTTTCTACTATGCATGCCTTTTCAAATGTTAAAAAAATTTACTTAAACCCTTTCAATTGTAAATATCTTTATATATATACTCTCTACACTCAGAAAAATATAATAAAAACAGATAAAAAATTAGAATTACATCTCTGACTTTTCAAAGTATTTCTTAAGTTGCAAATAGACACATATGCCCTAGAGTTATTTATTCTTGCCTTTTTTTTTTTGTCCTTACAAAATTTATTAAAATCTTGGTATGATATGTGTTTCAAATTTTGTACAAGTTCATGAACGGTATTTTCCAAGTTTATGGGCTACAAAAGAATATGAACAGAAAACTTATTGTTTGTAATTTTTCTCAATTAATCAAAAGAGGACCTATTTGCTTAAGATAAATTTTTTACGGAATCCTCTGCTTTATACAAGTTATATGTTTGTGACAAGTTGAAGTTACATATTTGGATTTTAAAAATATGATAAATAATTTTAATCCCAAGTACCGAAAAGTTGAATAGGATTTAATTAGTAATGGAGGAATATGAATTAATTAATTAAAAGAAAGTGAACGAACTTCTCCGTCTGTATTATTCAACAAAAGAAAAAAAATTAACAAACGTCCATGATATATATAACATCACTTTCTGACACATTAGGAATGTCTTAAAAGTTCTTGCTTAATTTGCAAGTTTTTACTACAAGTCATTAGTATGCCCAAGGGTCAAGACACAAGACTCCCTTTCTAGCTATTTTCCTAATTGTTAAACCTCTCTATACAACTTTTTTTTTTTTAATCCCAATTTACTGCATATATTTTATGCCCTTTTTTTAAACTAAATTTTTGAAAAGCAATCTTAACAGTATCTAAAGAAGGTTAAATGAGATCTAACATGTTCTCCGATATTTATATATAATTGCTTATTTATAATTACAAGTATCACATCATTGATTTCCACTTTGATAAGGTTTTAATTAAATCACTTTTTGGTAACCTATAACATACTTTAATATTTGACCTCTAAATTTTAATTATTTATAATTTATGAGTCCATCTCAATAAATGATTTTATAAAAACTATCGAAAACGTTCTTTATGCGGGCTTGGGTATTTATTTATGTTTTATTACTTTTTAACAAATGATCTAGAGAACTATATATTAAATTACTTGCTTTATCTGCTATGCTACAACATGTAAATAAGAAAAAGAGAATATTTTACTTTGTAATATAAAGATACAAGTATATTTGAAGATTTTATTTCTATTACATTATGGAAATTGATACTACTATCTACAAAACTTAAAGAAATCTCATCATTTAGAAAATGGAGCAAGACCGCCCTATTGTTCGATAAAACTAATATAGAAACCCTCCTGATGTCTTAAAATACATTCAAATTCATCTGAGTATCAACCTTTTTTTTTTGTTAATCTTAACATTTTACTTCCAGTAATTTTTTGATGTTGAGAATATGAATACCTTTAATTATTTAATTACTTGAATAATTTTTTAGTCATAATTAATTGAAAAATTAAATGTAAATTAATATATAAATAAACTATTTTTTAGAATAACAAGTTAATAAATATTGTATTACATTTAATTTTAATTAGTTATTATTAAAAAATTATTCAATCAATTAAATAATTAAAAATATTAGTACTGCCAACATCAAACACCAAGGATAAAATAGTAAGATTAGTAAAAAAAAAAAATTAACATTCATGGGGGTTTGGATGTGTTTAAAACATCAAGGGGTCTGGATGAATTGTTTCAAACAATTAGGAGATTTTGCTCTTTACCCCTTTAATCATTAGCTAAAAAAGAAATCATTAACTAAAATAAATAAATAAATAAAGTGAGAATATCATTAAAATACAAGAAAATATATATTTCAATACATTGAAAATGGTATTTTTTTTTAAATTTTTTTAATGACATTTTTACTTTAACAAAATGATGATTCTCTCATTAGAGAGTGATCATACACACATAAAAAAGAGAGCTCTTTCAATTTTTAAATCAATGAAAACAGTGTTCTTATTATTATAGATAGATTTTAAGTTAATTCATTTAGCATGCAGGGTAACTTTCTCCAGTCATCAATATTTAAATCAAGGTAGTTAAGTTTTAAAACCAATGAATAAATTAAATATTAATCATCCCGATTTGTGCTAACAAATATGTCTTTTCCTATCTACAGACGTGACAGTTAAGGATTAACAAATTATCAAAAAAAATGTTAATCTTTGTGATTTTTTAAACATTAAATTAACACATCTTTCGGCAACATATAGGCCTTCGTTTTCCCGTCATCTTTTTATTTAAAAATTAATGGATCAAAGTGATCAAGATTAATAAAATAAATTAGTTTGATTACACCAAAAGCGAGTGGGGACATCGGATTTAAGCATATATTAGAGCAAGTTAATTACTTACTTTGGAGTCCGAAGACGTGATTTTATTGGTTGAGGTTGATGTTATCATATAGATTATCAATACGACGATCTTAATAAATTTTTAATATACTGAAAGACAACAATGTAACGCATGTAAAATGAGAGCACTTACTTGGAAGAATCACCGGCCTACTGGTCTCAATTATTTGAGCTAGTCAATTGTTATTAAGAAAGCTACTACGATTTTTTTTTTATTTTTTTAATCAATTTTCAGACCTTCAAAGCATACCGTCTTAAGCAAATTAAAAATGTTCAAACAACATATATGTCAAAACATTGATCGCTGACACGTTAACATATCTTAAGCAACATGTGTATTAATTTAATCTTGTCTTTGTTTGACATTATTAGATTTCTCAATATTTGATTAGTAAGATATGGACCATTAATGTGGATTAACTGACTCTTATTCAAAATTAGATAAGAATTTAATAACGACTATCATATATGAATATAATGTTTGGAAAAAAAATAACATAACTTAAGGGTTTCAACAAGGGCTTGTTAAAACTCTATATATTGAAATAAAGTCAAATTATGCTTACCAATTTGTATTAAAGTTGATATTAAGGTTTTGGACTAGCAGATGAGGGTGAGGCTTTAAATAAAAAACTAGGTGATATTAGCTTCTACTTTTCTTTTTTTGGTAAATTGCTTCCCCTCTCTATGAAAATATACATAATTAAAGTTCGTTAAAAAGAAAAGAAAGCTAGCTACGAGATTTCATGTCAACATCAACATGGATTTGTTAATTTATTTCCTGGATATTGTTTTTCTTTGAGTTGCATTTTTTCCTCAAAAGGATTTTTGGGTTATAATTAAAGGAAAAAAAGAAGCACAAATGAACTGAACTACGATGCATAAAGGTTATCAGCTCATGATATGTAAGAGTGTAAAAATCTGTTAGTAAATTTATATCTAATACTGATTTGCATTCTGCTTTACTTTTTTATAATCTTTTGTTCCTTGTTTATTTAAAACGATAAATAGTCAAATTTTAATTAAATAATATTTTTTATTTAATAATAATCAATCATTATATTATAAAAATTCAATGGAAAACTCAATTTAACATCAAATTTAGATTTCTTGTTTCCACCGAAAAGAAGTGGTCTTAATTGTATGGGTAAGGGTAATATAGAAATAGAAACTGTTTAAATTTTTTTTTTTTTTTTTTTTTGAGAAGAAACTGTTTAAATTGTTGATATATATATATCGATGAAAATTTGAAAGAGATGTGTGACGGAGACAAGGGGAGATATGGTAGCAGAGTTGGTGGATCTTCCAAGGACAGATCAAGTCTAATCATCCAAGTCAAGCCAAAGCCCTGCTTGTAAAATCTTTGGCTTTGCTTTACAAGTTTACATTAATTACATTTAATCATTTACTCTCTCTGTCTCTCTCCCCCCATCTCTATTGCCTCGTGGTCGTGGGTTATTGTAATCGGCTTTTATGAATGAATTGACATGCTCATCTAACTTATCCATCTATCTATCCTAACTTTAAGACTTGAGATCGAGATACACACACACACACACACAAACAAGACAAAGAGGGACTCAGAATCAGAAAGAAATGTAGAGGATAGAATGAGTGATTACAGAGAAAAAACTGAAAGCTTTTATTAAAAGCCTCAAGCAATCTATTAAAAAAACACATTGGCAGAGTGATTGGATTGGGTCAATAACTTTACAGTCTATACAGATAGACCCCCGGAATTTAAGGGGAAAAAATTCAGGGAAAAAAAAGAAAGAAAGAAAGAAAGATCAATTCCCAATGGGAAAATTGAAAGGGACAGCTGCCTCGTGGCTGACAGCTATATTTATGGATGCATCACTCCTGCGTTTCAGAACTTTGACTTCAACACCGCACGTGGTCTTCCCTAAATTCATTTTACTGACACTTCTAACACATATACTTACTTTATGTGGGTTTGTTGTAGCTAAGTCGAAGCCAGAACTCAAGGCCACTCACCACTCGCTGCCTTTTTGTGTGATGCTAAAGGCAGATGAATCATGTCCTTGCTCACACCCTTATGGTAAATTTATTTATACATTAAAAACCGGTATTGGCCAATAAGCTTTTGATCTAGCGGTAAACTTCTGCTTTTATAATTAAGCATAGTTAAACATGATTGTAAGTGTAGGAGTTCGATTTTCTATACACTCAAACTCTCTCAATTAAGAATTATGTATAATTGTGTGGAGTTATTTGTAAGTTAAGTATTTTATAGCATTTAATATGATATTGTAAGTTCCAGTTATATGTCTGATTAGTCAAGTACTTCATAGCATTTAATATAATATTGTAAGTCCTAATTATATGTCTGATTAGTCAAATACTTCATAGCATTTAATATGTAAGTCTCAGTTATATATCTGATTGTAAATAACATTGTAGTGTCTACTGTAATAGCAATTGTAAATATCTGATATTGAGTACTATGTACACGAAACATCATAAATATTACTTGTATTATTCTACCCATCACATTAGATTTTGTTGATTTCTATTTTGATTGCAACTTATAAACCATAACACAATGTAAAAAGGAGTAAAAGAGTAGTAGATCCAAGTGGTCAGTGACTATAATTTATCTAATTGTCAATTACATTAAATATAATTTAGGAAAAAACTTATATCAATAGCAATATCTCAAAACAATAGAGAATGCATAGTTGATTTTGGTGGTAAAGTTGGACTCAATATTAGATTCGACTAAACTGAAGGATTATAAATAATTAATTATTTTTTAGGGAAGATTAGATAAAAAATATATATATGTTTATTTCTGGATATCAATCAAATTTGAGATAAAAATTTATATTAATTATATTTTAAAAAACTAAAAATAGAGGACACTACTTGAGATCAACCTTGGTAAGAACTTTCAATAGTTCAATATGCTGGTTGTGACCAGGGGTCTTTCTTAATGCTAGCTCGTTACCTTGAAATCTCATTCAATACATTGTCTTGATGTATTATAAAATTTATAATGAAATTAAAATAAATAACTAAATAAATAGATATATTTTTATATATATGGAGAGACTCAAATTCTCCGCCTGAAGAAAAAAAATGTTGCCTAGCTCAATTCAGGAGTTTTTTATTACGGAAATTTCACCCAAAAGTTAGGCCAAATGTGGTGTATGGTTCCCCATCGGCCCCTGCTAGCCTATACAAGCTGCAGGGTGCTGGTCCCACAGAAGAGTAATATATTTGTATCATTCTTTGAGATGCAATATTTTATGAAAAGAAAATGTTTATAAAATATAAGTTTATTTGTCATTTCAAGAAACATATAAGAAAGAAAAGAAATAGTGGAAAACTAGTATAAAATTAGTACGACATAGGTATATAAACCCTTGAGTCTGCGTTGAGGTTACGTGGATCCAAGAATTGGATTTGATGTTTATGATTCGTGTTTTAATTTCTTCTTTTATTTATTTTCGTTTTAGGTCATCTTAAAGTACGACAAGACAACTGTGAGAAACAACCAAAATCTCCCCCACTTTACTCTCTATTCAGTTGTACTCTTTCACGCGCCTTTTGTGAATTGTTGTTCTTCGTAAGGTTTATTTATTAGGCTAATTCCATTTACTCATAGATAAATTGATATATTTGAATTTACTGTCTAAATATTGAAAACGTTAATCCACCTCTATTTACCATTAAAAGCTTAAAAAAATTGATGAAGAATTTTATTAACAATGACCCTCATAGGCTCATATACCTCGATTTTTTCAATGATAAATGAGGATGTGATGTTATTTTTAATAATTTAAAGGATAAACTGAAGTGTGTTAATTTATAAATGGAGTAAATTGAAATCTGATCCCATAATATATTTTATAGTCGTTTATAAAAAGTTAAATTGCCGTCTGTGATGGCTAGTTAGGTACTCTTCTTTACAACTATTAACAATGATTGTTTTAATATCATTGTTTGACGTAAAATACGTTAATATTAGTTATTCATATAATCATAGGTCATCCACATATTATTAATTTATCTTTTGAAGCGTATCAAGTGCTAAGTATAATTATTAATTACAAATCTTTCCTGGACTCAGTTATTTGCAATTGTTCGAGCTGTTGACAAATTTAGTATCGTAGTATTCATTGCTTCAGTGGTGGGATTCGCCTCCACTTATTTTGCGGCGCTTTCTTGACATGGCATGGAGAATTACTTCCAATTAGACTCAAATTGTTTCTCCTAACGGCTACCCCTAGTATTTGTGATATTCTATTGCTTGGTCGGTAACGATAGATGTACAATATATATATATATATATATATAGATATAAAATAGCACATCACTACTATCGACAAAAAGAAATTTTACTACAACGCACAAATATATAGGTCCTTTATAGTTCTCGTGCTAATCCTCACCCTTTTTTAAATGACAACATCATCGTCATTATTTGATTTCGTTTTAATAATTTTCCTAGTATGTGTGTGTATGTACGATCATAAAAATTAGTCTCTTAATTTCCAGAATCACTATAAGACTGAATCACTTCCAAACTTTATATTAATGAATAAAGTTATAAAATAGAACCAGATCCAAGCAACAATAATTTTTTTTTATATTAATTATTGTTATATGAAAATAGGGAGAATAATAGTTGGGTAACTAAGGTTGCTTATTTCTACCACATACATTTCTATTTTACTGAACTGCTCATTCTTATAATTTTTTAATTTATTGTGTTCTAAAAGATAGAGGAATGGACAACGTCCAATTTATTTTTTTAATCCTTAGCTTCCCTAGGATTCATATAAGGGTGGCCAACTAAATAAACTGCTCAATAACTACTCAACTAGGCTCTTGAAGATTTTATTATACATTTGTACTAATGATACTATAACATTAAAGTTTAAACTTTACTAGTAAAAGGTGAAGTTGAAGGTTTTATACACAAAACAATCTTATATGTTTTGAAAAAGACATTCATTCCAATGATAATGAAGATATAATATGAAAAACACCAAGATAAGTATGTTTTTTTTTTAAGGTTCTGGTTAATGTTTAGGAAATCCAAAAAATATTACGGACTTAACTAATAAAAATGAGAAGTATTCTGACTTCAGTATCACTCTCTCCAAAATATTGAAATAACAAAGTTCGTTAAATGATAAGTGAACGATAATGATTTTACCATTTGAAAAGAATAAAAAGTTAAATGTTTATATTATAATGTTATTCCTCCTCGTTCTGTCCAGGTTTCCTCATCATAATAACAATAACTATTATTATTATAAAGTTACAAATAGTTCGGAAGGCTGAATGATTTTGTTTCAATTTTTTTATGGTGTTTTCATTTGTTAACTCAACTCCTTTTGCTTTCTTTAATAAACAAATTAAAAAAATTTAATGTCCAAAATTAAATAAAAATAGACGGATCCTTGTGGCCGCGTAATGATGGTTTGATTCATTTGAATGAATAGAATATTAACTGCCAACAAAAGTTTTTAGGTCATGGTTGATGAATTAGGTCTGTCATAGTCAATTGAAGTTTTTATCACTTCAAGTAAGAAAATGAATACTCCAATTGAATTTTGTTTTTAATATTAAATTTTTTTAATAATATAATAATTAAGAATCTACCCAGACTTGTCTTATTATATGTAATCTAATTGAAGTCCAATCATAGTTTATATAATCTTAAGAATAATGAAAATATATATTCATAAATTGGAAAAAAAAATTAATTTCATAACTATATAGAGAGACTTAAACCCTTAACATCGAGCATGTCACAATAAAGTATTAACCACTAAGCAATAAGTGGTTGACATACTTCAATTGGATTAATTTCTGGCACTTTTTTTATTAATTTCTTGTTCATTGCCTTCTACTTATTTCTCTCTCGAGTCTAGAACTTCAACCTTGCATGTACAAAGCCAAGATGTTAGGTGCATGTAAACCCGGACAAAAGCCAAATAAAAAAATTGGAGAACTTTTCTTTGGATAAATATTTAAGCTCTAAGTTGAATGCTTTCCTGGATAAAATACCGAAAAAATCTCTCACTTTCTCTTCTTTTCTTTCTTTTTTCATACAACATAGGGTTCATTTGGAATTGAGATTGGACAACTATAACTTAAAAGATACAACACTAAAAGTGTTTGGTAAACCTTAGCTGCTGTAACTTGAAAGTTATGTTGATATAATTTTTTACTTATATGATAAAAAATTTATTGTATCTTTAATAATTTTATGAAATTGTTATTGAACATTTATATTTACTACATACAGTTAACTTTTGTTTAATAATTACAATTTTTTTTCACGACAATCTATAACTTTTAAATTACAGCACTTCAATACCAAACGGGACCATAGTCTGTTGAAAATTTTACCACAAGTATCCTCTCTATTCTTTCTTTTCTTTTGTCATACAATATTGTATGTGGAGTGCTCATATAAAAGACTTTTGTCATTATATTCCACCACTATTAATTCTGAATTTCAATAGCATTCATTTTCTTTTCCATTCTATTTTTGTAGCATAGTTTTTTTTAAGGGACAAGACTTATTATATCCCTCCTAACTAGATATCTTGATTTTTTTAATTAAGCAATTTTTTCTTGCTTCATTCGAGGTTCGTCTTAAAAAAAAAAAAAAACGGTTGAGAATTTAGATTTCTCATCATCTAAGTATATCCCCTTTTTATAAGATCTTTTAAAATATGTACATATAATCATAATTTTATGGAGTAGGATACCGCCCCAAGTACTAGGGTCAGAGCTATGATTGAAATTTTAAAAGGCCCAATTTTAATAAAGATAGACTTTCAAAGGATTGTTAACGTTAAAAAATTGTATTTAATTTTTAAGGAGGCTAAAGGTGAACCATAAAAATATATATTTACAGGGGTTCTGTTGGCCCATGGACAGCTCCACCCCGATTAAGTTAGCGGATAATTCTAGACACTTGTCATAACAGAATTAATATATGTATAATCTTTGCAAACTATTTGTTTATAAATAATTAAAATGACATGAAAATATTTCTCCATCAAGGCTACTATAACAGCAACATATGATCATGATCAAGATCTTTATGTGATTTACATATAACAGTGATAAAATCTATATTATTGCATGCGCATATTAGAAGAAGCAGACTAAAGATGGCCGCCACACCATTCAACTTATTAACGCGAATGATTCAATTGCAGTCGTACGTATACATCGACACACCGTTTCATAAGCTGGTTAATTATATTATTCAATTCTCAACGTATATTTGAACTTGATTGCCAATTAACCTATTTTATATTGGCAAATACAAATATATTTATAAACTTCCCAGAACACGTGGTTAGGTATCCAATGTAGACCTGAACTTTAAAGGTTAATTAATTATTCAATAAACATTTTTCTATGCAGCTCGAATCAAACATTAACTTATCGTCTAAATAATTTAATTAACAAGAAATCAACTGATCGATTTGGAGTGAATCCTGCAATTGGATAATTAATAAGTAATCATATATAACATCCTTAATAAATTAGAACTTAAATATAAGTTTAATCAATAGCCTGGTCAGAGCATCACTACAGTGCCAGTTAGTTAAGCTATCAATATCAACCGGTGTTGGGCGTGAGCTGCACATTTTTATTTTCTTAAGCAAAAATATTAAAAATATGGTTTATGAATCACATTAGTACATTATTAAATATCATTAAAAAGTTAATAATAATCAGATCGGATCGTCCAATTTTTTCACAATACGCACTTATCTATTCATTTTTTATATATAGAAACTCTGACGTTAAATTGAAGCAAGTCGACATTGAGTTATTATGTTTTTTTTTTTTTAAAAAAAGATAAGAAAACCTAAAAATAAATTAGAAAATCTAGTAGTTAAATATAAGGGAGATAATTTCACATTGAAATTTAGAAAATTAGTTGCAGTTAGAGAGACAATCTCACATCGCGTGAAAATAATTATTGGGCCAAGTTTGTAAACTTAGAAAACTCTCAACTTATGATTTAACTTTTGAGTGTTAGTTAAGTTCATATATTTTTGTATCTTTTTTTTTTTGTCGAACTTCGATGGTATGATGAAAATTTCTTAAAAATAATAAGAAGAAATTCACCTAAATTGGAGGGACGTAATAAGCTTTACCCCATATCAAACTATGAACATAAAGTCATAAAAGCTAGCTAAAAAATAACCTAAACAAAAAGTGCTAAGAAAATAAACATCCACGAAAAAAAAAACTACATAAAACATTAATTAGGAATACTTAGAACATGTATATGCAGATACGGCAATATATAAGCATACTATTTTTTCACGTGATGGGGATTTAGGCAACACTCAACTCATGCGCACCTGATGGAAAGTATTAGATAGTGAGAAAATATCATGTCCATTTAAGCAACCTTCAAGAGAGACAATCTCACATTAACTAATAATAGTTTGTGTTAACTATTAAGTGAATTAGTCTAACAATCCTCGAATCTTTTTTTTTTTTTTAGTATGAGTTAAGCTTGGCTTTTAGTCTAGAAAACTTGTGAAAGAATAATTGAAATCTTAAAAAATTCAGATAAACCCACAAGATCAATAATGGTATAAGTTAATTTTGAATAATTAAGTTGTTAAAATTCAAAAGAAGGATCCGTTAATACAAATTTTTTTGTTGTAACCCAAATTAGACTTATCTTTAATTATGATTAAATCAAAATGCTAATCAACATCACTGAAATAGCTAGGAATTAACCTTAATGATACTTTATTTTGGCGAATTTAAACGAATAACACATGGTAATTATTAATCACTGAATCACACAGCAATATAAATCACAGTTGAGTTGAGGCAATCAAATGGTCAATCGTGGATGGCGCTGATGAAATGAAAGAAGTAGCCGTCCACGGTGGAGATGAGGATACGACAAAAGTAGGACCCGCCCGCCGCTGCATAGTCTCCCACTTGCCCATTCGCCTCCATTGTTTTTGTAATAATTTAATAATATTGTCCCCCTGCTCTCACGTTAACCAAGCTTAGTCAACTTCTTCCCCTTAACCATAGTTAGTTTCGCCCGTCGTATTTTTATTTTATATTATAATTAAAGTCCAAACCTCCATCTCCATGACAAACGAAACAACTTGTATCATCTAACCCTACCCACACATTTCTTCCTCTAGGGTTCTTTTGTTCATCATCAAGTGTTTCAATTTCCTTTAAACCAACGACGTAGCTCCTATCGCGTGCAACTCACGATCCAATCACACCATTATTCAAAACTTTTTATTTTGTCGGAATCGTTTTAAGGAAATGATTGGTTATCACTCTTAACTGTAAAATTGTTTATTTTATCAAATATATTTAATTCGATTTAACTTAAATATTGTTTACAAACTTCTTTTATAATGAAAAAGTAATACTTTATCTTTCCTAAGGTTATGGATATGTATAAATTATCATAACTTCCGATTTATAATATAGATTCAATTAGTAAAATATTCTGAATAAAATAATTGTAGTATATATTCAAAAGAAAAAGACTATTGATAAACAATAATAAATGCAAATTGAAGTTACCTGCGTGAGGAAAAACACTATCCGGTTTAGTACTAATTCATATTTTTTTCTATTAAGTTAATTTTTTTTTAATTCAATTTCTAAATAACTTAGTAGTAAATCACATATTTTCTACTCACGTGTAGGAGTTCAAGTCCTACTATGTGCATTATGCAGGTTGACTTCTTTTTTTTCCCCCCAAAATATTTGCATTAAAACTTGTCTTAATTATAGTTATTGAGAAAATTACCTATCAACTTATGATTTTGAATTAAGTAGTTTCTTTATCATGGTATTAGAGCTAAGTTCTCAAGGTTGAGTTCTCTTAGGTGCTAACTCTTTTAATTATTTCTAATAGCCTAACTCACTTTTGGGTTATTATCTTTTGGCTCATTTATGAGACTTCTTTCTTAAGTCTCACTCCACATTTTATTTGAGTGGATTTTTTTTTTTGAAAATGAGTGGGATTGTTAATACTTTGTCTAAAATATTATTATTGTACCTTGCCTATTAGCATAAGTTTTTGAGTTAAGCAGCTTTTCTAATAATTTGGAAATGGATTTGGCATGTTTTGTTTAGATATTGGGATTGCATTATTATAGAGTTTATGTTTGCACTACACCCATCATGGATGAGATTTTAATAAATTATTAAAACTATGTCATTACAGATCAGGTTCTTATGACATTCTACTCATTTTAGGCTTAAATGTTAGGATTATCTTATCACAAAATAGATTTTAAGATGATTCAGAGTAGTTTTTTTTAAAAATTAAATTTGTATTAAAATCGAAAAAAATTATTTATTTATTTCTCTTCGAAGCCTAAATATTAGACCACCTACTTCACAACAATAGATGTGTATAACTGAACAAAACTCATCCATTCTCTAATCGCGTTTCTTTCAAGCGCTGCAAATGGGAGTGAGAATTGCATATTCTCTTCATTTCTCAAAATAAGAAAGAAAATTCTAAAAAAATAACAAACATAATATTAAATTTATATATATTTAAACTTTAGGGGTGAGAGAAATGGCTGCGTTTTAGAGTCATTGTCCCCTCCTCTTTCCTTCTCCTCCCCTTTCCTTTCTCTGCACTCGATCCTCGTCGTTGCTGTTTTTGTTTTTCTTATTCATAAATAAACAAATTTCTCTCTATTCAAATTAAATCAATTCATCGAGTCCCGAAGCCTTCCTCCTTTCCCTTTCTTTAATTACTCTTCTTTTATATATAATTTTTCTCACCACTTCCCCTCAACTTAGCTTAAAATAAACAAATTTAACCCCTAAAACAGTTTTTAATTAATTTTTATTTTAATCTTTTTTTTTTCTTTTTCGGGTTTTCCTTTTGTTTGATGTTGGCATGGCCGGTTTGGATTTAGGCACAGCTTCTCGCTACGTTCATCATCAGCTCCATAGACCTGACCTTCACCTTCAGCATCAACCTGCTGATGATTCAGAAGAGCACGACAACAACAACAACAACAACAACCATCGCGTTGGTGGGGCCCAGTTCTCCGATGGAAGTGATCACCACCAAGGCCTTGACCTCGTCAACGCTGCCGGCAACTCAGGCGGCCATGGAGACATCGTCGCCCGGAGGCCCAGAGGCCGTCCCCCTGGCTCCAAGAACAAACCAAAACCTCCAGTTATAATCACACGCGAGAGCGCCAACACGCTCCGGGCCCACATTCTTGAAGTGGGAAACGGCTGTGATGTATTCGACTGCGTCGCCAATTACGCCAGGAGAAGGCAGCGTGGAATCTGCATACTCAGTGGAAGCGGGACGGTCACTAACGTCAG
The DNA here is from genome assembly GCA_030448925.1 of Citrus cavaleriei. NCBI lineage: Eukaryota > Viridiplantae > Streptophyta > Magnoliopsida > Sapindales > Rutaceae > Citrus > Citrus cavaleriei. Next base: position 252,062 of record JAUJEN010000534.1, on the reverse strand, counting down.
CATTAGACAACCAGCTGCAGCAGGAGCGATAGTCACTCTTCATGGAAGATTCGAGATACTTTCTCTGTCAGGTTCTTTCTTACCACCACCCGCTCCTCCAGGTGCCACAAGCTTGACAATTTTTCTAGCCGGTGGTCAAGGGCAAGTCGTGGGGGGGAGCGTGGTCGGGGAGCTGACTGCAGCCGGGCCAGTGATTGTGATCGCAGCGTCCTTCACCAATGTTGCATACGAGAGACTGCCGTTGGATGAGGACGAGCAGTTGCAGATGCAACAAGCCAGTGGGGGCAGCGGCGGTGCCGGCGGTGGTAATCCTAATAACTTGTTTGCTGATGCTGGTACTGGTTCTGCCGGAGGACTTCCGTTCTTTAATTTGCCTCTGAATATGCCTCCGAATGTTCAGTTGCCAGTCGAAGGATGGTCTGGAAACGTAGGTGTTAGGCCTCCGTTCTGATGTTGAAATTAAAAAGGAAACAAAGGAATGAACAATACCATGTTGGTAAAAATTTGATTGTGGCTTTGTTGGAGCAGTTTCTTGAATTAGAAAAAAAAGGTCAGGAATTTTATGTACTACTAATTACTATATCTTTTGTTTCTTGCTTCTTCCTCTTCTGTTCATGTTAATTTTACGTTTTCTTTTTTTCCTTTTCTTTCTTTCTTACTTTCTTTTACTTGGGGTTTTGAACCGTGACTTATGGAAATAGTCTTCATCGTTATAATGGAATTCTCTTCTTTCTTATAAGAAATTAATTGTCGTTGTTTGAGGATTTTATTTATTTATGTATAAATGTTTAAAGCTATCGCCAGCAGCTAAAAGAACTTCACACGACACTAATGAATCAACTAGGGTTTTCTTCTTTCGTAATTTATTGTTTAGGTTCTCATCTGGCTTCCAAATTTAGACCATATTTGGTCATCTTTCTTACTAAGGCTACAACATAAACATTTATTTTTCTTAAGGCAAATCTTAATTTTACAGGATTTAGTAGAGCATAGGATTGTGTTAATGCATTGTTTTCAGGACTGAATAAATACAACAACAGTATAAAAATATGCTATCATGATTCAAGAGCAAGGATTTTCTCAAATGGGCATTCTTTTTGTTGGATGGACTTGTGCTGGTGTCTTTACCAGCATCAGTTACGTTTATGTTGAAGCTGACTTTTCCTTGATCTACTTCTCTTCTTGGAAATGAGCTCCATCTAGTATTTTTTTTCCATTTAATCACAATCCTGTCTCATCTAAATCTCTTGACATCAAAAGCCACAACAACTGCTCCAATTTCAAGTGCTAAATAAACTACACTTTCTCCTCCATCAACAAGCTTTAATTTTCTTGATTAAGTCCAAACCCATTTTATCTTCAGCATGTATCTGCATTTTCATGACATAATTTTGCAAGCACTACTTTTAGACAAGCTTAAGAGTATGCAATAGCTGATCCATATGTATATATTCAGCTTGCAACATTCTTATGGTGATCTACTTGGATTCCAAAAATATTTCCATTTTTGTTGCATTTAGCAGGACTTGCATCTTACAATACGAACATCATCATAGTTTCCTTAAGCCACTTACTCACTGCCTGGATTTGCATCTATCTTTGTTCCTCTCCCAGTGAAAACTCTATACGTTTATATCCAAAATTGGTCTGTGTTTCTACTTTAGCTTGTGCTTATACTATATGATTATATTCCCATCAAGTAAACTGTTTTCCATTTTACATAATTATTTTGTAGGCACTTATCTCATGCATATTTAATTAAATGCTCTTTTATATTGAGAGATATAACTAATCTGCATAAAAGTACTGTCCTTAAAAGCCAGAATAGTTAGGTTTAGAGTGGTATTCAGTTATTCTGACTTTACAAGATAAAGTTGTTGAGAAATAATGAAAGGTTCGGTAAATATGTATTTTAAAATTTTGAAAATAATAATTTTAACAAAATAGTAAGAATTGATTTAAGGTTTTCATGAGTAAAATCTCGTTATATTTCAAATTCCGATTACAAGTGTTTATTAATAACTTTTACAACTGGAGCTTAAAATCCCCAGCTGATGAACAATAATAGCAAATGGCGCCGTAGTAGTACTACTGATTCAACGTGGTGTGTTTGAAATCTAAAGTTAAATCTCTATGGTTGTATAATTACTAAGCCTTTCTTTTTCTTTTCGTTTTTTTTAAATATTGGTAGAAGCACTGGTAAATGCAGAGGTTTCTTGGTATGCCTTCCAAAATATATTTTCCGCTGTTTGGTTCATCTTTGGCCACCTTAATTCATCGAATGATGAATTTATCTGTAAATTGATCAAATGGGGATCATATGCTGCAACGTGTTGAGTTCTTGCCCATATGATATGATTTATCAAATAACCCTTCACTGAAGATTAAGGTCATTAAGATTGTAAATCCAGATTTTGTTAATGACCAATCAGTTGGTGTAAAATATTTTAGAAATAAATCGTCAACTGACTTTTAATTATTCTCCACTTGGAATCTATAAGCGAGCATGCTGATCAAGCAAGTGGTTGCCTTGCACCCAATGAAACCCTTGGTTAAGCTATCTAGCTTTATATTCGAAGGATTGCATTTGATTCCTTTGAGCGCTTTTGTATATGAATTGGAATATGCCTATATGTTTCTATCTTGTGATTTCTCTGACCATCTTTGGTTCGAGCTAGGTTCGTATTATTGTGTTATGTTACGTGCGTTTATATATATATATATATATATATATATATATATATAAAGACATACTAGAAATTAAATGGAAGCAGATAAATTAATTTAGATTTATTGCACGTACAACTGATGTTCTCTATTAATTGCAGATCAATTGCAGATTTTTATCTCAAGACGCCAATGGCTTTCCAAAGTATCATTTTATTGATTATACTTCGGTTGTTTATTGGCTTTGTTTGAAGCCCTTATTTTCTTGGTGTATTCGGTTATGGCTTTGCTTAGGGACAAGACTAGCTCATTATGTCCCCCAACTGATTGTTTACTCTTTTATTTATTTTAAATAAAATTCCCTCACTAAGCCGGGGTTCGTTAAAAACGAAAAAAAATTGTAGATTTCTTCATGTTTAAGAATAGGACTAGGATTTTCTTTTGATTTGATTTTTTTCTAAGCAAATTTTATGAACATGATCGGTGGTTAATAAATTAAAAAGTAAATATAGTTAAATTTTAATTATACACTAGCACCAAAATACAAGTGGCACAAGATCTGTAAAAGATTATAAGATGATTCTAGTCCTTAAGAATGATCTAAACATTTTTAAAAAGTATTGTACAATTATTTATACTAAGAATTATTTTGTTTTTTTTTTTCTTGTGAACCTCCAGAGAGGAAAGCTTTATTGAATATGAGGATTTATTAATTGGATAGCTCTTAACAGAGCTAAAGGAGTAAAGAAAATTTTGTTCACTGTAGTTTCTTTTGTGGATCATAGATGTGGATAAAAATGTAGACAAATGCTCGCTCTTTTATTTTATTTTTCTTAAATAAGTTATAATATCAATAGATCTTACGAATTCTTTTTAGTTTTTCTTTATACATATGTATATAAATCGGCTCAAGGCTCAAGGCTCATTACGGATTGCTTTTGGGAGGTTTAAAAGTGATTTTGAAAAATTAAAAGTTAATTTTAGTGTTTGGTAATTTTTTTTTTTAAATTACTTTTAGTAAAATCATCCATCCTACAACAGATTTTAAAAAGTACAAAAGGAGTAGTTTTCAAAATCTGATTTTGAAAATCACTTTCATACTTAATATAATTCTATATATATCCTAATATATATTATAAAAATCTAAAATTATCCTTATTAATTAGGAAATAAAATCATTAACTTTAAAGAGATTATTATTATTACCAATTATATTGAGATACAAAATAAAAATAAAATTAATAATATAAAATATTTATTTTAGTTATCAATTATTATATATATATAATTAAAAATATTTTATATACATGCTTATAAATAAGTAAATAAATTTTATTGAACATCATGTCTAATTTAGTTATTTTTATTCTTACAATAGCTTAACTGTAAGATTTTCTAAACACACTCACCTATTTTTAAAACTCACAGCACTTTCAAAAATAAATTTTACCAAAAATTTAACTGATTTTCTTCATAACTGATTATTTCTGCAGCACAACTAACAACACATATTTTAAAAACTACAACATTACTAGACTAGCCCTCAGTCAGTTGTATTACAACTTTCTAAGCCCCACCAAATCTGTTATGAAGTTAATAATATATCCTCCATATAGTATGGATATTAAAGTGAAGCTACTACTAAAATACAAAAAAATACATATTTTATTACATTGGAGGTGTTGTGTGTAATTCATTAAAGAATGTTTTAGAAAATAAAATTTCATTAAAGCAATTAATATAAATTAAGGATTACACTTGCTTATTTAATTTTTGGAGAAGGGATTTTTGAAAAAAAGAAAAACTTATTTTTTATAAAGAAATAATAACCATCACAAAGCATAGGAAAAATCTATCTAAATCGTCAAGATTTACTTAATGGTCATGTAGACCTCTTTAGTTTCATAAATGGTCGTAGAGACTCCTCTTTACTACTATATCCTTTGACTACAATGACTCAAAAATTGAATTTAAACTTTTATAATAAATACAAATATAATATTAGAATATCATAACATATAAAATAATATAAATTTACAAGTTATTTTTAATATTAATAAAAAATTATTTTATATATGATTAATTTAAAAAAATATATTTTGATATTAATAAAATTAGACACAAAAATAATTTACAAAAAAATTATATTATTTTTCTAATATTTATTTTAATGTCCATTTTTGGGTTAATGAATTTTGGATTAGTATAGTTTTCCTTGTTCCCTGAGGTTCCCTAAATTTTTTTTTTGCATTTATAAATGTTTAGGAAAAAAATAATTTTCATGATATATAAGTTTTTAAATTTTTTTATTAATTCTTTTTTTAACATGTACTGGTAAATATGTTATTTTATGCATTATATTTATATTGCATTTGTATTTATTATAATAATTTTTATTATAGTCAAAGGGTATATTAGTTAAAAAGCAGTTTATGTGACCATTTATAAAATTAAGGAAGTCTACATGATTATCTAAGCAAATATTATGTGCCTAGAATGCTTTTTTCACGCTCATGAATTAACTTATCATAAAGCTAAACAACTAAAATTTAAATTTCCAAAGGAATATGTGATGCACAAAAGAATTTGAAGCTAGGAAAAAAAAAAAACTTTAGCAATTTTGATCAATGTGGAAACCAAATTAAGTATTAGCTAAATTTTCCATGATTTATCTTGGTCATGGTGTAACTAGAAAACTAAATTCATAGAGGTAAAATTTTATATCATATAAAATGGAAACAAGGAATAGAACATAAAAAATATTAGAACTTTAGCTAGAAATCAAGGCTTTAGCCTTAAAGAGAAAGACAATAGCAAAATGCTCAAATCGTGAAATGTTAAAATATGATTTTAGATATTTATTTGTTTTTTTTTTAATATATGAGTTTAAATAGATTTCATTCGATTAGGCATTTCTTCAATGGATTTAATTCAGTTGGGCATTTGTGCTTTATTTAAATTCTGTAATTAAACTAAAAATTATAAATAATGAGACTTTTTTTTAATCAATTTCAAATTAATAAAGTAATTAATCCAACAATATCATTTCAACTGAACAGGACATCAGTGGCGGATCTAGAAAAATAATTTACCGGGGGCTAGATTACATATTAATAAAATTTTAAAACTAAAATTTTAAATGGATAGAATATTTGTTAATACATTTATAATTATTCTCGACGTATTTTCAAGAATAGAAAAATGTTTGTGGTGATGACCTATCATTATTTTTAATTATAATATAAGCTTTTATAATTCTAAAAGTCAAAGTTGAAATTTTGTGAATTCATAAATTTATAGAGCCAATTTTAATAGATTTAATGGAGGCTAATTAGAAATCTTACATTTTTTTTTTCTTTTATTCTTAGAATTTTTTTTAGCCAGCGGGGGCTATAGCCCCCATTGGTCACATACTACATCTGCCGCTGCAGGACATATCTCAATCTTGTAGAATTTTTCGAAGCTACCCCGGCAAGTCCCTTGGTGGCTCAATTAGACTCATGATGTTGATGTTGCAGAGATAGATTGAGAGGGAGGAAGAACAAGAAGAAAAGGAATATGGACTAGTGTAATATGTAAATGGTAAACTTGAATATTAGGTAGCTAGGACAAAGGATCTTAGCTTAACAAACTAATAAAAGTAATAATGCAATTGTGATTGAATTATAGTTAATGACACGAGATGACCGGGTCGCATGCCTTGTATAATATCAAATTAATATTTTGCCGATAAGCTTTATAATAACTATTTCATTCTAAGCTGTCACATTTCAAGAAACCAACAGTTGAATTTTATATGGAAAAAGAACTGATATACTTCAAATGTTTAGAGAAAGTGATAAAAATCTTCCTAATATTTTGAAAAAGATATTGACACCCCTATTTATCTTAACAAATTCAATTTATGTTAACAAAAATACATTTTCAACTTATAATTATTATTATCTTCCTCTAGCATACATACCAATATATTGACCCTAAACATGTCATTAAAAAAATAACTATTAGTTACCCAATTTGCTCATAGATTGTTAATAAAATTATGAACATGCCCTTGTTTCCAAGCTGGGTTGAAATTTTCACATAGAGATCCATTTAATTTTATTTTTTTTCCAATTTAACCATTGATTGTTAATTAAATTACAAAAATACGATTATTTATAATGGAAGTTACATATTATTAATTTTATTTATGATAAATAAATAAATAAATAATAGTTAGATATTAATTGATTTTATGATAACTGATAAAAAACATAAACCTTGTCCTCGGAAACGTGGTTACATTGTGGCATTATTTATCATTAAAGCAGCATAAAATTAATCAATATGTAACCATGATTATTTCTTCATACGAAGTCTATTTTCATGGCCTTGTCGTGAGGTTTATTAATTTCTGGATTAACAGCATGCTTAATTATCAAATTAAAAAGATTTCTTATTTATCTTCACATCAGTTGCAATGTCTTCGGAATACATTAGGAATACCATTGTATCTATGTGGGGACAGCAAATTGATGGTGGTCGGCTTTTCCAAACGTAGGCTCAAGCCCATGTTAGGGGAAATAGGACAAACCCCCTAAAAACTCATCTAAGTTTGGAGGGCTGGCCTAAGTCGAGTCCATTGCAAGCTTACGCTTCAACAAAGTTTTTAATTTTTTTAAAATTATTGTAAACTTATAATCGGGTAATAATTAATAATAAATTAAAAAAATGGCTATAAAAAATAAAATAATAAAAATTTACATATTAAAATTTTTAAAATTGAATTCTAATTAATACATCCTTGTAATTAATTAATGCTACCTCCTATAAAAAAAATAAAGAAATAAGGCAACCTAAAACTTAAATGTTTTAAATTTGATTGACCTTTGAATAATTAAATTTGATAGGAGAATCTGAAATGATTGAAAATTTATTTATTATTTAAAAATATATAGAGTATCGAGCTCGGCGAAAGCATTTTCTTCTTAAACCCTTGTCTGGGCTTTCTCACAGCGGGCCTGAGATTTTTTGGCCTATGTCTAGACCCTTGTGCAGACAGATCTGGATTGTTTTGCAAGCATATACATATGTTTCTGTTTGGGGCTAAAATTGAGAAGAAATATTTATCCAATCTTAAGGTGCTACGTGGCAAACGTTCGAAGAGTTCATTGATTGGATGATGTCTCGTTGTCTTTAGCAGTGAAGAATGGGATGATTTTGGTATCATGGTCAAACAGTACACAATGGCCTTATTAGAAGGGTAGAAAAGTAATGAAAGGGGACAATTATGAGAGGACCGTGCGGCCACTCACTATGTCTTTATGAAGAAACAGTGAAGATCGTTCTTCTTCTTGTTTTTGTTTTTGAAATTATCTCTATACAATTTTGATATATTCTTTACACCATCTTTATTTTTAAACTTATTCCAATCAACTACTTTAATATTAAAAATAATCATTTTATCTCTAAATAAATTAAAAGACTATTTTATTCTATAAAATTTCAAAAAATAAAAAATTATAATTATAAGAATATTCTTAAATTTAAGGGAAATTATCAGCCATATACTTTTAAATGACACCAATATCAAACGTGTGTGAACACTTTTCAAGTGTATCAGATACTAAGATTAACACGTCTGTTAACTTAGAAAGTTAATTATGGTAAATTGATTATTTTGCCCTTAAAACTCAAAATGACGTAAAAATATAAATTTACCCCAAAAATTAACGTAAATTTTCAATACACAATTTTTTTTATTTTGTTATTAACAATACATTTTTTTGATTAAAAAAATAAATTATTAATGGTACATATTATTAACAATTATCCAAAAAAATATCCATATTATACCATAAAAAATTATTAATAACGTATTATTTACAATTATACATATTATACCATAAAAATTTCCAGTTGGAACTTGGAGGAGTAGATCTTCAAAAATTTAGGTTAAATTTTGGAGGAGTAGATTCAGTTGTAAAGTAGTTATTAACAATTATCCGATAAATGGGATGACATGTCATTTTTATCAATATATATCATATGACATGTCATTTGTTACTAGGTAAATGGGATGACATGTCGTTTTTTTAAATCAAAGTTTCGTCAATCTTAAAAGACTAAATTACCCTTATAATGTCAGCGCTTGTTAGAGTGCAATTTATGCACTAGTTTTGTATTGTTTACTTCCCTTAATATCGATGTTTTGCACTTGATAATAGTAATTTGCTTGTGTTTTACTTTTATAGGTGCAATTCTATTAATTGGTGCTAAAATTGAGCTACAAGATGATGTTTAAGGATGATTGTTCTCTTGGAGAAATTATGAGCGTCAGAAGAACTTTGTTGATAAAGGCGTAGTTTTCAGTTTAACGTGTTTTGTATTTTGGTTATTTTTGTAATTAATTTAATATTTGAGATATTAGTATTTTATTTTAAATAGAATTAAAAAGAGAGAGAGAGTATTGCGAAAAAGTACGATTTGGAAAAAAAGAAAGAAACCCTAGATTTAAACTTTTCTCTTCTCTCTATGAAGAACTAAACCTATTTTTCTAGTTGAAAGATAATGTTTTGATTCATCTTCTTGTGAGATCTTTCTTATGCTTTAATTGTTTTATTACTTTTTGGATATTTGTTTATTCTCTGAATTATTTTCATGATTATATTTGTTAATTAGGTAATTGGCCACTATTTATTTATCAACTTAATCTATTGTCAATTAAATGATTCATCGTATGAAGAATTTAATGTTTGTGACAAATAACATAGCAGAGAGTTGTGTTGTGAGAATAAACAATCTAATTTAAATGAATCATCGTATGTGTTGATTAGGATTTAGGTCTCTCTGGTTTTTAAGGCTGTCAATTGATTAAATCCTATGATCGTATCTAGGGTTGTCTATTGATTAGGGAATAAATAGTTGTCATTAAGGAGAGATTGGCTATTAGAGGTCTCTATAAATTCATAAGTAATAATAATCTATATTTGAATCAATGATCAGTAGTCGAATCAAGCTGAATTAATTCATTCAACCAGAGCTTTCTCCAATTTGAATTACAACTTTAATTTGCATTCTTGTTATTTTAATTTGATTTTTATTATTGTCAACAAAACCGCCATTTTATGTTTTTTTTAAAATGATTTAAATAATTACCGATCTCTGTGGACACGACCCTGCACAATCACTAAACACAATTTATTTAGAGTAGGAATTTATTTTTGTTGGCTTCGACAACCATCAAATTTTAGCGCCGTTGCCGGGGATTGGTGTCATTTATTTCATCCTTTTTACGTTTTACTTGGTGTATGGTTCGTTCTTCGTGTACACTTTCGCTTAATCCGAAATTGAGAAAACTCACCGTGAGACATCGACGAAGCGAGATAAGCAACGATCCTCATCGCTTTTGCTGATTTAGTTGAATCATCTAGCGATTCGGAAGAACAAGTGATGGATAGAGCTGCACCTGTAGAAAGAACTCTTAGAGAGTTAGCTGAACCAGACTTGAATCAGCAACCACTCTGCATTCAATATGTAGACTTGGAGGTAAATTTTGAACTAAAGTCTGGTCTTATTCATTTATTACCCAAGTTTCATGGTTTTGCAGGTGAAGATCCTCATAAACATCTTAAGGAGTTTCATGTTGTGTGTTCAAGTATGAGACCACAAGGCGTGACTGAAGAGCAGATTAAGCTGCGTGCTTTTCCGTTCTCTGTAGATGAGCTAGCTAAAGACTGGTTGTACTACTTGCCTCCTGGATCGATTACAACGTGGAATGGTTTGAAGAGGCAGTTCCTCGAGAAGTACTTTCCTGCTTCAAGAGCTGCCAACATCGGAAAAGATATTTGTGGGATCAGAAAACTTCCTGGGGAGACTTTGTATGAGTATTGGGAGCGATTTAAACAATTGTGTGCCAGCTGTCCTCAACATCAGATTTCTGATCAACTTCTTATTCAATATTTTTACGAAGGACTGTCATAATGGATAAGAGTATGATAGATGCTGCTAGTGGAGGCGTGTTGGTGAACAAGACCCTACCAAGGGAGCGATATCAAATATGGTAACGCACAACAATTTGGCAAGATCTCACTTCAAGGAAGGTGAATGAGGTAAATATTTCTTCTGTTGAACAACGTTTAGATAAACTTACTTCTCTTGTGGAAAAGTTTGTTGTAGGTAATGTGCAACAGGTGAAGACTTGTGGCATTTGTTACAATATGGGTCATTCAACTGATATGTGTCCTACACTTCAAGAAGAACCCGTTGAACAAGCCAATGCAGTTGGAGGATTTCCAGGCATGCCTCAGAGGAGGTATGATCCTTATGCACAAACATACAATCCGGGATGGAAGGATCACCCCAACTTCAGCTATAGAGTTAGGCCGTCAGGATTCCCACAACAGTATCCACCAAGACAACCAGCACCTCCACAGTCAAACTCCAAGTCAGGTATATCTCTTGAAGAAATTGTTAAATCACTTGCGACTAACACTCAACAATTTCAGCAGGCAACTACAGCAAGCATTCAGAATTTGGAGAACCAAATGAGTCAATTGGCGACTACAGTGAGCCGTCTGGAGTCTCAAGTATTAGGGAGGTTGCCTTCACAATCTGAGGTGAATCCAAAGCAAAACGTTAGTGCTGTCATCCTTAGAAGTGGGAATGAATTGCAAGAGCATAGTAAGAAAATGACAAATCATGTAGAAGATGAGCTTGAGAAGAATGAATTGATGCCTAAATCTCAAGATGCACAACCCACCAGAGCGAAACCCCTACTTATTGTGATACCTCCTCATTTTCCAAGCCAGTTTGCAAAATCCAAGAAGGAGGAACAAGAGAAAGACATCATTGAGACATTTCGCAAGGTTGAGGTAAATATTCCTTTATTAGATGCTATAAAACAAATACCTCGATATGCTAAAGTCCTTAAGGAATTGTGCACCTCTAAGAGAAAATTAAGAGGAGATGGAAAAGTTCACATGGGGGAGAATGTTTCAGCAGTTCTCCAAAAGAAACTACCTCCTAAGTGCAAGGATCCAGGTATGTTTACTATCCCTTGTAAAATTGGTAGTGTTAGAGTTGAGAAGGCTATGTTAGATCTAGGAGCTTCTATTAATGTCATGCCTCGTTCCATTTATTCATCTTTGAATGTTGGTCCATTAAAAGAAACTGGCGTGATAATTGACTAATGCATATCCTGATGGGGTATTAGAAGATGTCTTAGTACAAGTTAATGAGTTGGTTTTTCCTGCTGATTTTTATGTACTTGATATGGAAGATGATAACTCCTCTAATTTTGTCTCAATTTTGCTAGGAAGACATTTTCTTAAGACTGCTAGGACTAAAATGGATGTACATAAAGGGACTCTCACTATGGAGTTTGATGGAGAGGTTATAGAATTCAATATGAATAATGCCATGAAATATCCTAGTGAGGAACATTCGATATTTTCTGTGGATGTTATTAACCCTATAGTGCAGGAAGTTTTTTACAAGGAAAAGACGAAGACATTTCATGATAGAATGATTTTGAGAAAGAAGTTCTCTATTGGTCAAAAAGTTCTTCTTTTTCATTCTAAGCTTAAATTTTTTCCGGGTAAATTACGTTCTTGTTGGGTTGGACCTTTTATTGTTACTAATGTTTTTCCTCATGGTGCAGTTGAGATTCGGAGTCCGGCCTCTGACAAAGTTTTTAAGGTTAACGGTCATCGCTTAAAACCTTTTTATGAAGGTTTTTCGGTGAATATTGTGGAGGATGTGGCTATCGAGAGTCCCAACTATGGAGATTGATGCATAAATGTGTCTAGCCAAAGACATAAAACAAAGACGCTTTTAGGGAGGCAACCCAAATGATTTGTTTATTTTGATTTTTGTTTTATCTTCTTTTAGTTTTGATTCAAAAAATAATAATAATAATAATAATAATGTGTTTGCTTATTTTGGTCAGAAGAAAATTTTTGATAAGGCGTGCCCACGTCTTAACTAATAAGTACTTCTGTAATTTTTTAAAGTAAAATAGTTTTAAGGCGTGCCCACGTGCTTAATAAAAAAGTACCTCTGAAATTTTTGGTGTCTCAAAGTGATTCATCACAAAAAAAAATAAAAAATTACTGTTCACAAAATCCATAATTTTCCAGAACTTGTTTTCTCATTCTAAAAGAAAAAAGCACCAAAGATCGAGCACCATCCAGCAAAGATCCGTGTCTCACCAAATACAAGAATGCATGCCACGCAAAAAGAACCATCACCATCGAAAGCAACGATCCCATACAAGCATAGCCGAAAGCAGCAGCAATGATCCTAACGCAACCCAAGAACGCGAACCAGCTCTGACCACGCAGACAAAGCCCAAGCTCCAACAATGCAACGCAACCCCTACATATTCCGGTAAATCGAAATCCGTGAGTGCAATTATTGTAACAATGCTGAAGAGGAAAGCATTTACTTCCAAGTCATCTAAAAAGACACCCATTGCAAAGAAATCCAAGATTGCCGCTCCCACTACAGTTCCATGGAACACAATTTCAGATTCACGCCAAGCCGTGAGACAAAGATCGAAACATGGAAAAGGCATGAGTGTTTTGCCACTTACGGAATCCAATTTTGGAGGGTGCCTCGCATTCGCGACTCAACAAGAGAAAGAGAGGTACAAAGATATTTCCACGCGCAAAATACTTCCAGCTAAGTATATTCATTATCAGACTCTTGAAAAATTGAATGTTAAGGATAATTTTGATTCTTTGATAGATAAGATTGGGTTGCGTAAGTTTATTGATGTTGATTGTTTGGGTTATGTTGAGTTGATTAGGGAGTTTTATGCTACTTTTCAATTTAATATACCGAATGATTTTACTTTGCATACCCCGGATGTCATAAAGTTTAGGTTAATGGGACGAAATTTTTCATACTCTATCACGGATTTTAACCTAGCTTTAGGATTCATTGATGATGATTATTCTTCTAGTGATGCATATTTAGGAACAACTTGTGACTTTAGCAAAAATTTTGAGCCTTATGGTCTTTGGCGTAATTTATCTGTTGATCACAATGCCTATGATCCGAGTAAATCAAAGAGTTCTTTCTTACGTGATCCTGTTTTGAAATGTGTGCATCGATTCTTAGCATATAATTTTTTTAGGAAAGAAAGATCACTCATGAGTTTTCTCTAAAACTGAATTTTATTTTATCTGGTGCATGTTCAATGATGTGAGGCTGAATTTAGGTTTTTTGGTTAGCGGATCAATTTCAAAGTGTGCTTAAACGGTATAAGACTTTATTTCTTGGTCCATACATTACTCTGTTAGCTATAAACCTATGTGTGCTTGATCCTGACAATAATGATTTGCATTCTGGTTGCAAAAAGGAATTTTTGGATATGTCTGTGTTTGAAAGAGCAGGTGTGGTCGAATTCAAGGAGGGGAGATTTCAGTTTACTGAACCAGGACCCACTCAACCTCCAAAGAAGCTTTATGCTAGGAGTGGTGCTACCTCTGATGACGAGTTTGACGAAGACACTGCTGCCCCGCCAACTATTCCTTCTACATCCGCACCACCTTTGAGCATTGAGTTAGAGAAAATGGATCCGCCAAGCCCATAGACGTTATGAGGATCAAAGCTCACAATTCAGTGAAGTTTTTTTTGCCTTTAATCTTTTATCCTTACGCTTTAATTTTTATGTGAGCTTTGATTATCTTACATTGGGGACAATGTAAGTTCTTGGTGTGGGGGAGGGATTTTTGCATTATTGATGTCTGGAAGTATTATTTTCACTCTACTCATCTATTTTCATTCTACTCATCCTTAAATGATTTTGGAGTTAGTATGCTTCATATATTATTATTTTTCTTTTCTTTTCTTTCTCACTACTCTTTTCCCATCTATCTCAAATTATTTACATCTATTTTTATTCTATCATACTCTTTCATCACTCACATTTTATCTTTCACTTTTCATATTACTACATACATCTTTCTCACTTCTTATCATTTTTACCTTTTCTTCACTCATACCTTCTTCTCATTCTAAACCACTATTGATGGTTGATTCATTTGAAGAGTGTACATGTTTTGATGGCAAATTTACCAACTTTGTGAGGATTTGAGCCTATGAGCAACCACTTTGCTCTAATTATTTTTGTTATGTCAATATCAATCTTAGTTTGTTTATTCTAGAACTTGCTTTGTTATGCATGTTGAAGCCACATTACGGGATTTTTTGCATTAAAATGATAAGGGCAAACCATTTACCATTTTTCTATTCTCGCATTTTTTTTTCTCTACCCGAAGACCTTGATTTACTATCTTTGTTTGAGCCTTAACCATTACCCATCTAATTCTCTCCGTCTACTTAACCAATTTTCTTCTTTTTGAGCCTTAATTTAAGGAGATTTTTGGACTCATTTTGTATATATTTTGTTGCTTTTTCTACCTTGTATTAAAGTTTCTCAATTAGATCAACAAGCATTATGCTTGAATTAAATTGTGCAAGGTTCGTTTCTTTTGTTTGATTCAAAAAAAAAAAAAAAGAAAGAAAAAGAAAAGGAAAAAAAAAGAAAAAGAAAAATCGAAAAAAATCGAAAAAAAAAGAAAAAGAAGAAAAAAAAAAGTTTACATTCTTGGTGACTTGAGTAGAAATAAGCATTTCGATATCATAAAGTTCATTCAATGAGTTCATTCTTCTCATTTTGATCTCTTTTTCTTTCATAAACCTTTCTTTTTCATTTACCCATTTAACCCCGTTACAACCTTTTAAGACCCTTAGATTTTTGCATTTAATTCATGTTTTGTGGATTGAGATGTGATATATGAGCAAGCTTATGGTAATAGCATTCTTTGATTTGATTTGAGTGAATAAATGACACCTTAAACACTTTGAGTGCATGGAGTAAAGTCAATGAGAGGGCTATTAAATCTTGTTGCACTTGAATTTTGAATGGATCTTCTTGGTGGTTGAATGTTCTTATTCTATCTTATGAGATTCTATGCTTTAAAATCCTTGTCTCTCGAATGTCGATCGACTTAATTTCTTGAGGTATACTTGCTTAAAATTGTTTTTGGATGAGTTGAGATGAGAATTGAGTGGAGATTTGGGATTAGTCTTGAGTTATATGCTTGAGGACAAGCATCATCTTGGTGTGGGGGAATTTGTTAGAGTGCAATTTATGCACTAGTTTTGTATTGTTTACTTCCCTTAATATCGATGTTTTGCACTTGATAATAGTGATTTACTTGTGTTTTACTTTTATAGGTGCAATTCTATTAATTGGTGCTAAAATTGAGCTACAAGATGATGTTTAAGGATGATTGTTCTCTTGGAGAAATTATGAGCGTCAGAAGAACTTTGTTGATAAGGCGTGGGCGCGTGCTGTCAACTACGGACCTGTAGTTTTCAGTTTAACGTGTTTTGTATTTTTGGTTATTTTTGTAATTACGAATTTAATATTTCAGATATTAGTATTTTATTTTAAATAGAATTCTAAAAGAGAAGAGAGAGAGAGTATTTAAGGGAGGAATCTATTGTGAAAAAAGGACGATTTGGAAAAAAAGAAAGAAACCCTAGATTTAAACTTTTCTCTTCTCTCTATGAAGAACTAAACCTATTTTTCTAGTTGAAGGATAATGAAGCTTTGATTCATCACTACTGTGAGATCTTTCTTATGCTTTAATTGTTTTATTACTTTTTGGATATTTGTTTATTCTCTGAATTATTTTCATGATTATATTTGTTAATTAGGTAATTGGCCACTATTTATTTATCAACTTAATCTATTGTCAATTAAAGGATTCATCGTATGAAGAATTTAATGTTTGTGACAAATAACATAGCAGAGAGTTGTGTTGTGAGAATAAACAATCTAATTTAAATGAATCATCGTATGTGTTGATTAGGATTTGGGTCTCTCTGATTTTTCAGGCTGTCAATTGATTAAATCCTATGATCGTATCTAGGGTTGTCTATTGATTAGGGAAATAGCCAACGGTCGTACCTTGGTTATCGACTAGTTAAGGAGAGATTGGCTATTAGAGGGTCTCAGTAGCTATAACCGGTCTATTCATAAGTAATAATAATCTATATTTGAATCAATGATCAGTAGCCGAATCAAGCTGAGTTAATTCCTTCAACCAGAGCGTTCTCCAATTTGAATTACAACTTTAATTTGCATTCTTGTTATTTTAATTTGATTTTTATTATTGTCAACAAAACCCTCACTTTATGTTTTACGTTTTAAAAGGATTTAAATAATTACCGATCTCTGTGGACACGACCCTGCTCAATCACTACACACAATTTATTTAGAGTAGGAATTTATTTTTGTTGGCCATTAAAAGCGGAAGTTAACGGGAAGTGTTTTGTCAACTTAGACTATACGAGTGATACACTTAAAAAATATTCACACACGTTTGATACGGGTGTCATTTAAGGGTATATGGCTGATAATTTCCCTAAATTTAATAAAACAAATAAATTTCAAAATCGTAGGTAATAATTTTTAAATGAAATTATAATTATAAAAATTAACATCTTGCAAATACAATTTTCTATAATTATAATTTCATTTAATTTTTGTAATTAAATTATGTATAGTGAAGTTTACAAAAATTATGGTGAAGTTTACAAAAAATAACATGAAGAGAAAATCTGCCTAGAAGTATTGTAAACTTCCCTATAATTAATATTAAGAAACTTTCCTATACAAATTAATGAAATTATAATTGCAAAAAATTTAACATGATAATTTTTTTAAAGGAAATTATAATTATAAAAAATTAACATATTGGATTTGAGATTTATTTATTTTATTAAATTTACGTGTATTTTTATAATTTTATAATTTTATTTTTTTATTTTTTGAAATTTTGTAAATTAGAATAGTCGTTTAATTCATTTAGGGGTAAAATGGTTATTTTTTTTTGTGTCAAAATAGTTAATTGATATAAGCTTGAAAACAAAGGTAGTGTAAAAGACATGTCAAAATTTTGTAATGGTTAGATGTATATACGACAAAACCAAGATGATGAATAGATAATTTCCTTTTTTTTTTTCATATTGTACGATAAAAAGCAACCAACGGAGATTGGTTGTCAACAACTTGGGGTGCGTATGGTTCGGCTTGATTAAGTTTGGATTAAAACTGGACGTAATTAATTAAAAGCAGCTATTTTATTAAAAACTGAACAAGAACCGAACATGAACCAAAATGTTCAATTTTTTTAATTCTAACCATATTGCGCCTATTTTGAATTTTCAAATTTTTATAGCCTATTGGCCATCATTAATGAAATTTTTTTCATCAATTTTATAACCTGCACAGCAATTAGTTCATTAGAATTTCAATACAAATACTAATAATAAATCAAAAAGTATTAAGCAAAATCACTACCATCTACTAACAAACTACTACTAAGGTACTAACAAACTATGAAATATTAAGAATACAAATCAGGACTACAATGTCCCATCTAAATAAACATAAATTTGTAAAGACAAATAAAAACAACAATACAAAATGAAAAAATTACAAATAAACATCAACAACATTTGGATTCTTGGTTTTTAAATACTTGAATTCATTAATTTCAACATCAGCATTAGGAATTTTCTAGCTCAATACTTTGTTAAATATCGGAGCGGAAATTTGAGCAAACGATAGCAATCAGTCAAGGCGTGTGATGGCACTGTCATTGAGACAAAATTCTATGCGCTAAGATTCGATATCTCAGTGTAGTAAGAACAAACAAAGACGGTTTGATCTTCAGGATAGAATGACTACTGTCGTGATGCTGCACTTCAACACCATAGTTTAGAATAGCAAAAAGTAAAATGATGAAGGGTTATTACGAGTGGAGATGAATGGAAAACAACCTTTAAAACTCGCAAGGATTATACGAGTGGTTGGTAATGCCGTTTGGGTTATCCAATGCTCCGAGTACTTTTGTACGAGTTATGAATCAAGTTCTTTACCCTTTCATTAGAAAGTTTGTGGTTGTTTACTTTGATAATATACTTATATATAGCGCCAGCCACTTTGAGACAAGTACTTTCAGCCTTAAGAGCAGCAAGTTTATACACAGCAGTAAACAAGTGTATTTTCTTGACAGAGAAAGTATTATTTTTGGGATATGTGGTGTCGAAGGATGGTATATCCGTTGATCAATCAAAAGTGAATGCTACTCGAGATTAGTCACAACCAACTACTTTATCTGCCATCGAAGTTTCCATGGATTGACATCTTTTTATAGGCGATTCATTCCTCATTTTAGTGTTATTATGGCGCCAATCACGAATTGCATGAAAGGAGGACAGTTTTCTTGGACAGAAGAAGCTACTAAGGCATTTGAGATTATCAAAGAGAAATTGATTACACCCCAGCACTTGGCCTACTAGACTTTTCTATCACTTTTGAGGTGCATTGTGATGCATCTAAAATAGGCATTGGAGTTGTTCTTAGCTAGTAGAGTAAGCTGATAGCTTATTTCAGCGAGAAGTTAAACAGAGCAAAGGCACGCTATAACACTTATGACATGGAGTTTTATGCAGTAGTCTAGGCATTAAAACATTGGCGTCATTATTTAATTCATAGAGACTTTTTTTTATACATTGACCATGCTGCGTTGAAGCATGTTAAAAGTCAAGACAAGCTTTCTCACCGACACACCATGTGGACAACATTCCTTCAGCAATTTACTTTTGTGGTAAATCATACCTCTAGCGAATCTAACTAGGTAGCAAATGCACTTAGTCGACGAGCTTCTTTATTGACACGAATGTATAATTAAGCTCTCGGATTTGACACATTTTAAGAGTTATATGCTACTGACCCTTTCTTTGCTCCTTTATTAGAAGACATCATGATTGCAATCAGATTATCATTTATATGACGGATTCCTTTTCAAAGGTAATCAGTTATGTGTTCCTGAGTCAAGTTTGAGGCTAAAGATTATTGCAGAGTTACATAATGAAGGGCATATGGGTTGTGACAAAACTTTGGCTCTAATAGCCAACATTTATTTCAGGCCTAATATGAGGCGTGATGTCTATCACTATGTCAAGACATGTCGCATTTGTCAGGTTTCCAAGGGCATCGCAACTAATGCTGGGTTATATATGCCGCTGTTAATTCCAACACAACTTTGGGCTGACATTAGTATGGATTTTGTTTTAGGATTACCTCACACTCAGAGGGGTATGGATTCAAAATTTGTTGTTGTGGATTGATTCTAAAAAATGGCTCACTTTATTGCCTACAAGAAGACTATAGACGCCTTGATTGTTGCTCGTCTCTTTTTCAAGGAAGTGTATAGATTGCATGGTTTACCGAGTTCTATAGTATCTAACTAAGATACGCAATTTCTTAGCCATTTTTCGAAGACATTATGGAAGTTAACTAACACTTGCTTGAATTTTGTAAGTGCTTACTACCCAGAAATAGATGGTCAAATCGAAGTTGTCAACTGCTCTTTAGGAAACCATCTACGTAGTCTAGTTGGCGATAACCTGAAGACACATGATCAAAAGTTATACCAAGTTGAGTTTGCTTATAACAGTGCAATTAAGTGTAGTACTAATTTAAACCCTTTTCAGGTGAATTGCAGATATAATCCACGAGTTCCCATGGACTTGGTTCCAGTTCTAGATTTAGTTTGCAAAAACAGCAAGGCATAAGACTTTATTGAGCAACTTCAGAAGATTCATATAGCTATGCAAGAGTCTTTAAAGAAGACTACCGAAGGTTATAAAATAGTGGCATACTAAAAGCGCCGAGCTTTAGAATTTCAAGTGAGAGATCTTGTTTGGGTCGTCCTAACCAAAGATAAGTTTTTAGTTGGTGAGTACAACAAGCTTTCTGCTAAAAAAATCAAACCTTTGGAGATTATAGAGAATATAAATCTTAATGCCTATAGATTAAAGCTTCTTAGTCATATCCGTATCGCAAATGTATTCAATTTCAAGCATCTTGTTCTTTACAGAGGTGATCATGATGAAAATGTTGTTACTGACAATTCGAATTCGTGGGCGAATTCTCTCTATCCTGAGGGGAATGATGCAGATTAAGAATTCATATTATATTAGGATTAGTTTCTTTATTAACTAAGGTTTAGGACTTTTATTTTCCTTTCCAATTTAGAATTTTGTTTTCCTTTTACTTCATGATTTAAGATAATTACTACTAATATAAATAACTTCCTCTTGTAGCCTTTGAAGGCAAATTCGATTTCAATAATATTTTCATTTCAAATCTCTGTGTGAGTATTTGAGTTAGTTAATTCTCGATATTCTGCAGAATCAACGAGTCTTAACCCCTTGATTCGTGGTATTCTTTTGAATCAACGTGAATTTACTTTGTTTTTTATTCCGGTATTCTCTAGAATCAACAATATATTTTGAACTTTAAACTTTCGCTGCATAAAAAATAAAAAAAAACAGAGAGCAAATTTTAGATGCCCATTGTATGCTATAACTGGCCTTTTAAAAAAAAAATAGATACAAGCCTTAGCCCTTTTTACTCTTTTATTCTGAATTGTAATTATACAAGGATTCTAAATAAATCTCAATTCAATTAGGAATTAAATTCTCAATATAATAAAAATTAAAATAAACAAAATAAAAACAAAGGGCGAAAATGTAAAAAGAGGTCAATCCCATGCACACGCATGTCACCGCCATAGGGGTCCCCCTTGCACGTGAGTTATTGGGCGCAAGCACCTAATTAATAGGTTCCTAGAATGGGTTCCTCTCTTGAGCTTGGTTTTATGCGTGTGGCCTCCCTCTTAATGGGCTTGTTACCACACCATACTTGATTTTTATAAATAAATCAAATTTTGCTCTCTTATCTAAGCAATTTGGGATGTTGGTATTTGAAATACCAACTCAAATCTCTGATAATTCTCTACATATTTCAAAATACTTTATTTCTTTCAACTTCATATAGTCTATAGAGTTTAATGCATATAAACCAGTGCCTTTTGGGCTATGAACCAGCCATTGAATAACTAACTGTGTCTCCCAAGAACTTGGTGAAACTTATAGTTTTAATGAACCAATAGTCCTTTTGTGTAAGACAAATGACTAGAAACTCACACTAAACTCTCTCAACGTTTTATTGTTTTTCAGTTTGGCACTTTAATGGCTTTGTGCCCCTGGATTCATGAGTGGTCTAGAGAAGTTTATCTAACTCTTGTTTTGAGATGGACCTATTTGTAAATTTTTATAAATATTTGGGTCATTGTATAATTTTATAAAGTATTGGGCAAAAACTATAATTTTAGAAAATAACAGTTTCACTGTAGCAAGCGGCTAACCAGATTCAGAAAGCGGCAAAACGGTTATGGATAAAAAACTCTCTGGAATGAAAGTGACCTACCGGAAATGAAAAGTGGCATGCCGGATGTGCAAAAATTCAAATTTTTGAATATGACGGTAATATAAAGCGGCAAGCCGGATTTACAAAGCGACAAGCCGGATATCACCAAAAAGTGAATAACGACTAGTTTTCTTCTCCAACTATAAAATGACTTCAATTGAATCCAAATTAAGAGTGATACAACCATTGTTATTATTGAGCATTCCTCTGCAATATGAGCATAAACTTTGTGTATTCATTCATTCATACACATTGGGCTTTCATTTGTAATCAAACACATTGTGTGAGAGAAATTTATTTGTAACCGTTTTTGTAAAATCAAGTTGAGACGTTGTAAGTGTTGGAATACACTTGGGTTAAGAGATTGAGGATAATCTCTTGTTGTAAAGGTCTATTGACACCTTGAAAGTCAATTGTTTGAAGCCTTGGAAGGCTTGGATAGTGGAATCCTCAAGCCGGGTGAGCTTGGAGGTGTGGACGTAGGTGGGGATTGCCGAATCACGTAAAAATCATTGTGTTTGCTCTCTCTTCCCTTACTCTTTTATTATTGTACTTTATTAAATTTATTGTTTTTTTATTTCATTAATGGAATATATTGAATGGTTATGTGTTTTGTTTAGCTTAAGTTTTAAAATCTCAATTCACCCCCCTCGTGGGTTGCCTAGTTAGTATTTCAATAGGCAACTATCTCGCAATAAGGAGACTTAAATAAACAGATCGATAGTGCCATAAGACCAATAAGTGAGTTGTTATTATCCTTTTGAACCTACTTCATGGGATCTCCAATAACATAGGCATGGTTACCATCACTCTTATCTTTTAATTTAGATAGAAGTCTCATTACCCTCGACATAATAACCTTATGTTTAGTAGTTTAGTCAGAGAATTGGCAAAATTTAACTTTGACATCACAATCTAGGCCCACAGTCCCAGATTCTAGTAGCTGCTCAAGAATGTTATATCTCAGATGAATTTATTTGCTTTTCCGATTATATATCTTATCTCTTTGCCCATGATAATAGCAATGTGGAAAATATAATATGATCACATAGAAATAAAAGGATAAATGTTAATAGGAAGATCCGCTACGAGGTTTCTTAACCATTCAGCCTCTACATGCCTTCTCTAAGGCAACTAGCTTAAACTCTATGATAGAACAAGCTAAACACGTGTGTTTGGAAGATTTTTAAGGCACAATTCCTCCATCAAAGGTAAAAATATAACTACTTGTGGATTTGATTTCATCTTATATTGAAATCAAATTCGCATCACTATAGCCTTTTAGCGCAGATGGAGAGTTATTATAGTTAAGTTCAGAATCAATTTTTCCTTTCAGATATTTTATAAGTCAGTTTATGGCAGTCAAATGATCCTTGATAGGATTTGAGTATAGCTACTCAATCTTCCTATAACATGTGCATCGTTAGACCTATATTATTCATCAAGTATATTAGACTACCAATGATTTAGGCATATCTCAATTTATCAACACTATGTTCTAAATTTTTCTTAAGGTGGATATTTGCATCATACAATGTAGAGATCAGTTTCTCAACTCATAATACCCTAATTTTCCCAATATATTGTCCTTGTCACAATATGAGACCATTACTAATCTTAGTGAATTTGATTCCTAATATAACATTTTTTATTCCATATTTTTCATTGCCTTATATTTTTCCATCTACTTTCAATTTTCTTCGAAAATCCATTTGCACCCAATAGGTTTTCTATCTGGAGGCAGATCAATTAATTCCTATACATGATTACTCATGAAAGAATTTAATGTAGTATTGATTGCCTCTCTCCACATGAGAAGCCCTAGCTTTTTTAAAAGTTAGCTTCTTTAAAAGTTTAAAGATCATTCTCAGTAAGAAAAACATAGAAGTCTTCACCAAAACTAGTGATCGTTGTCATCATTTTACTTCTTCTATGTTCATCATCTGAACTCTCAGAAGGATAAATGATTAACTCTTTTTGGGATAAGTAACCAATGTTAGCTTTCTTAAGAAAATAGATTTAAAGAATTTAGCATTAATGATGGTATCTGCCTCAAACGAATGTCCTTCATTTTGAAATACCAACATTTTGTAAGCAACACCGCTCTAGGCATACCCTATAAGTAAACAGGTAACAATTTAAGGTTTTAACTTGTCTTTTTTGTATAAGGTATAAGAAACTTCACTAGGTGCCCCCATATTTCAAGGTATGATAAGTTAGGTTTATAGCCTCTCCATTGCTTATAGGGTGTCTTTCCTATTTTGTTATAGGATATTCTAAATATGGTGAGCTAACAACATAGCTTTCCCCTCTCACAAATTCTATAGTGCTCCAAAACCCTTGGTATTTTTCTTTTAGCTACATCAATTGATTCATGTGAGTAGGGAGGTGTCACTTCATGGACGATACCATGATTCTTACAATAAGCATTGAACATACTTGAATAATATTCACCTCCTCTATTTGTTCCTTATTTAAGTTGATTTCCAACTTCACTTTTGTACTTTAAGAACTTTTCACCTACCTTATCTATATTTCTCAATATATAATTTTGTATATCTTAACAAATCATTAATAAAGGTAATATTATACCTTTTACCCCTTCTTGTCATGGTTTTTAAATCACTAAGGTTATTGTGAGTTAAACTGAGAAATTTAGTTCCCCTGCTCAAAATTGGTTTACATGTATGCTTTTGAGGATTTTGATTCCACACACATATTACATTTGTCATTTGATAAGCTTAAACTAGATAGTTCTCCCATTTTCTTTATACAAGAAAAATTAACATGACCATGTCTCCCATATTATAAAGTCAATAATACAAGTTAAGACAACTCATCTTTTATCTTTAACTTAAGAATTATATGCTTGAAGAGTTCATTAGTACAATATCCCTTTCCCAACAAATATTTCACGAGAAATCTTCCAGTCAGGAATTTTAAAGTGTGGGAAAGTGCGGGAAACCTTTAAAACCGCATGGTTTTAAAAGCTTAAAACTGTAGGCCTTTTAAGCCGTGTGATTTTAAAGCTTTCCCGCACTTTAAAATCCCTAACCAGAAAACTACTCAATATTTCACTATTTGACAATATAATTTTGTCACTTTCGAAAGGACACTTTTATCCATGTCCTGCTCATTCCAAAGACATAATTCAAATAGTATTGTATTTCATAAACATGTCATAAATCACTCAATGAGATGATTTTCTCAAAAGTAAGTTTAAGAAGAACTTTTCCTTGCTCAAGGCTGATATGGACTAGAAATCATTAAGGAAAACAAATTCTTCTCCTTTCCTCACTAGAGTATAATCAACCATGCTTACCTCGAATACATCCACAATAATAAATTCATCTCTTTTATTCAAATTGACTTATGGAGGATTTTGTTATCTATATTCCTTTATACTTAATTACTATGTTGGCTAAAATAGTTTTCTAAATATAATTTCTTTTCCATTAATAGTGAGATTGAAATAATTATTAGCACTTTTGTTCTACTTCTTGTTGTGAGGAGCATTATTTTCAAATAAGTTTACGTTGGAATTTAATTCCTTGGCTCTTCTATAATATTTTCATCCTTAATTTATTAACCAAATTACATCTTCAAGACTCAAAAGTATCATTATCAATTCCTCAATATAACAGTCTTTAGTCTCTTAATTTTAATAAATTATTTCTTTATTAGAAAAATCTCAAATTTTACATAGAGTATGCCAATAACAAAATTGTCATAATTTGTTTCTATAAAAAAAATTGAAAACAATTTCGTTTTAGACCTCAAGAAACCTGTTAAACAGTTTTCTACTACGACCTTATTAAATTAAAAAATTCAAAACAATTTATCCTTTGATCATAAAATCATGAAACCTTCTAGAAATAGACATATATAGGAAACAATTTTCCAAATTTCATAATTTCTAAAGAAGCCTAGGTGTGGTAAATTACTTTCATAACTCATGTATTGTGCTGAAAACAGAAATTTTTAGCTTAACAGACTTGAGTTCAAAAAATCATTATAAATTGAATTCTTATCCTATTTTGTTGAAATAGGCTTCAAAAGATTCCTTTGGATGTCTAGGACAAAATAAAAAAAAATAGATTCAAACTCAACTTGTATTAATTATTACAAATTTTGAACCCTCTATCAACATAAATCCATGCAAGATCTTCGGTAATAAAAGATCATAAGTAATAGGTTTGCGTACCTTATCTGAAGCAATCATCTAACTCTTAAAATTTGGTGTTAAGATTGTTAAATATTAGTGTAGAAATTTGAATGGAAAGAAGCAAAGAATTAAGGCGTGTAATGGCACTGTCCTTAAGACTAAATTCCGCATCTCAAGATTCAATATCTTGGTGCAATAAGGACAAACAAAGGCAATTTGATCTCCAGGATCCAATGAATACTATTGCGATGACACAATAATATAGAGTAGCAGAACGTATAATGATGAAGGAAAATGAAAAACAAAGAGCAAATTTTGGATATCGATTGTGTAATATACCCGACTCCTTTTTAAAATGTATACAAGCCTTCTTTTAATCTGAATTATAAATATACAAGGATTCTAAATAAATCCCAATTAAATTAGGAATTGAATTCTCAATATAATACGAATTAAAGTAAATAACATAAATACAAAGGGCAAAAAACTAGGAAAAAAGGCCAAGCCCACAGACATATAGGTCACCCCTTGGAGGGGTATTTTGAGTGGTAGTCAGAACACCCATTTAATAGATTTTTGGAATAGGCTCTTCTCTTGGGCTTGGTTTGGTGCGCGTCGACCTAATGGGCTTGTTATCACACTATATTTGGTTTCTATAAATAAACCAACTTATGCTCTCTTGTCTAAGTAATGTGGGATATTGGTATTTTGAAATACCAACTCAAATCTATAACATACTTGAGTCTATAAAAAATAAATAAAACAACAATAAATAATTGAATAACCAAACTATATAAATAAGATACTAGCTCTTTTTTTTTTTTAAATAAAGAAAACTTACAAGTCAATAACATCAATTAACTACCATTTGCTCTTGAGCTGCTTGTTCTTGTCGAGCTGGCATAAGCCTAAAAAATTCTACAATGAATTAAAACAAATCTGAAAGACAATTCAATAATCAATTTTACAAGTGCTATTATACAAGCCTCTCTGTTAAATCTTACATCCATAATCTTAGTAGTACCATCACCTTTACCTTTATCTTTTTTTACAAATTAATGTTTGTAGCTCCTCATCATTTTCAAGCTTCATTTTTTTGCATAGTTTATATTTTCCCAAACGATTACTGAAAGTAGTTGTTCCAACACTAGTACGTGGGCTACATAACTTTTTCCATAGTAATGACACTTAGCTTTTTTTTTCTTCGAGGTAGCTTCGAAAAATGTTTCCACACAAATGATCTCAAAGAAATTTTTCTTTTTTGCTCCCACTAACCTCTCTTCTTCACTACTAACTTTCTTACACTTCATTACTAACTTGTTATACTTCATCAACATTGTCTTCCATCCTACGAAAACACAAAAAATCATAATATCAAATTAAAACATGAACATAGTTACTATCCAAAAATATAGATTATAGAATACATAGCCTATCAAGCCATCCATCTCCAACAGCTAAGAGCCAATATAAACAAAAACACATTTTTCATTCAAACACACTTTGTACATAAGTTACTTATTAGTAAATAATCCATAAAAATAGACAATAAAGGGAAATAAAAATCTCTCAAAAGGAAGCAGGTAGCCAATAGTACAAATCAAAGCACTCACTAGTCTATATAAAGTACCTCACAAGTTTTCTAGTGCAACATGATAGTAAATCTTAATTGATAATGAATTAAAGATAACTTTCACCAAAATTTTAGTAAACAAAACCTACAAAATATAAATAATGGTTCATATACACAACATTACAACGATTTATAAACACAATCGGTAGCCACATTTATATAAATCTCATATTTGAAACTTAATCGTAGCTTTAAAAAACTTTCACGGGCATGGAACCATTGCAATAGAAAAGTACATATTAATTAATAGAGATAAACAAGAGAAGTAATTCTCTATAAACGCTAGAGAAGTAATAAAAAAATTAAAAAACCAAAAAACAATGGTTTTACTCTCTTGATTCATGGGCAACCCAAATATGAGGCCCCAACAATCCGAATCATCTAAATTGGCAGGCAAAAATGATTTGAATTTTGAAAGATCAAAACTTTAGAGACCTTTTAGTGATTATTGATTGCCTATGTGAATTTCAAAAGGATTTTCATTTACTTACTGAATATAATTATGTTTGAAATAAAAAATAATAAAGATAAACAAAGGAAAAGGAATAGAAGCTGTCGTTATTTCAAGCACATCTGGGGACATGGTAAGTAGCAGCTGTGGTTGATGAGCAGCTGATGATAGTAACGGTAAACAGGTGGACTGGTTGATAGTTGTAAATGGCTTTGGGGTTTGGTTTTTGATTTTAGGGTTCATTTTTTGGGTGAAGATTTATTTATGTACTGGTAATTTTATGAGTCCAGGTCTATAGTAACCATTTGATATAGTTAATTAAAATATAACACACATTAAGTTTGGATAAAAAAATTATTAAAATATCCCAATTCTTTGGTTTAGTTATTCGGTTTAGCTGAGTGAATCAAAAATAAAAAATTCTTCAGTTTAAGTTTTTTTTTTTATAAAATGAATATTGAATTATTTATGAAAATTTAAACTAGCCCTAAACTCTGTTCGGTTTGATTTTTCTAGGCCATGATTTTATTGTCTAATTTTGTTAGCAACTGAGTGTTGCCACATTAGTTGTTTTAATTGTCATACGATAGATAAGTGATGCCCCTACTATAAAGTGGACCCCTGTTCTATGGATGTATGAATTTTTGACATGAAACATAGTTGTTTTAATTGTCATAGGACAACTAAGCAATGCCATTGCTATAAAATGGACACCTGTCCAGGGGTGACATACATAATTACCTTAAGGCACATGAAAAAGGAACTTTTTTAAATATGATTTCTTTGAAGACCTTTGAGCTTCTTCTTTTGCTTCCTTCATTTTCATTTTCAGGGTTTGTCATTACATTTTTATGAATTTCATGGAAGATTTTTTTATCACCTCATTTTTATGAATTTCATGGAAGACCTTTGAGCTTCTTCTTCTGCTTCCTTAACATCTAATCCTAAGCCTCAACCATCACAGTGCTCACAATTTCTTCACATGGATTTACGTATAATCTCTTCTCAAGATAAGGGTGAATATGGAAGCTAGATGTAGTCTCAAGTTTAACAAGTTTAAGTTCAAAGAAGTCGCATATAAGAGCTTGACCAAGCTAAAAGTGAAGAAGAGAAATAGGGCTAATTTAATTTTTGATGTTTAAATAAAAGTATTTTTCATTCACCAAAAAAAAAAAAAAAACTAATCTAGATATTCTAAGAAAAATATATCTCTAGAAAGCCTAGGGCTTAAAAATAACATTGAGAGAAATGGAATCACTCACTAATTTTTTCCCAAGAAAAAATTGCCCAAGCTTTTATTAGATTTTTGTCTTTTAAAGATTCAGCCCTTTCACCATTTTTTCTTTATGAAAATCAGTAATGTATGATGTTATTTTAGGATTTTGTTATTTAGATATTTTGATATTTTTAATTAGAGTCAATTATAGCATGTGTTTTAGTCTTTTATTTTATTATAATCGTGAATTAGTTCCTTTTTTAAGTTAACTTGGGGAAGTATGTTTACCTTATTATAAATAGGGAGGACTACTTGTTATTTTCAAAAAAAATTAATTTCTTTTATAATTCCCTTTAGGATTATCTATCGATATCTCTTTTGTAGACTCGTTTGAATTAAAAAGATATCCAATCCTGCTTAAACCATTGTCAAAAATCTGATTAAGTCGTTTGGATTAGAATAAGATCTAGTCACGCCTTGATTACAACATAACCTGATCATTTTGGCTTGATTAATAATATCCAGTGTTTATCCATCCTATCAGTTCGCTTTCGCTATCCCGCTGGGTTAATAGGTATCAAAGTAGTTTCATGTTAGTTGCACAGCTTTCATGACATCCCATATTCATCCTCATCGAATCCATTACAAAGAAAAAAAATCAAAATATCCTAAAAGTAAAAACCCTAGTTGCCACCATGCTATCGTCGCTACCTCCACAATCTCGCAACCATCACCACTAGCCGCTGCAACCATCAAACTCACCAACCACCATCAACCAACCTCTAGCTAACCCACACTCAATTGCCACCTGTAACTACCCTGAGTCACCCAAACCAGTGAACGCACCAGCTTGGTGCCGCAAATCCATTGATCGTCACCTTCTCCGCCTCTCCTTAAACTGCTAAACAAGTTTCCAACACTATCATTTGGATTTAGTCAGGAACCCTCGTATAACAACCCCAAAACTATAAGCTACATCACCACAAACTGCCACAATTTCAAGTCGAATTTTACGACCAACCATCATGAATTTGACTAACTTGTTGTTACAATCATGCTCCTTATTATCACAGCTTCCAGATCCGACCATCTTTGCTTCAAATCATGGTCACCAGGCATAGACAACACCAAACCTTCACGGTAAGGTTATTTACAATTTTGCCATTGGTTGAATTTATATTGTCTCCTTGAGTTTGAAGATACTTTAGATTTAAACGGTAATTCTGATGATATATTTTTAATGGATTTGTGCGCACACACACACATGAATGGTTTTTTTTTTTTTTTTAGACAGTCTGATGGAAAATTTACTATCTCTCATGGATCATTTAAGTTAACAGATGATGCTTTAGATTGGTAGGTACAAATATAAGAATCAAGGATTCAACAAGGGTGAAATTGTAGATGAGCAACCTAAGAAAGGGAGAATTGGATATTTTAAAAAATATACAAATAAAATCACAAAACAATTTGAATCAATGCTTCAAGAAATTCAATGATAATAAAATTAAAAATCATAAACTTAAAGAGATAAAGGAGAAGAAAGCAAACATATAAATTTTTACGTGGTTCGGTAAATCCCACTTTCGTTCAAGCCTCAAAGTAAACCGAGCTTGATGATTCCACTATTCAAGCCTTCCAAGGCTTCAAAAGTTTTACAATTGACTTCCAAGGTGTCAATAAACCATTACAGGTAGAGATGAACACATATACCTCTTTCTTAGAGTGTTTCACTCACTTTTACTCATTCAATTTTAATATTTAAATAAAGATTATAAAGATTACACTCTATAAGAGTGTAATATCAAATGATGGCTGAATAATAATTCAATGAATGTAGATAAGCAAAATGAAAGTTTAAGGTAGGTTATATGAATTGATTTTTGCTTGATAGAGATTGAAAAACCTGTTAAATTCGATTTTGATTTGAGCTTTTATAGTTTGGACAAGGAAACTAGCCATTATTGACTTCCTGGAGACTTGCCATATTGCCGCTAAATTGAGGCGGTCAGCTACTACATTGATTGGGCAAGTTACTGCTATAAATCAAATTTGAAATTTTCGCCCAAGCGGATTGCCGCTACCTTTTCTCGGCTATCTGCTATGTTTCTGGACCTTAGGTGGATCGCCGCTTTCTTTAGGCAGTTAGCCGCTATTGTTCCAAAATTTATAGATTTGGCTAAAAACATTCTAAAATTATACTATGGCCCAAAACCTTCTAAATATGTGCAAATAGGTCCATTTTGCGGGATTTAAAACAATGCTTATTAATTTCAAAGTTCTCAAAAATTTTCAATTTAGTCCATAAATTTGAAAAAAAACTAATTTCAGAAAATTATTTTCTTATAATTTAAAAACCTTCAGTTTATGAAAAATGACAATATATTTAAAATATCATGAAAGATAACTTGAGCTTTTAAATATTAAAATATGCATACATTAAAACATACCCGCTTTACAAGAATTATAGCAATAGAGATCATTTGAGCTACTATTCTTAGTGTTCTTCCTTGATTGACCCGTTGTCCATTCAATGTCTTGAGTTTGATCTCACTTGAATGATTTTTGCTCGTCAGGAACTAGTGAGATTGTGAAATATAAATATACTATTTTACCCTTGACACGTGGTTTGTTATCATTAAAACTATGGTTCGTGTAGCCATTTAGGCCAACAATCTCTCCTTTTTTATGATGACAAACACATGTATTTTGATATTTCTACTTCTCCTTAGTATGTCACATGCATAATTCAATAATTAAACAAATTTAAACTCCCCTTAAGTACATGATCCATATAATATATATAAGATTTGCAAACTCCCCTTGAGTATCTCATAAAATGCCAAAAACGCTTCAAAATACATATTACTTATTTTCTCCCCCTTCATGATCAAAACTACTTCTTCACCATGCCAATCCATCAAAAAACACTTCCACAATTACTAATTAAAAAACTAGCATATGTATAACAAATATTCAAAGCATCTAAAAAACAAACATCAATATAAACACAAGAATCCATAAACATAATCCAATCAAAGTTAGAACAAACGTATCAAATGCAAAGGTGGAAAAAAGTAGGGGACCAAAAGAAAATAGAAGTAAACAAAAGATGAAGAACACTAGTGAGGTGGTTGAGATGGTGGCGATAGCCCAAGAGTAGTAAAATTTCACTGCTAGTCATCAAGGGTAAGTTATTGTTGATCAAAGAGGCGCTTTAGTTTAGAAAGGAAATGACCCTAGAATGCCGCGAACTGTGACTGAAGTTGGTTTTGCTGCTTGGATATAGAACACATTTCACTTAACAACTACTGCATCGGATCCTCAAAAGCTACTAAAGTGGAATGTGAAGGAGCCTCTGAAGGGGAATGCAGAGGATGTGGTCACTGTGGAGCACTGAGATCAGGAAGTTGGTTAGATGAAAGTATATCATTAAAGATACGATAATCTAAAGAAGCAATCGCTGTGAATTTATCCTTAGCATTTTGATCTTCAACCTACCTGTTCTCCACCCAAATAAACCCCAAACTAGCTATAGCCTCATCCTCTAATTATTTGGATTCCTCAAAAGTGGGTTCAAATATGGGAACCCGAAAATGCTTAATGATTCGGATAATGATACTACTAAAAGGAGAGGATCAATTTCCTTTACTTGGAATATTAAGCATATGCTGAATAATAATATATCTTATATCTAGCACTTTTCCCTCAAGGATACTATCTAATAAAGCAACATTTAAGCGCATAACTTCATCGCCAAGTCCACTTTAGGGCTAATCACATGATGAAGAACAGTTTTCTGAACTTCAAGGGGCAACACTTATTATTTGAAAATGGAGTTGCAAAAATCTGTGGACAGCTCGGATCGCTTACATACATTCTCAACAAATTCTACGATAGAATACCAAGGATAATCAATTCTATGCTTAAAAGTATAAAAACACAATCCATCATTACTAGTCCTAAGTATCATATTCAAATCCTCTACATCAAACTCGATAGGAATTCCAGTGACATTTGTAAAAATCCTATTGGTAGTGTTTGCAGAGATAAGTATGTTCGAGTAAAATACTCCTACTAAATTTGGACGAACCCGTTCCTAATGATTAATATTAAAAATTGTTTGATTATCAAGCGATAAGAATGTTATTTTGTGCTTATATTATAATTTATATTTGTGTTTATCCAATATATTAGGGATTATTAATTATGTCTTAACTATATTTAATTTATGTATTTTTGTGTGTTTATTAGGTAAAATATTTAATTCATGTAAGTCGATGCTCCAAACAGATAATATCTTAATATAAGGTATGGTAAAATGGTATTTTGACTTATTGTAGACAAATTAAATTTTGGCACGATAAATACTTAATCTATAATAAAATTAATGGAAAAGTAATAATAATTTATATAATTAATCTTTTGGGCAATAAAACTAAAAAAATGGTAAAAAGAATTTATTGAATTTTATTTACTACTAAGAGTGGATCTATAACCCTAACTAATTCAATTTCATAGTTTCATTTAAATTAAGTTGGATAAGTTTTATTTTCATTTTTAGATAAAGTAAAATAAACAAAGTAAATCTTTTCTCTGGATCGACCTCGGACTCACCGAACTATAATATAACAAGACACTCTTATACTTGGGAATTAGAAATCACTTTTAAGTTATGTCACCTAATTACTAAAAATTTGTCCAACCCATATTAGCAAGTATATTCCAAAGAGTTTTGTTACAAATCAACAAATTCTTTAAATTATCAAGGTTAACAAAGTAGTGGAGGAGGACCGACCTTGTCATAAACAAATCATAGAAGCATTTTCATGGAGCCAGATTCGAGAAGTGAGTGGAAATGAATTTGAGGATGTCCTCATGAAGTTCTCTTCGCTTCTTAGCCGTTGCTTTCCTTTGGACTTCTTACCACCAGTCATTGTGAAATTACCAAAATGCTCCAAACACACAAATTTAAGTTCACAAGAATTTGGGTGAAATAAATGATTTGGAACTGATTAAATTGATTCTAGAGAAGATTTAAGGAAATGTATGGGTTTAGTTTGGTCAAAAATAGCTTAAAAATGGCTGAAATTGGAGAGTGTAAGAAACAGGTAACCTAGGTTTTGAAAATTTGTATTGTTGAGAGAGAGAGAGAGAGAGAGAGCGATGAAATAGAGTTTTAGAAGTAAATAATTAAAGATTAATAGATAGGAAATAGTTTTGGAGACTTAATTTGGCAAGAAAAAGTGTGAAAAAGAAGGATATTTAGAGAGAGGGGTAGAACAGAGCTGTCACAGGTTAAAGAGATGAATAGTTGAGGAAACAATAAGGAAGAAGAAGGGAATAGCATGTTTATACACGAAGCCAGTTAGCCACTTGAAGCAAGCGGTTAACTGCTTCAGTCCAGAAACCAGGCGGTTAGCCATTTACTTGAGGCAGCTAGTCATTTGGTTTTGGGCATGATTATGCCCTTCAAGCAGCTAGTGACTTGAAACAAATGGTTAGCCAGTTCACCTGAAATTTTCACCATTTTTATTTCTTAGCCAAAATTGATCCATTCTGATACCATTTTATGATCCCGAAAATTTCAAAAGCCAATTTTAATGTGTGAGACATGACGATAAATATTTCAAAATTAAAAACATATAACTTATTGAACATAAATATACATCACACAATCATCAAAGATCGAAAATCAACCAAGTTAATAGCCTCAATATCATGAAAGGAAATATTAATGTAAAAGTTTTCATCATACTAAGTTCACGTCGAATTTTTGAAAACTACTTTTTGCAAAGAGCTTTCGTAAAAATATCAGCAAGTTATTTTTCCGTAGAAACAAATTCTGATGCAATGCCCCCCTTTTGAACATGATCTCTCAAGAAATGATGTTTAATCTCCATAGATTTGGTGCTAGAATGTTGAGTGGGATTTTTTGACAAGTTTATTGCACTGGTGTTAGCACACATGATAGGTATGTGATTGTGATTAATCTCTACGGGTTTGTTTCATCCAAATAGCTTGTGCGCAACAACTATCGGCAAAAATATATTCAGCTTCAGTGGTTGAAAGTACAACTGATTTTGCTTTTTACTAAACCATGAAACAAGCGAATATCCTAGAAAATGACATGTGCCACTAGTACTCTTCTTGTCGACTTTATAATCAACAAAGTCAGTATTCGAGTAAAATGTTAAATCTATATGTGTTCTCTTAGGATACCAGAGGCCAAGATCAATGGTTCCACTTAAATAATGAAAAATTCTTTTGACAACAAGCAAATGAGATTCCTTGGGACATGATTGAAATCTTGCACACAAACATATATTAAACATGATATCGAGTCTACTAGTAGTTAAGTAAAGATCCGATCATATCTCATTATATTTTGATGTCAACCTCTTTACGTTTTTCGTCCATGTCGAGCTTGATTGTCTTACTCGTTGGAGTATTTTTAGTCTTTGAGTTATTAATACCAAATCTTTTGAGTAGATTTTCTACATATTTTGCTTGATTGATGAAAATTCCCTCATGGTTTTGTTTGATTTGAAGTCTAAGGAAATACTTTAATTCTCCCATCATTACTCATTTCAAGTTCTTTACTCATGCAAGATGAAAATTTCTTAAATAAAGATTCATTAGTAGAACTAAGGATAATGTCAGCAACATAAATTTGAACAATAAGTATATCTTGATCTTTTTGTTTAACAAAGAGTCTGCTTTGCCCATTGAAAAATCATTTTTTGAAAGAAATTTACTGAGTCTTTCACACCATGTTCTAGGTGCTTACTTTAAACCATATAATGCTTTAGACAACTAATAAACATGATCTGTAAATTTTTCATTTTCAAAACCGGGGGGTTGTTTCACATAAACTTCTTCCATAATGTAACCATTTAGAAATGCACTTTTGACATTCATTTGATATAAAATAAAATCTTTATGACATGTAAATGCAAATGCTAAAAGCATCTTAATGGATTCCAATCTAGATACTAAAGTAAAAGTTTCATCAAAATCAATTCTTTCTTCTAGGTTGTAACCTTGAGCCACTAGTTTGGATTTACTCCATACAACCACACCGGATTCATCTATTTTATTCATAAAAATAAATTTAATGCCTATTACAGAAAGGTGTTTTGGTTTAGGAACCAATTTTCACACATTATTTCCCTTAAATTTGGTTTAGCTCTTCTTGCATGGCCATAATTCAAGATTCATCATTTTCTACATTGAAAAAGGATTTAGGTTCAATATGAGATATAAAAGCGGTATACTCACATGTGTTCCTAATGGATGATCTAGTAGTTTTGTCTTGTGAAGGATCTCTTAAAATTAAGTCTTTAGGATGAAAGGAAACACACTTCCACTCTTTGGGGAGTGTTTGAGAATTATTACTATTTTGATCCAAGTTGGGTTGTTCTCCTTGTTGTTCCTCTTGATTCTCGGCAAAGGATTCTTCATAATATAGTTCTTCATTTTCCTTTTCTACATCTACATCATCATCAATTAGAACTTTCTTCATAGAGGAAGGGTTAGAATCATCAAATATGACATGCATAAATTATTCAACAACCGAGGTTATTTTATTATAAACTTTATAAGCTTTACTTGAACTTGAATATCCAAGATACCAATATCGGATTTTAGATCAAATTTTCTTTTGTGTTTAGAATAAAACATTTGCATCTTAAAATATTGAAGTAATCGATATTGGGTTTTCGATCTTTCCAAAGCTCATAGGGAGTCTTGTTGAGAGATGATCTAATTAACACATGATTTAAAACATAACATGCAGTGTTAACTACTTCGGCCCAAAAATATTTTAGCAATGAGCTTACATTTAACATAGTCTTAGTCATTTCTTGAATTGTCCTATTCTTTCTCTCAACAACACCATTTTGCTGTGGAGTTCTAGGTGATGAAAATTGATGTTCAATATCAAAGTCATTGCAAAAACTTTCAAATGCATGATTTTGAAATTCTCTACTATGATCACTTCTAATGCAAGAAATAGTGTAGCCTTTTTCATTTTGAACTCTTTTATAAAAACTTTTAAAAGCATCAAAAGCATCATACTTATTAGATAAGAACAGAACCCATGCAAATTTAGAAAAATCTTCAACTATCACAAATGCATAATATTTACTATTTACACTCGCATACCTCGATGGCCCAAACAAATCCATGTGAATAAGTTGAAGAGGTTTTGAAGTAGAGACATGATTTTTGTCTTTAAAAGATATTTTGACTTATTTCCCAAATTGACAGGCATCACATACTCGACCTTCTTGCAAACAAATTTTAGGAAGACCTTTAACTAAATCATTTTTGGAAATCTTTGAAATCAAATCCATGCTTGCATGATCTAATCTTCTATGCCACAACCAACAATCTATATTAATGGTATACACATTTATGCACTTTTTTCTAATAATGAGAACTTTACCATCACATGCATTCTTAATGTCACATTTTGATTTATCAAAGATAACTCTATAGCCTTTATCACACAATTTACTAATACTAAGCAAGTTATGTTTTAAGTTTTCAACCAAGCATATATTTTTAACAATGGTAGAGGAATTTATACCAACATTTCGTATTCCAAGAATTTTTTTCTTTTGAGTTGTCTCCAAACGATACATCCCACCATTCTCAATTTTATTAAACTTAAAAGCCAAAAATAGTCACAGGTCATGTGCCTTAAGCATTCGTTATCCAGATACCATTTATTCCTTTTTCTTCTTTTTCTTTTTTGATCCCTACAGAAAAGATCTCATATTGAGTTTTTCGGTACCCAAACTATTTTGGCTTCTTGAATGGTAGTGAAAGTTCCTTTGGGGACCCAAACCTTCCAATGCCAAGATAATATTTCTCCTAATTAGGCATGCATAACTCATATAACCATTTCCATTACAATAATTGCAAATGATTTGATGTTCACTAGTCAAGGCAGCTGACACGACTCAAAAGTGTATTACTCTCAAGTATAAGAGTGTCTAGTTATAATATAACCCGGTGAGACCGGGGTCGAACCACATGGAGTTTTAAATCTAGTAAAACTAAGAAAATTAATTGTGGGGAAAAGAAATTATTTGAAATCAATTTAAAAATAAGCTAAGGTTTAGGATCCACTCTCTGTATTCAAACTATAATTTTAATACTCTCTCATTTATATTTTGCCTCACTTTTACCAATTAATTATTATATCATTTAATTCTATGTGTGTGGATAAATATGGAATAAAGTACCTAATGTGCCACACTATATTAATATGTCGACATTATGTCAAAATACCATAAAATCCAGTGAAATTTATAAATTAACATGATATAAAAATAATTAGAAAAGAATTAAATAAACTTAAAAACTCATTTGAGAAAATAATAATAATTAATAGTTTGAAACATTGAGCTTCACCCTTCACCTCAGCTTAATAAAATTAGCTACTCATATTGAAAGAAAACACAACACTCTTTTTATTTGATAAACTTTTTGAAATATATTACAAAGAAAATTGATACAAACGGAAACAAGAAAAGAAAAGAAAGAAAGATAGAATTTCTTTAGTCTCGGCTTCAGCTCTCAAAATAGCTCTCCCCCTCTGGCGTCGCACTCTTCAATCTCTCCTCCCTTTTTATAGGCAACAATTGCCTTTAACTTTCTTTATTTTATTATTTTTTTATTATTTTATTATTTTAAAATATATAAGTGTGTTGAAATGTGTGATGGTCAGGAGGCGTAATGGCCTCCTGACCATCACCAACATGTTTTTGTTCTTTTGTTTTTTTTGTTTTTATTTTATTTTATTTATTATTTATTATTTATCTCTTTAATTTTGTTCCAGTAGTTCTTCTTTGTTACCGCTTTCAATTCCAATTCCATCTTTATTCCTGAAAAATATTTACAAGATAAAAATTAACAAATTACGAATTAATTTAACATAAAATATATTTGGGGAGTATTAAAATAATTTAGAAATAATGAACGCATTAATTGACACAATAAGTGAAAAACTAATAATTTTATCCTTATTAAATGTACACTTTTTAGTGTCAATCACACCCCCCCCAACCAGCTTATTGCTAGGCCCTAGCAATTTAAGCGATAAAAATTTCAAACTCAAATTGAAAATCTTTTTTTTTAAAAAAAAATTGTGTTTACTTCCTTTATCAGATTAATGACAACAATCAAATAAAAGTATAAGCATTATCTTCAGCCTAAAGAAAATCACACCCGCTCAAAATAGTTCAGTAAAGTCCTGTAAAATGATCAATCATCAGAGCTACATTAATCAAGCCATTTTTAAGAATGATACATCAAACCCCAAAATCTCACGATTAAGAGTGACTCTCTCAAAAGAAGATATACCCCAAATTAATTTGTCACTCTAAAAAAAAATGGTAAATTTAAGAGAATAATAAAACAATATCACACGCTCTTACCAAAATAAAAAATAATGCCCACAACTTAGAAATAAAATGATCTCAAGTCCAATGAATTACTAGCAAAATTTATTTTTATTTTTATACATCACCACATCTTTTAGTCCATATTACTAGCTTTTACTTCAGATTATAGTTCCCAAAAATCGAGAAGGACTTTTATTAGGACGTAACTTAGGCTAGGGTTATAGCTAACAAAAAAAGTAATAAGGAAAACAAAAATATATGTTTGAAAAATAGGGGACTTTTTAGAGATTATAAGGTGCTCTTTTTTTTTTTTTGCTTGGATTTTTTTTTATATATACATTTCATCTTTCTTTTTTTTTTCTTTTTTTTCTTTTTTATAACACCATTATTAGGAATACATAAACATCCCTATTTTTAAACATAATTGGGTGATGGAAAACATAAAACATAAGGTGATACTCCTCATTGGAGTAGGAAAATATGATAGGTTACCAAAGAAAAAGTTTTTTTTTTTTTTTCCAAAGGCTCAAAGGGGTTAACTATGGATTCTTTATAATAGGGTTGGCTAGAAAGGGTCAAACAGATCAAAGATGGCATTCTGTCATCTTTTAGGGTTCCATATAATCTTTCATATCCACTAGTTCAATGGACGTTTAGATGCGGCTGCACAAATTTTTTTTTTTAAAATATTGAGATCTTGTACAATAAATTGTGAAGCTGTATAGGCAAACAAAGTTACTCTCCAAGGATAATAGGCTCAAAAACTCGCTTGGTCTTTTCATAACATGTACATTCCTCCAAATGGCTCAATCAATTTCACTCATTCAATTTCTCAATTTGCGTTTCAACATGCAAAAGGAAAAACATAGTGTAACATAACTCAAGGCCAAAGATAATACAAATACCAAAATTTGAAAATTGTCATGTTATCCAATGTTAAAAGATCACACCCAAAAAGAAAACTCTTTTTATTTTTTTTTGGGACTGATTCCATAAACTTAAGGGAGATGATTAAGAGAAAAAGAGAAAAAGACCGAAAACAAAAAGTTAGAAACATTTTTTTTGGAAGAAAACACAAAAATTAAGAAGATGCGTTTCTAGAGACACTACATTCTGTATTCTGTCATCTTCGACTCAAATGTTTATCCAAAGTTAGTCTTTACAACAAAAATTAGTAAAAACATCACTAGGACTGAGACATTTCACAATTATCAACTATTCCCTCCCCCCAACCTAAAGGAGACATTGTCCTCAATGTCTAAAGAAAGGAGTAGAGTTTAGAAGATATCACCTAGCCACTGTTGGAAATATTTACAGATGGAGAGTTAAATCTAATTTACACTTTTTACGAGAGTTACTGCCATCGTCATCAGTTGCCCAATCCAACGCCAAAGTCATGGGATCTGGCTATGGTTTGTAAGCTTGCAAACGATCAAGTAACTCATTCGCAGTAGGAGCAAAAATGAAGAGTTTTTTTCGCTGAGGATGGAATGAAATAATTTTTTATTGCATGATTAAGAAATGTTATTAAGCCATCATAAAAGTTATTAACATTTAACAAATCGATGGGTTTTTTATGGATATTCAAATGGGCCCAAGAAGCAAATGTAATTAGCAACTCCAAAGTTGCAAGGTCTCCTGGCAAGAAAATAAAAGCGTCAGCATGATTCAACATTTCAGATATTCTTTCTTGCATACCTGAGACAACTAACTCTTCTCTGGTAGACATCCTAAAGGTTTTAATGCTTATGGAATGAAGCCTAGCACTTGGCTTCCTCGAAAGCGACGAGACAAGCTTTGATAACCCTCGGTCACCTCCTCCATATACAAGATGTAGTTTCCTCTTTGCTATAGCGCGACCAAGATCTACGGCTGCCTGAACGAACTCTTTATACTTTCCATAGTGAAATCTAGAAAGCACACAAATGTTTTTAAGTTGACTGCTTGAAGTTGCTGCCATTAGAACAATTCTAAAAAGAAACAATTTGTGAGTGCTTGAAAAGAAGTTCCTATTTAAGGATCTTGGTGATGGACATAATGATATACATCTGTAAATGGGGTGGTGTGTTTGTCAAATGACGCGTGAAGCTTTTAGCTTAATAATTCAAAGGCAAACAGTGAAAAGAAAAAGCAAACAGTGATTAGATAAAATAAAGAAAAAAAAATAATAATAATAATGCAAAAGATAAAAGAACAGTAAAATAAAAGGATATTTACTGGTAGTTGTGATTGTGGCTCACATCTTCCTCTGGTTTTACGTCCAGTAACGGCTTGAACGCCCTCTATGGGTCGAGGATAGGCTTCCCATCCAGTTTTCTTATAAACTGGCAAACATGGTCTTTTAGAGTCAGATTCCCAAGACTAAACTATACACTTTCCTTTTGGAACAACTTCCACAAATTTTGAATTTCACGTTGAACATATCCGCTCGGATGCGTCTCAAGAGATCGTAAGATATCATCCAACGATTCTTTACTCATGCCATCCTTAACGAATTTGATTTTATCTTCACGATTTACAGAAACCATTCCTAAAGCTTTACAACGTGGATTTTTGCAAGCAAGTCTTACACAGTGAGAACATTCAGAGCCAAGTCGCTTAGCTCTTCTTTTCTTAGCAAATGTACTTTTACCAAAACCAGGCATGTAGGAAATGAATGGATCAGAAAACTCACCTGCCAATCGGACCTTTGCTTCAATTAACCAGCGAATGTCAGCAGGAATCCCATTGATCATTAACAAACGCAGTCGTTCACAACGTTTTTTATCTTCTTAAGAGCATTTTAAGGGAGAAAAGGAAAATGTTGATGCAAATTTTATTGTATTTGTTCCATGCTTGACATTGAGGTTTCAGTTATTGTGGGAAACTGAGAATACCGACTTAAAAAGTCACGGAGTATCGTTATCCGCCATTTATACGGGAGAGTGAATCAAAACAAAACGAATCAAATCTGCAAAATCAAATAAAAAGTTAAAAAGAACAACAAAATAAAAAAAACCACATAAGGAATATAACTCACCTTCGTCATTTTATTGAATCCAGTTCTAATTGCAGATTATAAATACCATCCTCTGTTTCCTTGAGTTGTCTTTCTAGATCTTTCACGTGAGATACTAACTCTGGTGGTTGCAGATCCAAAATGGGATGTAATTTACAAAATCAGAGCAATTTCCTCAGGTGAAATTTTACATGAAAAAGCATTTTAAGATGATTGAAAACGAAATTTCTCATGGAGGTACTCATGACAAGTTTAAAAATTTGGTGAGCTAAATCACAATTGTCAAACAACACACAATTAAAACAATGCAATGCACTCCATTCAAGATATAGGGAAAAGGAAAAAGAAAAAGAAATCAAATAATTCAAATGATAAAGTAACAGTAAATCAAATTCACAAAATGTTAAAATGAAAAGGCTTAATCAAAATTTTGGTGGGTCACTCAAATGGATTTCAGTATCTGCTTCATGTGGTTGGTATTCCAGATATGGTTTCAATCTTTGGCCATTAACTTTAAATGTGACACCATCCTTTGGATTCTCAATTTCTACAGCTCCATATGGATAGACATATTTTACAACAAATGGATCATTCCACTTTGACTTTAACTTCCCTTGAAATAAATGAAGACGATAATTATAAAGCAACACTTTTTGACCAATTTCAAATGTTTTCCGAAAAATTCTTTTGTCATGAAAAAATTTGGTTCTTGCCTTAATAATTCTGGAATTCTCATATGCATCATTCCTTAATTCCCCAAGTTCATTTATTTGCAATTTAAGCACATTGCCAGCATCATCAAGATTTGAATTAAAAGCTTTAATGGCCCAAAATGATTTATGTTCAAGTTCTACTGGTAAGTGGCAAGATTTTCCATAAACAAACCGATAGGGTGACATTCCTAAAGATGTTTTAAAAGCAGTACGATATGCCCAAAGTGCATCAATTAGTCGAAGAGACCAATCTTTACGGTTTGGATTAACTGGCTTTTCTAAAATTTGTTTTATCTCCCTATTTGCTAATTCAACTTGACCACTTGTTTGAGGGTGATAAGGGGTAGCAACCTTATGTGTAATTCCATATTTCTTCATTAAAGACTCAAATGGCTTATTACAAAAATGCTTACCTCCATCACTGATAATGGCTCGAGGTATTCCAAATCTGCTCAAAATATTTTCTTTTAAAAAGCGAATCACAATCTTGTGATCATTGTGCCGACAAGGAATCGCCTCGATCCATTTTGAAACATAATCAACAGCAACTAAAATGTATACAAATCCAAATGATGATGGAAAGGGGCCCATAAAATCAATTCCCCAGCAATCAAATATTTCAATGACAATGATGGGGTTTAAAGGCATCATGTTTCGCTTTGAAATAGAACCTATCATTTGACAATTCTTACACATTTTACAGAATGCATGTGAATCTTTAAATAATGTAGGCCAATAAAATCCACACTGTAATATTTTTGCAGCTCTCTTTTTTGAAGAAAAATGGCCACCGCATGCTTCAGAATGACAAAATTGAATGACCTTACTTACCTCGTCGTCTGGTATGCATCTTCAAAAAATTTGATCGGAGCAGTACTTGAACATGTATGGTTCATCCCAGTAAAAACTTTTCACTTCTGTTAAGAATTTCTTCTTGTCTTGGGAACTCCAGTCACATGGCATT
Organism: Citrus cavaleriei; assembly: GCA_030448925.1. NCBI lineage: Eukaryota > Viridiplantae > Streptophyta > Magnoliopsida > Sapindales > Rutaceae > Citrus > Citrus cavaleriei. Next base: position 207,495 of record JAUJEN010000534.1, on the reverse strand, counting down.
TCACATGTTGCAAGATAATTAACAATATTAGCATACCAAGGCATTTTATTTATAGAAAACAAAAATTCATCAGGGAAAGAATCATTGATGGGTGTTGTTTCAATTGAAGAGTCATTTATAAGTCTTGAAAGATGATCTGCAACAACATTTTTAGCGCCCTTTTTGTCATTGATTGTCAAATTAAATTCTTGAAGTAGCAAGATCCATCGTATCAACCTTGGTTTGGCATCCTGGTTTGACATTAAATATCTCACAGCAGCATGATCAGAATAAACAACAGTAGATGAACCAATTAAATACGAACAAAATTTATCCAATGCAAATATTACAGCAAGTAGTTCTTTCTCAGTTGTAGTGTAATTCATTTGAACACTATTCAAAGTACTTGCATAATAGATGACAAAGGGTTTACCTTCCTTTCTTTGACCTAGAACAGCGCCAACGACATAATCACTAGCATAACATATTAGCTCAAAAGGCAAAGACCAATCGGGGGGTTGCATTATTGGGGCTGATGTCAAAAGAGTAGTTATTTTTTTTAAAAGCTTGTTGACAATCATTAGTCCATTCAAATTGTGTCTTTTATTAGGAGGTTACAACTTGGTCTAGATAAGGCACTAAAGTCTTTTATAAACCTCCTATAAAATCCTGCATGTCCTAAAAAAGAACGGACTTCTCTAATCATTTTTGGTGAGGGTAATTTTGAAATGACTTCAACTTTGGCTTTATCAACTTCGATTCCTTTTGAAGACACAACATGGCCCAAGACAATTTCAGAAGTGGTCATGAAATGACATTTTTCCCAATTTAAAACTAGTCCTTTTTCTTTGCACATTTCCAAAACTTTTTCTAGATTATCAAGACATGTATCAAAAGAATTACCAAATACAGTTAAATCATCCATAAAAACCTCTAGACAATTTTCAACCATGTCACTAAAAATGCTTAGCATGCACCTTTGAAATGTTGCAGGAGCATTACAAAGTCCAAAGGGCATTCTCCTAAATGCAAATGTTCCAAATGGGCATGTGAATGTGGTCTTTTCCTGGTCTTCTAAGGCTATAGGGATTTGATAATAGCCAGAGTAGCCATCAAGAAAGCAGTAGTAGGGATGTCCAGCTACTCTTTCGAGAATTTGGTCTAGAAATGGAAGGGGAAAATGATATTTTCTAGTGGTATCATTTAATTTTCTGTAATCAATGCACATGCGCCAACTAGATGGAATTCATGTTGGGATTGGTTCACTTTTTTCATTTTTTACAACAATTATTCCAAATTTCTTTGGTACTACTTGAGTTGGACTTACCCATTTACTATCAGAGATATGGTAGATAATTCTTACATCTAGTAGTTTAAGGACCTCATTCTTTACCACTTCTTTCATATGAGGGTTTAGTCTTCTTTGTGGTTGACGGGTTGTTTTGGCATTTTCCTCTAAGTGTATTCGGTGTGTGCAAATTAAAGGATTAATGCCTTTTATGTCTTTTAAGGTCCAATCAAATGCAGTTTTATGCCTTTTTAGTACAGATAACAACTTACCTTCTTGATCATGCGTGAGTTGAGAAGAAATTACCACCGGATATGTCTGCTGCTCTCCAAGATAGGCATACTTCAATCCTTCTGGTAAGAGCTTTAATTCGAGCTCTGGTGCTTCCTCTTCGTTTGGTTCTTCAGGTTGCACCGTATCTTCAAAGTTCGATTGGTCATCGTCACCTATAGGTACCTGCATAGAATCAAGTGTAGGGCATATGTTAGCAGTATCACAATCTAATTCTTTACTTGATTCAAAAGAACCAGCAAAATAAATTTCAGTAGAGTTTGTAAAATTCTCATCCTGAATGTGTTCCTCAATGATTGGCTCGATGAGATCAATTTCCTCATTCTCATTATCATAATCTTCTTAGTGGTGAGGTTGTTTACACATGTTGAACACATTGAGTTCTAGTGTTATGTTGCCGAAAGATAAATTCATTAATCCATTCCTGTAATTTATCAAAGCATTAGCAGTAGCTAAAAATGGTCGACCTAAAATAACAGGAATTTTTTTGCATTCATTAGCAATTGGTTCCGTTTCCAGAACAATAAAATACACAGGATATATGAATTTATCGACCTGGACTAATACATCTTCAATTATTCATCAATCTATCAGCAAGTAAAAGAGTGGTAGAAGTTAGTTTAAACTCACCGAGATTGAGTTGTTGGTACACTGAGTAAGGAAGCAAATTAACACTGGCACCAAGATCAAGTAAAGCATGTCCAATTTTATGATCCCCAATAGTGCAAGAAATAGTTGGACAACCAGGATCCTTGTATTTCAAAGCACTATTGGTTGATAGAATAGAACTTACCTGTTCTGCTAGAAAGGCTCTCTTTTGCACCTTATGTTTCCTTTTCACCGTGCACAGATCTTTCAGAAATTTAGCATAAAAAGGTACCTATTTAATGACATCCAGCAGAGGAATGTTGACTTTTACTTGTTTAAAAGCTTCATAAATTTCTGGATTGTAGTTTGATTTCTTTGGCTTGATTAGTGCTTGAGGAAATGAGGGTACATGAGAAGAGTTGGTTATTTCTTCATGGGTTAAAGGTTAGACAAATTTTTTCCTATTTTCTGAAATTGAATTTTTACTAGTTTCACAAGGGTCCACAATGTGTTTTTCAACCACTTTACCACCACGAAGGGTTATAACCGATTTGACTTGACTCATATTTTGGTTTCCTGAATTTCCCATTTGAGGATGTTGTTGACTCTTGGGGTTTGGTTCAGGTTGAGCAGGAAACTTTTCTTTTTTATGTATGGTCAGAGCAGATGTAAGTTTGGAGATAGTTTCTGTCAAATTTGTTAAGGTTTGCATCGTTTGGTTATTGATCGACTCTTGTTTTTCAATAAACGAATGCAATGTGTCTTCCAGAGTTTTTCTTGGTGGTGGGACATATGGTAGGTAACTCTAGGAGTTTTGAAAATTTTGACGTGGAGGAACTGGTTGTGAGGGTTGTGCATGGTTGTCATTTCTCCAACTGAAATTTGTGTGGTTTCTCCAACAAGAGTTGTAAGTTTGGGAGTATGGATTTGGATTTGGCCTTTTGAAATTGTCAACGACGTTTACTTGTTCATGCAAACTTTCTCTCAGAGCTGGCAAAGTTGGACAATCCTGCGTAGAATGGTTAGTAGAATCGCAAACATAACATGAAATATTTTGAACAGACTTTACATGATCATTCTTTTTCGACTCTAATGCTTCGACTTTTCTAGCTAATGATGCAAATTTGGCTTGAAAATCATGGTCTTCCCTAAGGTTATGCATGCCTCCACCAGATGAAGATGACTGGGGTTTACTTGATGACTCATAAGAACCAACTGTATCCCAGTGTTGTGCATTTTCTGCTATATAGTCCAGATAGTCTAATCATTTCAACGACTTTTCTACCTTGGGATGTTAATCCCTCGTAGAAATAAGACATTAATCTCTATGTTTCAAAACCGTGATGTGGGCAAATGTTAAGTAGTTCTTTAAACCTATCCCAACATTGGTAGAGAGTTTCTCCTGGTTTTTGAGTGAAAGTGGTGATTTGTCTTTTGAAAGAATTTGTTCTGTGGGCTGGGAAGAATTTTTTCAAAAATTGTGCTTGCATTCTGATGGATTCTGACCTAAGATTTTGCAGCCAAGTTTTAGCTTTATCCTTAAGTGAGAAAGGAAAAAAATTAAGCCTGATTATATTCATGCTACAATTTTGATCAGTACATGTGTTACAGACTTCCTCAAATTCCCTTAAATGCAAATATGGATTTTCAGACTCAAAACCATGAAAAATAGGAAGAAGTTGAATGATACCAGGTTTGAAATTAAAACGTGATGCATCAGGAGGTAAAACTATGCATGATGGTGACCCTGTTCTAGTAGGATGCATGAAGTCTCTAAGGGTCCTAGGTTGTTCATGAAGATTTTGTAAGGCTTGGTCATTTTCGTTCAAAATTTTCTCTATGTCAGCCATATTTAAGGGTGGTGAAGGTGATTTTCTAATTAATCTACCACTATTTGTACGAGACCAACGACGCATGCAATGCTAATGATGTGTGCTAAACTAATTATGCAAAAACACTAAATGAAAATTGCAGAAATAAAAATAAACTGGAAATTAAATAAGCAAAAAAATGCGAAATAAAAATAAACAAACAGAAAAATAAATAAATAAATTAAGCGGTGAAACCAGCCATTAAAAGAAACAGTTTAGGCGGTATTTTAAAACCAGCCATATAATAAAACATAAAATTAAATAAATTAATGCACAAAAATAAATAAACTGAAATTAAAATGCCAGGCGGTAGAACCGACCATATAAATAAAAATACATAAATTAACAAAATTTAAATAACAGTCAGGCGGTAGAACCGACCATTTAAAATAAATGCGGAAAGTAAATTACAGAAATTTAAATAAATAAATTTGATTTGGGGACTGATTTGCAGAGGTTTCTGGGCTAAGATGAAGTTTCTCATAAATTTTATGGATAATGTTAAGGTTTGAAAAGAAGAGGGGTGCTAACTGAAGTTTTACAAAAAGAGAATAAAATAGAATCACATAAAGATGGTAACGACAAAATAAAATAAAATACAAATAAAGTAAAGACAAACTAATACTAAATTTAGAAAAAAAACGAAAAGTTTATTATTACTCAAGTATAAAAGTTATAATATAACTCAAGGAACCATATGAGTTTTAAATCTAAGAAACTAAGAAAATTAATTGTGAAAAGAAATTATTTGAAATCAATTTAAAAATAAGCTAAGGTTTAGGATCCACTCTCGTATTCAAACTATAATTTTAATCTTTCTCATTTATATTTTTCACTTTTACCAATTAATTATTATATCATTTAATTCTATGTGTGGATAAATATGGAATAAAGTACCAAATGTACACTATATTAATATGTCGACATTATGTCAAAATACCATAAAAATTGAAATTTATAAATTAACATGATATAAAAATAATTAGAAAAGAATTAAATAAACTTAAAAACTCATTTGAGAAAATAATAATAATTAATAGTTTGAAACATTGAGCTTCACCCTTCACCTCAGCTTAATAAAATTAGCTACTCATATTGAAAGAAAACACAACACTCTTTTTATTTGATAAACTTTTTAAAATATATTACAAAGAAAATTGATACAAACGGAAACAAGAAAAGAAAAGAAAGAAAGATAGAATTTCTTCAGTCTCGGCTTCAGCTCTCAAAATAGCTCTCCCCCTCTGGCGTTGTGCTCTTCAATCTCTCCTCCCTTTTTATAGGCAACAATTGCCTTTAACTTTCTTTATTTTATTATTTATTTATTATTTTATTATTTTATTATCCTTTTACTTCACTGTTATTTTATTTCACTGTTGTTTTATCATTTGCATTATTGTCTTTAATAATTTTATTTTATCATTATTTCTTTTTCTTTTTACTGTTTCCTTTTTTACTCAAGATCTATGTGCTTTACGCGTTATTTGACACTGACATGCCACCTCATACACAGTTGTGACCCACTGTCACCAAGATTCTTAAATATGACTTTTTGTTAAGCACTCACAAATTGTTTTTGAGAAATATTCCAATGGCAGCTACTCCCAATAGACAATTCAAGAACATTTGTGTGCTTTCTGGATTTACCTATGGCAAACATAAAGAGTTCGTTGATGCAGCCATAGATCTTGGTCGAAGCATAGCAGAGAGAAAATTACACTTAGTGTATGGAGGAGGTAACCGAGGGTTATCAAAATTGGTCTCAGAAGCTGCTTTTATCAGAGGAAGCCAAGTGTTAGGCATCATCCCAAGAGCCCTAAAACCTTTGGGCAGTTTGACTGACTCATCGACTGGAGAAGAGTTAGTCGTCTCAGGTATGCAAGAAAGAATAACTGAAATGCTTAATCATGCTGATGCTTTTATTTTCCTTCCAGGAGATCTTGCAACACTAGAGGCACTTATCACACTAGCATCTTGGGCCCATCTGCACATTCACCAGAAACCCATCGGTTTGTTAAATGTCAATAACTTTTATGATGGCTTCATCGCATTTCTTAACCATGCAATAAAAAACTACTTCATTCCTTCCAGTGCGAAAAAACTTTTTATTTGTGCTCACACTGCTAATGAGCTACTTGATATGTTACAAGCTTATAAACCGGAGCCAGACCCCTGGACCTTTGTGTTGGAGCGTCCAAATAATGACGGTAACAGTAGCCGCAGTAAGAAGTACAAATTAGATTTAACTCTCCGCCTGTAAATATTTTCTTCTGTGTTGCACCACCCAGGTGATGTCTTCTAAACTCTACTTCTTTCCTTTACAACATTGAGGACAATGTTTCGTTCTGGTTGGGGGGAGGGAATAGTCGACAATTGTGGAATCTTGGTTAAGTTTTTACTGATTTTTTGTTGTAGAAACTAACTGTTGCTAATTTTTTGTGTTGAAGATGGCTGAATATGGAGTGTAGTGACTCTAGAAACGCATCTTCATCGTTTGAAAAAAAAAATTCCGACATTTTCTTTTTCTTTATTAAGTTTTGATGTTCATTTTTCTTCTTCTTTTTAATTTCTCCTCTATAAATATACATTTTCAAATTTTTGAGTCGAAGATGGCTGAATATGGAGTGTAGTGACTCTAGAAACGCATCTTCTTAGTAAAAAAAAAAAACCATTTTCTTTTTCTATCATTTTAAGTATAACTTTTCTAATTAGTTTTTATGCATCCTTTTCACATTTCTGCATGCATATTTCCCTTTCATGTTTAGGATAGGTTGGGGGGTATAATGTTGTTTAAAAAAAAAATTTGTGATTTGTTTTAACATTGGATGACATGATTAATTTCAAATTTTAGTATTTGTATTATCTTTGGTCTTAAGTGATGTTACGCTATGTTTGCTACTTTACATGTTGATGTCGGAGACAAATATGAGTTGCTTGAAGGAATGAACATGTCATAAATAAGTGCCAAGTGAGTTTTTGAGCCTATCATTTTTCTTGGAGAGTAACCCTTTTGCCCATTCTTTATACAGCTTAGCAGTTTATTATTGTATACACGATCTCTAGATTTCTTTTGAGTTAACCCTTAAAAAAAAAATTGTAAAATTAAAAAAAAAAGTGTGTGTTGCTACATTTGGAGGTCCATCTAACTAGTAGATATGGAAGGTTATTTAGAGCCCTAAAAGACGATGGAAAGGCCATTTTTTATCTGTTTGCGCCTTTCTAGCCATCCCTTTTGTGAAATATCCATAGTTAACCATTTTGAGCCTTTAAAAAAAAAAAAAGCCTTTTATTTGTTAAACTTATCATCTTGACCCACTCCGATTTGGAGTATTACCCGATGTCTTATAAGTTCCATCACCTATTTATGTTTGAGAAAAATGTAAATAATTATTTTGTTCAGTGACGTTGTGCCAAGCAAAAGCAAAAAAAAAAAAATTATTATAATAGGTGAAATCCACCTTGCAACTTTCAAAAAAAAAAAAAATTCCTCTGCATTTTTCTCAAATATACACTTTGTTTTCCTTATTTCCCGTCTTTGTTAGCCATGTCCCTAACCTACGTTACGTCCTAATAAAAGTCTTTCTTGATTTTAGGGAACTATAGTCTGAAGTAGAAGCTAGTTATATGGGCTAAAAAGATGTAGTGATGCATAATAAAAAGAAAAAGAAAAAAAAAAGATAAATAAAGTGGGTTGACTAGCATTTTTTTTTTACTTGAGATCGTATTATTTCTAAGCTGAAGGCATATTTCTTTCATCTTGGTGAGAGCATGTGATATCATTTCTTTATTATTTTCTCTCAATTACCATTCATTGCAGTGACTATTTTTATTGGGTATAATTTCTTTGTGAGAGTGTCACTATATCCAGTGAGATTTTGGGGTTTAACATGTCATTCTTGAAAGTAGATGTGACAAAGTCTACTGATCTGATTCATGTGGATGGTTGATGTGGGTGTGATGTTGCTTTAGACTGGAGATAATGTTTATACTTTTATTTGATTACTATCATTAGTCTGATTGAATAAACATTATGGTTAAAAAAAAAAAAAATCATTTTGGATTTTGAATTTTGTTTTCGCTTTATTTGCTAGGGACTAGCAATAAGCTGGTTGGGGGGTGTGTTGAGTGTTAGAATATGTATATTTATAAAGGAGAAAATCATCATTTTACATTTCAAGTCTTACTAACAACCCTTACTTTTATGTATTTAAGGTTCTTGTAATTTAATTGTGTGTTTTATTTTAATTAATTATTTTGTGTATTTTAGGGGCATCATAGTCATTTCACAATAAACGAGAGATCAAACGGCAAAACAGACATCACTTTTGAACTCAGGATGGTCGAAAACCTTAGGAGGAGCATAAAAGAAAAAATGGCACTGCTCACATGTACTGTACTATTCACATGTACATCGTTTACGCATCGTTTCACATGCTCACATTGACCGATGATGTGGCATTGACTGATGAGGTGTCATGATCCTGTTGGTCTAAAATTCTTATGATTGTTGATGGTGATGTGGCAGCATATTAGTGGACTAAAACTTGCGCGTATGGTACATGCATTACACAGGATTATTTTCAACCAAAGCGTTCTCGATGATGTGGCTCAATCCTGAGAGTCCAAACTATTTTTAATCCGATGGCCATGATTTACTCAATGTATCTATAAAAAGGGGGCCTCCCTCCCCCCCTAATTTGATATCTCTGAATCCATTTTTGGGATCCATTTTCTGTAATTCCTTCTCCATCTTGTATTTTCTACGTATTTTAATAAATTCTCATTTTGCCCTTAGTTCAATTATGAGTGGCTAATTTTCTTTCAAGCTTGGGTTGAAGGTGAAGTCTCAACATGTGTCATGGATTTTATTTGGTAAATTTACTTTCTCTTCCCCTCTAATTTTTGTGGATATTTTAACTTCTCGTCGATAAATAATACTAATCTTGTCTAGTACCGCCTTGGTTTCACCGGCCCCCTAGTACAAGGTTATTATTATTTGGCACGATAAGCCCTTAGCACCATATTGATTAGAGCGTGGTTCATGAGGTGTGGATTCCCCCCTCATGATTTAATTGGCATTAATAAGGATTATTTAGCCCATGATGCATGTTGATACGGATCCAGATACCCAAGTACGTCATCTCAATAGATTTCTCTTCAATTTATTCTCGTCATTTCAATTCCAATTTTAGAATTTATTCTCGCCATTTCAATTCCAATTTTAGGATAATCCAAATCATTTTCACCACAAATCCAACCACCCATTTACAAAATTAATTCTACACACAATTAAAATCCACCTCCTCGTGGGATCGACACTCGTCACCATTAGTCTATTCTACAATAGATTCGTGCGCTTGCGAGTTCAATAAAATTTGCACAACACTCATAAATAAATAAAATCTATATCGAATAAAAATATATTTATATAATATCGATAATGGTACAAGATACAAGTAACTTGTTTTTACTCTTATGAACCTACTTCATGGTTCTCCAATCACATAGGTAGGATTACCATCACTCTTGTCTTTTAATCTGGATAGTAGTCCCATCCCCCTCGACGTGATCTCTACTAAACTCTTGTTTAGTGGTTTCGTTCAGAAGATTGACCGAATTCAACTCTGACCTTATAAAATCAAGGCTTATAACACCTAATTCCAGCAACTACTTAACAATACTATGTCACATACATATGTGTCCATTCTTCCTATTATATGTTTTACTTCTAGCTCTTGTAATAGTGGCTTGACAATCACAACAGATTGGCATAGTAGCAAGGTGAGTATAAATGGAAAGATCTGCCAAGAGGTTTCACAACCTCAGCCTCAGAAGATGCTTTTTCTAAAGCAATTAGCTTGGAATCCATGGTAGAATAAGTTATACATGTCTACTTGAATAATTTCGAAGATATTGCACCTCCTCAAAGGTTGAAAATATAACCACTAGTGGATTTGAGCTCATTTGATTAAGAGATTAATTTGCATCATTATACCTTTAAGTACTAGTGGAGATCTACCATATTTAAGCCCGTAATCAATTGTGCCTCTCAAATATCTTGCCAATCTGGCTACTGCGGTCCAATGATCCTCATTTAGATTTTAAGTAAACTTACTTAATCTGCCTACAACGTATGTGATGTCAGGTCTTGTACTATACACCAAGAACATTAGGTTAGTAATTATTTGGGCTTATCTCACTTGATCAACATTATGTTCAACATTCCTCTTTAGGTGGGTATTACTATCATATGAAGTGCAAACTGTCATGCAAGTCCTCAACAACTTTTCAATATAGTGTTCTTGTGATAACATGAGACCATCACATGTCTTTATGATGTTGATGCCTAAAATCACATTTGCCTTTCTCATGTCTTTCATATCAAAATTAGAGGCAAGCATCTTCTTAATCTCATCAATAGTTCCAATATTGGAACTTATAATAAACATGTCATCAACATAAAGACATATGATAACAAAAGTATTAATGTCAATGGATTTAGAATATATGTATTTATCTGAGTCATTATTTGTATATCCATTAGACAACAATACTTAGTCGTATTTCTCATGCCATTGTTTCAGTGCTTGCCTTAAGCCATATAGAGACTTAACTAACTTGCAAACTTTATGCTCAGAACTTAGAACAACACAACCTTCAGGTTGATTCATATAGATCTCTTCATCTATCTGATGTATATGTAGATTATGAATTGCTGGAAGAGTAACTAAAACTCTAACGGATGCAATCCAAGTTACAGGAGCATAAGTGTCAAAATAATCTATATCTTTCTACTGTATGAATCACTAGGCCACCAATCTTGCTTTATATTTAACAATAAATCCATCAACTTTTAATTTCTTTTGAAAATCTACTTGTACTCAATAGGTTTTGTACCTAGAGATAAGTCAACTAACTCTCATACATGATTGCTTATGATGGAATCTAGTTCACTATTAACAGCTTCTTTCCATAATGGTGCATCCGAGAAGTCATAGCCTGTGTAAAGGTCTGAGGATCATTCTCAGCAAGAAAGACATAGAAATCATCACCAAAACTAGTGGCTTTTCTCATCCTTGTATCTTTTCTTGGTTCAACACTTGAACTTTCAAAACTATCAATTGTTGACTCAGTATAGGATAGTTGTTTCTTAATACTAGTCTTTTTAGGAAAAACAAAATTAAAAAAACTCATCATTCTTAGATTTAATGATAATGTTAGCCTCAAATGAGATATCTTTATTCTATAACACCAAGAACCTATAGGCAACACTGTTGTGGCTACCATATAAACATACAATTGATAATCTTTTGTCCCAATCCTTTTTTCTTTTTTATTTTTAGGGATCAGTTTTAAGAACTTTGGCTAGACACCTTTACACTTTGAGGTATGATACGTTAGGCTTATAATCTCTCTACAATTCATAAGGTATCTTACCTATTTTCTTATAATGTATTCTATTTTGAACATGACAAGCGAATAACATAGCTTCCCCCTAACAAGTTTAGTGGTGCCTCAGAACTTATTATCATGTCATTTAGCATGTTCTTCAAAGTTCTATTTTTCTTTTTAGTTACACCATTAGACTTGGGTAAATAGGGAAGTGTTGCTTCATTGATGATCCCACGACTCTCACAATAAGCATTTAACATGCTTGAATCATATTTACTTCCTCTATCAATTTTTAATATTTTAATTCTCTTATCAAATTAATTTCAACTTCACTTTTATATATTAAGAATATTTCACTTACTTCATATTTATTTCTCAATAGATATAATTTTGTATACCTTGAGAAATCATCAATAAAGGTAATATAAAACCTTTTGCCCTGTTGGTCATGGTATGTTTCAAATCATCAAGATTGCTGTGAATTAAGCTGAGAAGTTCAGTTTCTCTATGTTGACTTTATTTATATATCTTCCTACAAGATTTGGCTTCCATATACCTTGCATTTATCATTAGACAAGCTCAAGTTAGACCGTAAACTAAGTTCTCTCATTTTCTTAATATAAGAAAAATTCACACGACCAAGTCTCCCATGCCAAAGATCAATAGAGTCAACAATATAAGCAGAAGAATAAGCATTTTCATTCATTATGACATTGAATACATTGAGTTTGAAGAGTTCTCCATATCAATACCCTTTCCCAACAAACATCTCACTTTTTTGTCATTACAATTTTATCACCCTTAAAGGACACTTTGATCCCAGCTTTGCCTAACATATAAAAAAAACACTATATTGTATCTGATCTCAAGAACATGGCATTTACTAGATGTAAGCTTGAGAAGAATTTACGCTTGCCTAGGACTAGTGTCGACTAAGAATCACCAAGGTAAATGACTTCCTCTCCTTCCTTTACTGAAGTATATTCAAAGAAAAAGTTTCTATGCTACATATATGTCTTCTAGCGCCAAAATCAATCACCTAATATTTGCTTCCATGCACTATGTTCACATCAAATACAACTATAACATCAATTATGTTGTCTCCTTTTCCTTAAGTTGTATTGGCTTTAGGAGGTTTTTTTTATCTCTCATTTGCTGAGCTTTATGCCTGGATGGATTAGCATAATTACCAATAGTTTTACAAACAAAACAATGACTTTTCTTTTTAACAATGAGCTTTTTGGGGGTATTAGGGTTTTTATTATTAGGATTATTATGTTTTTCAATAGGTTGAGCAGCGTTCTTTATTAGATTTACATTGAAATGAAATTCCTTTGCTTTATTATATGCATCTCTAATTCTATTCTTCTTCTCAATCCTAATATGTGTAATAGCATCTTCAAGACTTGCTTCTTCTTATGCTTTGAGGTTTTAATATAGTCTTTTCATGATTCTCGAGGTCTCTCATTTAAACCACTAGTTAAAAATCTTTGAGAAGAAATATTTCCTTATTTTTAAGATTATTAACCAATATGTGGTGTTCATGTATTTGGTTAGACACAGATTTACCATCCATCATCTTAAAAAACAGAAAATCACCAATATAATATTGTTAAGTCTCAGCATCTTCAACCACATATTTTTTATTAAGTAGTGCCCATATCTCAGATGCATTCTTATATGGATAATAAACATCAAAGAGAGAACTAGCAAGAGTGTTTAGTACACAATGCAGACCTTATTACCAGCATTCCAAGTATGTAGTTTCTTGTCATAATTAAGAGTGGGAAAAACGGTTCGGTTTGATTTTAAGGGTAAAAACATAATGGTTTAAGAATTTACCAATCGATTGGTTTGTATTTGGCTCAGTTTAAAACTGAACCGAACCGACAAATAGATTTGTTTGGTTTAATTTAATTATAAAATATTTTAATTAACATATATAAAACTTAAAATGTAAAATCAAATTTAAATTTCAAAACCCTAAAATTATGATTGCATCTCTCTCCCTCACATCTCTCCCTTATGTCTGTCCCTCTCCTCATGGCCCAACCCCTCAAGCCAACTCAATCGTCACGTGTGGCATAGTCAGCCCTCTCAATCTCTCCCTTGTCTCATGCCACGTTCAGTGCCTAGCACAACCCCTTAGCGACAGCACAACCCCTTTCCTCAAGCACAGTGATGCCATCGTTAGCCCCTTACGCATAGTCATCTTGGGAGCTGCGGCCTGCAAGTGTGTCTTTTTTTTTTTTAATTTATGCCCTATTTTTGTTAGGGTTGATTTTGTGCTTGACTACTGGTGTATATAATATATGGGTTAGTGGACTTAAAAATGGTGAGCAAATATAGTGGTTGTGGCTTGTAGCAGTAAAATCGGTGTATAACTATATATTGCGACTGAGAATCCATTTGCGAGAGAATTTTAAGTTGAAAAACAGTGAAAGTTTAGACAGAAAATAGGTAATAGTTAAGTTGTACGACAACACTCTCCTTAAAACTAAATTCCATGCCTCAAGATACAATATCTTAGTGCAAGAAGGATTGTTTAAGGTAGTTTGATCTTTAGGATACAATGACTTCTATCAGGATGTTGCACTTCAACATGATAGTTTAGGATAGCAAAACGTACAATAATGAAGGAAAGCGCAATGAAAAATAAAGAGGGATTACCCCCTTACATTTGAGTTATTAGGCAATATAGATTCTTGGAACAAGCTCCTCTATTGGGCTTGGTTTCATGTGCATGGCCCTCCTCTTTATGGACTTGTTACCACACTATATTTAGTTTATGTACATAAACCAACTTACACTCTTTTGATTAAGCAATATGGGATATTGGTATTTTGAAATATCAACTCAATCTCCAGCATTATTGAGAGTTCATGTGTACACTAATGACCTACAGAAAAGGAAATTAAGTGGAGCGGTAGAAGACAGAAAAAGAGCAGAAGAAAGGATAACAAATATTATTGAGACTTCATGTGTACAATATAGATTGTGATCAGTTATTAGACACTGCACAAGTATGCATGTTGTTAAACAAACTGACTTTTAATAATTAGTAGAATACCTTGGCTTTAGCCTTTGATTGGTACACTAATAATCTTGAGCATAAAAATCAATAATCTCACTGACATTAAGCTGAAACAAAGAAGAAGAGTCATTATGCATCAACCACAACATATGCTCAAACAAAATTGAATCCACATCAACAAAAATAACCCTCTTGTCCCTCATCATCTTATGGGCATTCTTTTTGACAACTGATGATGAATCAATCAAGATCCGAAAAGGGTTCTCGTCTAACACGAAAGGATCAACCAAGAACTCTCTCTTCTCCTTGCCGACGACGACGGTCACCGGATCCCCGAGCCTTTCTTCTTCTGTGACTCTAAGGTGCTGATAGCCTAGCCTTGACCTCGTGTTGGTGTTGCGCTTTCTCAATATTGAAACCGGCAAAATCAAGCAATCCATAATTAAATTTGTAGATGCAACTAATTAAACTTATGTGCACGTATATATATATGTATATATAATTGTGAAATATTGCAAGTGAAAGTGAAGGAGAGTTTTGACAGGAACCGAGAGAATAGGCCGGCTAACGGCTAAAGATTGAGAAATGTGAAGTAAATTGCTTTCTTAAGCGAAGGGGAAATAATTTTGGATGGTAGTTGAGTTGAGTCTTGAGAAGGCTTTGCTGGCAAAAAAGAGCCGTTAAGAGTGAGGCATAATCTTCTTCGAAGTAGGATTAGAATATGACTGCCGACGTGTCGGTATACGCGTCTCGTATGCAAGTGTTGGATGAAATGTCATATTTATCATTCACTTTTTTGCCCTTTTTTCCTTAAATATCCATCCTTCATACATAGACAGAAGTCATTTTAATTGGCAAATTATGGTCAGATTTTTTTCAATTTAGATTTTGATTGAAGATAAATGCTTGTGTATCATTTATTGGGATAATGAAGTTGGTGGAAAATAGAATCTAAAGCGGAAAACAGAAGACTTTTTGTCCCCTAGTGTCAATTAAATCATATGTTGTTGTTGAGCATTAACTTTCAGGGGAGCGTTAACATTAATGTTTCATTTCTTAAATGCTGCATATTAATGAAGCCGTTAGTAATTGTGTGGCATTTTGGTATTTTGCAACCTCAATGTAATAGGAGCTTTGCTTTAACAAAATTAAAACTCATAAAATGAAACAAGGGCATATTGGCTTGGCCGGCAACAACAAACCACAAACAAATTCGTACAACAAAATTGACTTTTTCTCAATTTAACGTTGCATTTGCTTACACTTGGAAATTGCACGTAAAGCAGCCGTCCAGTGCCGGTCCTACTTTAACGTTGTTATACCCCATTTATATATATATATATATATTTATATATATATATATATATATAAACATTTCAATTGAAAATTGACAATATTAAAATCAGAAATAAATTAAAAGAAAAAAAAAATGTATATATATAAACGACCGGGCGAGCCAATGCATAGACATCCGCAGTAAAAGTGCGGACTCAACCCTTACATCGATATAAAAACCTTTCCCTCCATTTTAAACACCTTTAAGAATGTAATTGACCAGTCCGCAAGGTCGTCTACAATGAAGCATACCGTCCATCTCATTTCTACTGATTATAACTCACAAAGTTAAAATAGTCATCGTTGGGTCGATCAGCGTTATCATTATCCGCGACAATATTGCACAACTTTTGGACAAATTGCATTTCAATTTGCAATGAAACCATGCACGATACATTCTCAACAAGTGCTGCATTAGTCAGCAAGCAGCACATCTTCATGTAAACATTGTATGGTTTTTCTTGAAATTAGAGGGATTCCAATAAATAATCTGATGTAACTCATATTGGGATCTTTGATCTGTGATTAGTATAAGTGTAGACCTCACTGGAACACAGTTATGAGAAACCAAAAATAAATTAAAGCTAAAAAAGCAATTTGATCTGGCATTTCCTCAGCTACCAGTGATAGCCATATTTCAATCAGATAGAGAAAAACGCTTTAAAGCTACTGAATAAAGATATAAATAACCCATCTAAAAGGAAAAACAAAAAGATCCTCTACCATTTGTAATCAGTAAAGCAGCAGCAGCATGTTAGCATATGGAATTGACCTCTATCCTCTATGCAAGAGCCAACACAACGTCAATACCCGGAGACACAAAATCTTGTTAATTGTGAAGCATCCTCATTGTGAAGTTTGGCCGGCCCATAGTTGGTACATATGCATATTATGAATGGGTTGTTGAGCAGCATTATTGTAAAGTCCAGCACCCCTGTTGAGGGGGCTACTGCCATTATCATCAGAAGACTCACTCGAAGCTCCTTGTGACGGAGGACTAGATGTGGTCATAGGTGCACCGAAGCTTAACATATGGGGCATTGGTGCTGAAGAAGGCCCAGATTTCAAAAAATTTGAGTTCGACTTTTTCCCCTCCGCAATAAAACTGCCCACAATTACCTGTCAGGAAGAGAAAACAACAGTTCACATTACAGAAATTCCATTCATGTCATGGAAGTCATCATGTGCCAAAAACTTGCAGAAGTTTTACAAAGACGAAAACAGCAGTTGACCCATACCTGCACTGGAGAAGCTGCCATGAGCATTCCTGCAACTAAACCACCCAAAACTCGGCCATCTGACCCGGCCAGGGACACACTCAACCCACCACTTCTGCTGCGATTACCATTATTATCAGAGAGCAAGAAGGAACCGGATAGTGAGATAATTTCAAATCGGCCCTGCAGAAGAAAAAGGTCACTACGATAGAGGTAAGTTATACAAAATTAGGAAAGGAACCAAATTGCAAAAGATATGCCTTCACATTGATTTAATAGACATTTCGCACTATCTTTGGTAAGCGTGCATGTTACATGGCACAAATTTTGCAACAGCAGCATGAGTAAATGACTGGAGACTTGTTGGGTGTCAAATAATTTTTTATGTTGCTCAAAGGGAATAAGGAAGAGGGAAGACCATCAGTTTTACAAGCAGCTTTTTATGACAAACAAATAAAGTCAACCTACCCCTCGGCACTATAGTAGAGTGCTAAAAAGTTCACCTCTTCCAGGCCACAGATGCCTTGCGGATCTAATTACAATTCCCAGCTGCATTTGACAACAAATTGTAATGATCATCTAAAGTCACCCTACCCCTCAGCAAAGACTATCGCGAATGATTTAGATTAGTTGCTCATTAGGTGCAAAAAGGGAAACACTGGCAACACTCAAGATCTGTTTACCCATAAAGGATGCCCACATTATTGGATCCATAACCATTATACAAAAGTACAGCTAGAAGATATTTAGCCCTTGTCAGACAGGTAATTTTGGTATTAAAGTGAAAAGACATTCGGTTAATACAATATTTACAAACTCATATGAAACTTTCATTAAGAATTAGTCATTAACAATCAACTAACACTGTAAAAGGCCTATGGCCATTTAATGGGAGAAGAAAGTATAAGGAAAAAAGTCGCAAGCGTAATTGCCTGCTTGATTGTAATAAACTAATCTGTTCAACGGAATATTCAGCGTAAGTATTAATTCTAGCTAGTTTCAAATCACTGTCACTGGAATTACAATAGCTAGTTTACCCAAACATCATGCTGAAAACAATCTCATAAACAATACCAACATTCTATTCCATAAATACCGCCTTAACTGCAAAGACCAAGCAGACCATTTTGAAATAACTACTAAAGCATAAAACTCAAGCTCGTGTTTAAAACAAGCATCCTTGACCTCACAATTAGTATCACCTACTCACCAGCTCCATCAGAAGACATTTTCTATTACAACAATTAATACAGTCCAATTATAGAATCTTTTGAACAAAAAGCAAACATCTAAATATTTTGAATGTCATCAGAACTTAACTAAGTATAGTACCATATACAATTACCAAGGGTGATACAAGAGACACGGGGTCACACCCCACTCTCATCAATGACGGAAAATTTGGTTTCTTGTCATGCAATGGGCTTAATATAAATGGCCTGATAAAGAGTGGCGGGATGCATGTTGAGTTTCCATTCGCGGGGTTGTGTTGTGGGTCCCACAGCCACGCAATGGAATGATCGATACACATCCCTACCTCTCTCCTGGGGGGAATGAGAGAGAGCCCTTCTCTAGTGACTGAGCGTCCATTTCAAAAAGTGAGGACCAAACTACTAAAAGAAAAAAGAATACAAATTCCAATGCACTAAAAGACAGCTATCATTAATTAGGGATGGCAATGGGACAAATATGGGTTGGATCTATCCTACTCCAAATCTAGATCCGTGATAAAAATTGAGATCCATATCTGTTTTAAATCCGTCATGGATTTATGATTTTTACTCCATATTCAAATCTAAAAAAAAAAAGTAAATAAAAATCCAGACCTTCTCCAAATCCGCCACGAATTTATCAATTTTAATTTTTTAGCAAGCTAATTGCAAAAATTTTATAGATTATAAGAGAATATTAACAAATTTATCTTTATTTTACTCTAAAACCCGACAAGAAAATAAGAAAGCAACAAATATTTGAGGGAAAAAAATGTATTGTTATCAACTAAGACAGATAATTCACTCAACTAAAAATTTAGAAGAAAAATCAGTCAATTAAAAATTAAGAAAAAAACTCTGAATTTCATATAAAACTAATAATATTGTACCTTATAAGTGTGACATTGATTTCAGTGAGCAAGGTATAAATTTAATTGGATTATAGAAGTAGTAAACCATAGACAGTTAAATAGTTATAAAAATTAAATTAAATTACTTATAAAAATTAAATTAAACTAAAAGTCTCCTTCTTGGATATGGATATGGACCCAGATCTTAAATTAGATTCCATCTACTCCAAATTCCTCTTGGATTTGCTCATCTAGATCTGTATCCACTCCAAATCCACTTTAGATTCATCCAAATACAATCCATTTGGATTTAAATCATGTGGATCATCTATCAGACTTGCACCATTGCCATCCCTATGACATTAACATTCTATCTTAATAAAGTAAGGATACACACACACACACACACACACACTCTTTTGCACAAGGACAACAGAGCCCTTACAAATCACAGCCAAGAGAAGTGTATGCATCATATTCTGAAAGTAGACAAGCAATCAAGCTGCTAGTAATGTTTAATTTGAAACAATTACCGTATATTAGTATAAAAAAATAAAACGAATAAAGAGACTCAAAAACCTGAGAAGGTTAGAATACCCATAACAGCTGTCAGATGTTAGAACATGTCAAGTGCAGAATGCACTTGGTATATTCATTTACATCCATGTTTCCTATAGCCTAATCCACGATAAACTACGACCAGCATCTGCACCAACAGCTATTTTAGATTTTTTTTTTTTTGGGGGGTTCCATATAGGGAGGACTCCACCTTTATTTTAATAAAACTTAAACAGAAAATGATCTTTAGAAAAAAGAGATTTTAGCGTTAACATTTTTTTCCTTTGGAGATCTTCGCACTGCCTTGAAATGTTGAAGGCATCCTATCTAAGCTGTGCACAAAAGAACCTATTCACTCTAATCAAGGTACAGTTCATTACATGGATCATACAAGATTATCAAAAGTACCTCATATGTCACAGTACCACCGGACATCGTTGGTTGGCGAAGTGTAACATTGCAGATGGCACCACTTGCAGAGAGAATACATACAGTTCGAGGCCCTTGTTGTGAAAATGCAAAAATTTTCGATGATATGTCCTGCAAACAAAAGGAACACACTACTCAGAAGACAAATATTTTCTGAACAACAATATGCTATTGGAGATAAGTAAACTGTTTACACCCTTTTCCTCACCAAACAGGAAATCTAGATATAATTCTATAGCATAAGAATCTATGAGATGGGAAAAAAAATTGATATTTTCAACTCCATTCCTAAAAAATTCTAATTATCTGATAATTTTAATTGTATGATAATTAAAAATCTATTCGGGCTGAAGCATGATCAAAATCCAATTCCTAGTATACCAATTATTGACAATTTTCTCCATTGATAATTAACATATAAAGTAGTAATTTTACGTCACCCAATTTTTTTGAATAAACTGCAGTCTACATTTTTCTCTTCCACCAGTAGGCTAGTACCAATAGCACTTTCTTCATGACATGCAATTATATAAATATCGGTGCTGAAGTGCACACATGAATTGAATACCGTAAGTTCTAGGTCACCAACACTTGACTCATGAGTCTGTCTGGAAACAAAGAAAGACTTAAAACCAGAAGTCCAAAACAGTAAATAAGTAAGACATTTATAAAAGCAATTTTACACTATTACCACTGAATGTTAGATACAACTTTCATCATATTAACACCAAGGCCTTGTCCAAACTCTTGGCAACTGCATCCAATATGCATGCTATATTGTCATATAGTCTCACTTATACAATTCGGCTCTTTTCCCATCATGCAATTTACACCAAAGAGGAATATTCGTCAAAGTTGAAAGAAGTACATTTTATGTGCACTCAAACTGTCAATTTCCTATTTAACAGAAGAATCTCTATCGATTGGAAACTTGAAAGGACCACTTGCCAAAAAAGGAAACTGTGCACGCCACAACATTTTTTGGTTACCAGTTTTAAACTTGGGACTATAGCTGAACCTGCAACCTGGGTTGTCAGGAAACT
The DNA here is from genome assembly GCA_030448925.1 of Citrus cavaleriei. Classification (NCBI taxonomy): domain Eukaryota; kingdom Viridiplantae; phylum Streptophyta; class Magnoliopsida; order Sapindales; family Rutaceae; genus Citrus; species Citrus cavaleriei. Next base: position 186,408 of record JAUJEN010000534.1, on the reverse strand, counting down.
CATGGGATATAAATGTCTCAGTTAGGCAGCGCCAAGGGGTTTAAACCCCCAACCACTTTTAAAACCAAGGGTCTCTTACCACTCAACCAACCCCTTGGTGCTGTGTGCACTATATAAACCATCTACAATTGTAATATTAGCTGCAAATAATGGAATACAGCACATAAGGCTAATTTAAATCATTCCATCCTATTACAGTTGAAATGTGTTGGATGATTTTGGAAGATTTCCTAGGATTTATTGTCATTATGTATAATATTTGGTTATGTGTTATTTTAGGTAATTGAGAGATTTGTGAACTGTGCAAATATTTTAGGAATCAGATTTTATTTTTCCTTTAATTAAGGAGATTAGTTACTCAATTTGTATCTTAGAAGATCTATAAATTCTTATGTACAGAAGCATAATACTATATACCCTATTTGTCATATTTTTGTTCTCTTCTTTAAAATGTGTAAACAATGTTTATGCCATATCTACTTAGATTTATGTCCAAATTTAACCATTTCCTTGATCGAAGCAAACTAGGAACTAACTGACAAAAAAGATATTAAAGTCCAATCATCTTGTACAGTAATCCAAAGTGATTATATTTTCAACAAAAAATGCAAGACCAAAAATTTTAATGACTAAGTTATAAAACTGAAAAACCTATACCCTCATGAAATTATTTCCCATGGAGGAAGCAATTCCCACCAGGTTCATTGTTTGGCCTCTTGAGTGGAAGCATGAGGTCAAGGACTTGGAGATGTTAAACATTATTCTTCTTGCAGGCCATGCATTTCAAAAAGACAGAATCTACCAATAAAATGGTGGGCCATCAAATTAAAATCCTAAAATAAAATAAATTGCATATACCACTTGAAGAACCAAAGAAACCACTTTTGTTTTTTCAAGAGAAACAAAAAGACCAAATCATGCAGATTTTAGCAGCAATAAATCAATGGGATTTCAAACTGATATTTTAAATCCTGATATTTATCTTATTTATATCAAGTAAAACATAAGTATTTACATCTCCCAACAATCCTTAGAATTACTCATAAACCGTAAAGCGTTATACTGAATTATCTTTGACATAGATAACTCTTAGCAGTTCAGATAGAAGCAACCATGCTGTCTATGAATAGTAAATGACTGTTTATTTAGGAAGAAAAAAGGTAAGATAAATAAAGATGAACCAACTATGTCATTAACTTTATACACAACATAACAGCTTAGGTAAAGGAAACAGTCTAAAAGTAATTGAGGCATCATTACTATATCACTGATTTGAGTGATTTTTTTTTTAAAATAAGAAATTATAAATTATATTAATACCAAAGAATTGTTACAAGGAGTGGACCAACTGTCCACTGAGAAAGCAAAATAATAATGAAAACTTTTTTGTGCTATACAAAATATGCCAATCCCCCTTTACAATACTAGACCAACCTGGACACCTATCCCAAAGCACTCTCCCAACTTAGATGAATGAAGAAAAAAGATGAATCTTGGAACTCCTTAGAAATTGAAGCCCAAAGCAAAGCTAGAAGAACTGATTGAGTGATATGTCACTCCATTTTAACAATTGTTGGATACCCTGTGAAAATGTCTCAGTAATTCTTTGTATGACTAATCACATTTCTTCTTTATGTGGACATCAAAATTCATGTCTTCATTGACTCTAAAAAAATGTTTCTCTTTTCAAGATGTACATGTCCCTTTTTTTCCTTTCCTCAACAATGGGAAAGATAGGCAAAAGCCATCCTTTCCACTGATTGTCATCCTTTGTAATTCCCAAGAGTTTTTATGTCCAACACTTAAGTTGTATTTGTACTAATAGAACACAATACCTTGAGCAAAATCCAAGTACAGTAGCATGACTCTAAATAATTAGATACAATGCCAAAAATTGTTATACAATATGCCAAGAAAAGGGAGCTGTAAAAGCCCCACTAGTGTGGTCTATTACTCATTATGCATAGAAAAGAAAGCTAGTGTAAGTAGTTTCCGAACGCATTATGCAAGTAATTTCCCATCTTTTATTGAAAAATTTGGTCTAAATAAAAAACATCCATATAATGTTGTTACTTCCTCTAACACTACCACAGCCCATTGCTTTAAATCAACATTTATTTAACAATTGGCATCAAAACAAACCGATTATAAAATTCAAGAATGAAAATCAATTGATACCTCTCCAGCCTTGACAGTGATGACGTGCGGAGTAAACCCTACTCCTCCTACCCCACCTGCAAAGAAATAAATGAAATCAGTATCTTAACTAATGCTATACAACCAATAAACTCACAAATATAAGAAATTTTAAAAAACATAAAGAATTTACCCAGCGCATCGAGCTGCTTCTTCCCTGAACCAGGAGGCCGGCCGCGGTGGCGCTTAGCAGAAGGCTCCGAGGCCGACCCAGCAGCGCCGCCTCCGCCGCCGCCAGAATCAGCCAGAGAACCAGGCGACTGGGCGGTGGTAGCCAATCGCAACGCAATGTTACCGTCGGGAGTGTACTTCCTCGGGCGCCCACGCTTCTTCTTGGCTGGATCAATGCTAAAGCTGCCGCCACCAGTCCTCAACGAAGGCGATCCGTCAAATACGCCGCCGTGCGGCAAGGAATCAAGTGGCTGCTTCGGCTGTAATTGTGATTGCGATTCTGATTGCGATTGCGATTGCGATTGCGAAGAAGAAAGGGGGTTGAAAGAGAACCTAGCGGCCGCTGCAGCTGCGGCGTTAGGTGGGATCATGGCGTTGGTGTGGTACGATGTGGGACCCATCATGATGTTTGGTTGCTGATGCTGATGCTGATGCAGTTGGGGCGGTGGTTCTCTCGGGTCCATTTCTTTCAATTTCTTTTTTCGAAGAAAAATGTGTGTGAGACTGAGAGAGAGAGAGAGAGTGAGTTTAAGTAACAGAGCAGTTCTTGTTGTGTGAGTTATCTACTTCCAAATGGAACTTCAGTCTCATCTCAGAAATAGAGAGAGAAAGTAGAACTACGAACGAAAAAAAGGAAAACTTGTATGTTTTCTATTTTAACTTCGAGTAGGGTTTTAAAATGTAAATGGGGTTTTAAGTTATGTTGTTGCAGTTTTTTCCGCTTTCGGACACGTGGCATGCTATTATAGGTTTCCGTGTTTGGGTTAGTGGGATTGGGAGGGGGCTACCTACACGGGAAAAAAAAAAAAAAAGGGTTGGCATAAATAACGATCCTTAGATTGATAGATTGGCAAGAATCTTAAATGATCTAATCAGGGTTTTGCATTTAAACAAGTTTAGTTTAGGTTCTTTCATTTTCTATATTAAAATGGGAATAATTGAGTGAGAACAAATATACGACAAATACTTGATGAATAATTAGTATGACATTATTTTATTTCAAATGATAAGAGTATGTGATATATTATTCACTAGGTTGATAATAGATTCACAAGCTGTATGTGAATATATTTTTCTTATCTATTTGACAAAATAAATGAGATTATTTAAGATTTTTGCCAAACTAACAATTTAAGGATCAACTTTAAAATGTTAGTAGCTTTTTTTACTTTTTCCATGACTTATGACACAAAGTTATATAATAATTGATTGAAACATTTAAACCTCCTTACAACTCATTCAACATAAAAAATCTATTCAAATTTACTTGATATATTTACAACTATTATATACTTAACAAAATCTATTTAGTAATGATAGAACTACAATTTCTTGAATAATATGATGTGACATGATTAAATTAATTAGACTAAATATCTATTGATTCACGTGGTTTGTTTTTATTAATTATTTTACATTTTCATCTAACTAATAAATTAATATCATAACAATTTATACAAAATAAATTTATAGCTCTATCATTAATAAATATATTGAGACTTAACCTAAATCAATTTTGTTGTAGCACAACCCAAATTTCCATCATCACTAACATTTGAGGACATATCTATCCTCTTCTCATATTTGTGATAATATTTGAGGACACATCTATCCTCTTCTCATATTTGTGAGATCAAATCTACGCCTATCGAATTAAGACTGCAAAAACCTGAACTCATCCAGCTCAACTTTTGCTATGAAGGGTGGATTACCATTAGCCCGTGACATCAAACTGCTTTGCATATTGGTATAGCCTTGGTGTGCAAGGTTTGCCTAGACCCAAGAGCTGAAACCAACTGTTGAACCAGTATACCATCACCAAACATCAATACTTTACCATCTGTTGAACTTAGAATCTAGATTGAGCATCTAACACCCAAAATCACCGTCGCCACAGCTTTGTTCACCACAGATAGTTCACTTGTAGTAATCGGAATAGCACATGCTCGAGGGGAAAAAATGAATAAACAAATAAAAATCAAAATGGTAGAATAAACATCACTCATTCTCGTACAAGTGTACAACTACTGCCTTCCAATCCCATTACAATGTGTCTATCAAGTAAAGTTGTACAAAGCCATATGGGAAAAGCAATAAGGCAGGTCAAGAGTTCCTTTTGTGGGTCTCATAATAACTGTCGAAGTGAAAGCCAAGAAGATATGAAAGGACACATGGACATGGGCACAAAATTAGTACAGAATATAAAGAATATTCTGCCACTGAGTTATACAAGTTCCGGCATAAACTACTACATCAATTATCACCACTATTTTAAGAGATTCATCCAAACTCCAAAACATCAGTCATTTTCACTCTAAAATTTTATCATTACAAATGAGCAAAAGTGTAGGTAATTGCAATAAACAATTGCAGCTGTCCGAAAAATTTGCCCAATCTTCTGATTTCTATCATGACGCTAACCTATACAACACACATCAAAACAAGATATCCAATGACAGTATTAATATTGACAGAACTCCAGTGAGAACAATTAAATATGCCCCGAAAATACAAGAAAACAGAAGTCGAAGCTGCATCAATTTTGAGAGGGATGCTGGAGGTTTTTTCACCTTGTCAGCAAAGCAAATCTAGGAAATTATTCCTTTCGGCTTAACTACAATAACTGGCAAACATTCCCGTCCCACCAAAGTTGTCTGATAAGTACTCACATTTCTAGCACCTAATCTCGTATGAACCAGCTTTGGTAATATAACGAACCCACTCAACAGTATTGTACCCACTCTTCTCCCAAACCTGCAGAAAATTGCCAGGGTCAATTCCAAGTTCTTCCTATAGAAGGAATGCCTTTTTTCTGAAGTGAAAAACAATTACCTTGAGAAAACGAACACGTAAACCTGATGCTGTGAACATGGGAACCTGCAATGACAAATATAAAAGTCAGTCAGTTTTCCTCCTCTGTAAGAAATTATGCAGATTATGTACATGTTAATTTCAGATGCTGTAAATGAAAAGCTAATCTTTCATATTTTTAACACTCTTCATATTCTCATAATGCTTAACTTTTTTACAGATAACAAACAAATAGCTAAAGCCACATAACTGTAAAGCATTCATAGTAACCATTTATAGATGTCAAGCAACATCTATCTTCTACAGAATCAGGGGATAAAACATTATCAGAAACCACATTACCCCTTTCTAAACTTTCGTCCGTAGGAAGAAAAAAAATAATCACCAAGTCTAAATCCAAGGCAACATTGATCAGTTTTTTAGAATAACGAACCACAGACCTTCTTCAACTATTCAGATCAGCCAATCACAGTCAAGGTTCGATAGAAGGATAATGGATATACTCCCAAGTAACTCAAGGATAATATTCCTCGTCTCACCAGCAGTAACCTCTCGCATTTCAGTTGAAAGTGATGGAGAGGGCAAAGTAGGCAATAAGTTCCAAATGTAACCAGTGATTTTGCATAAGATAGAAAGTTATAAAGAAAAACAAAAAGCTTATTCTATTTATAACTTATTAACCAGTCCATTTAACCAGAAAATGTTTACTCCAACTGCTGTCTAATAATGCTAATCTAAAAAGTGCAGACTGCATGATGGAATCCCAGTACAGTACCGTAACAATGCAGTGAGAACAACATTTGATCTCCTGACTATACAACATGAAGTTAACAAGGCAACAAAACAATGCATAGCACATTATCATGCGACAAATAAAATTATTCGCATGAATGCAATTTAAATAAATTTCAGTAGAACATAATAAGAAACCTGAAACTCCATCTGAATTGGTGGCCTTGTCCACGATTTCTTTTCGGCCATTGTGGAAATCAACTCAACCTCTGCACTCATGGTTGGCTCAGTTTGTCCTGGAAATTTTCTTATCCTGCAAAAAAAATAAAAAGATGATACTAAGCAACTTTTTGGGATTAAACCTAAACAGCAACAAGAACAACATAAATGAAACAAAATAACAAGAGCAGATGTGTGAGAAGATAATTTGAGCTACATTATTTCTTGTTTGTAGAAGAAAGAAAAAGGTTTAATTGTTGCAGCTATAACAGAAATGAAGTATTACAGTTAAAACACACTGCATCTGGCCTCAAAATACTAAAAATTATACAACTAAAATAGACATCAATGCATAATATCATGAAATAATGATGACATTTCATGACCTGAAATCAGAATGTTAAATCTATTGAGCCTGCTTAAACTCCATTCTCAAATCCGCATTTACTAATATGAAATAGAAATTGTCAACAATGAACGAAAACATTTTTAGATGCGTGGAAAGCACGTACAACCCAAAGATCAATGAGGCTAATGGGGTTTATGCTATTTCTCACCTTAAGTGCTCTACTAGAAAACCAACCAAAATTAGCCCAGAAAAGCACTGTTACACCTTGATCTTACACAATTATATTTTAAGACTTACAAAATATATTCAAGCAAGTTTTCAGAGCACTTCAGTAGTTAATTGTAGTCAAAAGCCTCTCACTTCATATCACTTTCAACATTTCTACATCTAAAAGCTGCCAAGATCTCATGTTATTGGAATCAAATGCATCTCACTGATGCAGCCGTACATGAATTTCATAAACTCAGTAGGCCTTTTCATTAGCATTTTGAAGTTGAAATATATTCCAACTAGCACATACATAATTTCAGACTCTCTACCATCAATTGGGGTTCAGATATAGGTTTCTGATATTTCATCCTTTTGCAGACAGAGTTACTTATAATTTTAAAAAAAGAAACAGAAAAATAAAGTACATTTGATGGTGTACAAAACGAACTTCTATATGAAACTGCAGGAAAACAAGAAACTTTCTGAGCACATAAATAAAAAAGAAATAAACAGATAAAAAGTTAAATTTAAAAGAAAAGCGTAAACAGCATTGTGATAGCAATGTCAAATAAAAGTTAGACTCCAAATAACGAGTTGAAATACTCACTTCCAAACCAAGCAATCAATTGAAGCATTGTACTTTGCCCGGCCTGATGTCACTTGGAAACTTGTCTTTGCCGTCTGTTTTGGTACAGGAATTTTGATGACAACCCCAAGCGCAAACATTTTTGCACCAAAGACACTCTTTATCTGAAACTTAAAATACATAAGCCAACCACATAACTCTGGAAATCTAAAGACAGCTTCAGAAATGTCATGGTACAGACCTTAACATTTACTTCCATACGTGTTCGACCAAGTTCCTTAATAGTTGGCAAGACACGGAATGGAAGATTTACACCCTCGGTGATACGATACCTAAGGAAAATAAAACAAATAACCAGACATTATAATTGATAACTTATAGCACCCACAACGAGATAACACAATATTTAATATTTATTAGAGACTCCCATATAGGAATGACAGAGAAATCAGCTCATAAGAAATAAATTATGAGTAGGGAAACAGTGGCTGAAACAAGAACTAAAATAATGAGTGAAGAGTCCAACTTAAAACCAATAATGTTAACTTCCATGATCTGTGGGAAAAGATTATTGAAAAAAAGAATAAAAAATGGCCATAAACCAACATAATGAACTTCCTGAAAACTATTGTTGATCAAAATGTAAAAGTTGTTTAAGGAGCCCAACAGTTGAAAAGCATGAAATCCATCAAAATGAATATCAAACAGATCTTATCATTGTTAAACAGCAAACAAACAGTATCATGTTTGATGAAGTGAAGTGACAGAAGTGGGGAAGAACCGGAAAAAGCAGAATTTATAACAGGCTGAGGTGCCAATAAATGGAGCAAATAACTGTGATGGCATGCTCAACTACTGGATGCTCCTTTTTTTTTTTTTTGGAAATGCTTCTTTTGTTAGAAAATAAAGAAAATGAAACAATACAAAACATATGAGATGGAATCAGTAGACAAGCAGGATTAAATTAACCCGTTATCTGTGGATTCCACCCCTACGGTTGTCTGGCCGCTGCCAGTTCACAATCTAACTTCCAGAAAACAGATTTGGATCGGTTTCCAGAAAACAGGCAGTGATCACACTTTCTATATTGCACCACAGTTTGAGAGAGAAATCAGAACTAAAAACTGTTTTCTGAATACAAACACTAGAGATGCAAAACTAACAACTACAATACAATAACCAAAAGCAGGATAACAATATCAAGGGCTCATATCAAGTGTAAAGAAATTTACAAAATCCTTCACTGTGGGAGAACCCAAATTGAAAATGGGAAAAGAAATTACTTCCTTCTCCAGCAAAATCAAATTGGGTCTTTGTTTTCATAAACTTTTAACCCACTCAAGCCCTCTCTTTGTAATCATTGCCCTCAACCCTTCTACAACCAAAAATTGTAAAGAAAAAACATTGGAAACATTTTACAAATCAAAGAAGAAAGTATTTTTAAGTTTTCCTCAGGTGTGTTAGTTCTTCATGTGGGAAATAGATTAACCTAGATGCATCATGTCAATCAACACTTGTTGCTAAGCAAGTTCATTACTATCCCTGGGTATAAATTCATGGCTAAGCAACTGATATTTCTACTAAATGCAGGTATCTTCAAAAGCAGCAATTACTTTCACTAGAAAATTGAAAGTTTCACATTTTCACAATTAAAGGAAAATCCGAAAAATGTATAAACTAAAGATATAAGATTGTAAAGAAGATTTCTCAACTTACTTCATCAATTCAAATTCACCATCTGGTGGCACAAAACTCACTGTCTTCTCCGAGTTAAACCTTGTCAAGTTTACGCATTGATGGAAAGTAACATCATCAAGCTCAATTGTTTTACCACTGCAAGAATAGTATTTTCAAATATTAGAAGAAACTGACTTGTAAATATAATTATTGTAAGAAAACAACTAAACAAAGCAAACTTTGCACTGTTGAAACCAAATTCAAGTAAAATCAAAAGGCACCATGATCCAAATACCAGAATTTTGAAATTAAAAAACAGCAAGCAGTATGTTTAAAGGATAGTTATAAACAATTTGTACATAATCATCCTATAACAATTAAAAATGAAAAAGAAATATATAGAATCACTACACTATGTACTGTTCTAGGAAACCATGAACTTTATTAGTTTAAGCTAAAACACTATGCATGACAAAAGCCACTGCTAATGCAATCATTATACTAGAAGCAGGACATTGTAACAAGTATGCAGGTAACAAAATCAAAACCATTGCAACATAGAAAGATAATACACACATGCTATCACAGTCTAACCTCTTAGTAGGACGTGATTTCAGCTGTGACTCCTTCTCAAGGCCAATTTTGTCATTTAAACCTAACTTCAAATCAGGCATTCCCGAGAGGAAGCATTTCATAAGAATCTTCCCCGTTACATCACAACGTAGAACACTACCTAAAATCACCAAGTTAATTGTAAGCAACAAAGAAATTGATAAAATAAAATAATCATAAAAAAAAACTTTGAAAAACAGTTTCCTCACCTTTTGAAGACATCAGAAGATTTACACTTTCCACAATATCAAGAAAGACCTGCACAAACAAATTATAGAATCCAGTAAATTGGCTATCATGTAGACTCACAGAGAGAGAGAGAGAGAGAGAGAGAGAGAGAGTTTAATCACCTCATTTTTCTTGTAAACAAGTCCCTCTCTACGCCAACCAACTGCACCCGTAACTTGTAAAGTTGCATTAGGGACAGGTCTATCTGTAGGCTATTTATATTTGCACATGACAGAAATAAAACATTAAACATTACTTAAATAGCAGGAACATAGAATATTAGATGAACCCTTAAACACATGCATCAGTAAACACATTGTTTGAGGACAAAGATGAAAAAAATTAATCAGAAACAGAAGTCATAGAAGTCTGCCTTAAGAAAAGCATTTACTAAAATATGTTACTAAAAAACAACTAACCTTGGATGAAAATGGTGACCGCACCCCTTCTTGAGTGATATAAAGCTTTAAAATCTCAGGAGAGAGATTCTGCGGGTAACCAAAGTCCATGATTTCTGCATTATAGAGATTGATCACAATCATTCACGCAATTTAATGGTTAATTTAATGCCAACTTATGGAGTAAAAAGATCTTAACAGTGTTGTAACCACACAATATTTTTCATTTTAAAATACCAACTTGTACAGTTTGATTCTATTGCATCTCTTTTATTTTTTATATTTCCAGATGTGATATTTGAAACACACAATATTTTTCATCTTAAAACACCAACTTGTACGGTTTGATTCTATTGCATCTCTTCTATTTTCTATATTTCCAGTTGTGATATTTGAACTTAAAGAACTGTCAGCTGCCGAATTGAGCAGTCTTTCTGTCGATCTCTTGGTGGAGTAATTAAGTCCTACGGTTACACTACTTTGTTAGTAAGACACTTTCCACACTTCAATTGATATTTTCTATTTAGCTATTTCTTTATCACATTTTGGTAATCCAGATAAAATTTGAAATCCAAACCCTGATTGGGATTCCGGAATGGAAGGTAAAAAGTACAACCATGGTCTGGAAAACGAATAAGTATCACGAACAAGATGAACCATCTTGTTTAAGTTATCCTTATAAAGCTAGAAACTCACTACATTTTATTAGAATCAACAACATCCAAGAGATGCAAAAGCTGTGGGAAAGAGAATTTATAGCACCAAAGGAACTATTTGTCTGGTTTAATAAAGATATTAAAGAACTCATATTATAGTATATTTCCCTCTCCCTCCCTTCAAAAGAAAAAAAAATGAATATGATGTTACAGAACCTGGAAATACAGAATTCTTCCTTCACAGTAACTGAGCTGTTCGGGAAAACATTAAAGTACAATTATTTTTTGCAGGTTGGAATTTCTACAAGATGCTTTGAACTACAAAATTGTTTAATTAAGCAGACTATGGTGATTTTCTGTGGATATCTGAGAAGAAAAAAAGAAAAAAACAATTTATTCATTTCCTCACATGATTCAACATTATACTTAACCTAGAACAAATAAACAACAAGTTATGCACTGGTCCAATCCAATCATCAGTCATAGCAACTTCCAGCCATCATAAATTTATCTATCAAAACATATTTAACAATCAATATCTCAGTTGAATCCCTTACCATCCAACAGCTCATAAATCAGAACAAAATTATTCCGAATAGCATCTTCATCGAAAGCACCACCAAAATAAGATTTAAACAGAGCAACTGCCTGCACAAAAAACAGCAGCCTAGCAGTATTGAGCTACTACTCATCGAGAACATTCTAGGTATGAGCTACATGAAGATGATAAATATTAAATACCTCGACAACAAACTTAAATGCGCAAGCGACATTAGCGTTGCTGCTAACAACAATAACAATGTAAACATTGCTGATTCTCATGTAAAAGAAAGAGCAGCCTCCGATCTGGCGCACCGGACACGTCCCTAATTCTTTTGTTTGCATAATATGCGTTCGAAATGCATCCACCATATTTCCCCTAAAAAAATTTTAGCGAAAAGATTTGACATTAGTTTTAAGAAAAATGGGGAATGGGGAAATGTAGACAAACAAATGAAATTTAATATATACATTAAAAAAAAGAAGTAATTACCCGACATCGTCGCGATAGAGACGATTGATGAGGACATCGCCACGAAGATTTAAGAAGTAGATAGCAGAAGCAGCCACCGGCATCTCCGATCCAGTGGGATCAACGGTGATAACTCAAGGTGAGGGTCCCAGATCTGGGGAATTTTAAAAAGAAAAGACGGTGGTGGCAGGGATTTGAATTGGGGGAAGAGGACGATGAGAGTTTGTTTAGAAATTCAAATAGCTCGTTGCGAGTTTTTACAGAGTTGGAACTTGGAAGTCTTCAGGCTTTAGCGACGTACTAACACTAGTCCCTGTTTCACACGTGCCGGCGAGTGCGTTTCATGAGAGGCCCAAAAAAGAAATGATTAATCGAAGTGGATAAAAAAAATAAAATTAACTCAAAAGAATTGAACAAAATGTAAACAAGCTTAAAAGATGGCATTGAGGCAATATAAAAAGATAAATAAGAAGTTTTTCATTCGTGATGATCGATTTTAAGCTCTGTTAGGTATTTTAGTGTTGCAGGAATTGCAAAACCCGGATATGAATATGGACGTAAGTGTATTTGGCTTTAGATTCATATTGTTGTTTTGTAATTTAGATCTACGTACAAATTTGTAATAATTAATATAAATTCGGATGTCGGTAATAGTTGTACAAATTCTGACAAGATATTTTAAATATTTGGATCTATACATTTAAAATATTTATTTATAAAATTATAATATTGTACTTATTTAAAAAATAAAAATATTAATCATCAAATATTGAATAAATCTAAAATAATTGTTAATAATAATCTAAGTTAATTATTTGTAAATTTATAAAAAGATAAATAAGAAGTTTTTCATTTGTGATGATCGATTTTAAGCTCGTTAGGTATTTTATTGTTGCGGGAATTGCAAAACGTGTGTTTCGATTTAAATTCATATTGTTGTTTTGTAATTTAGATGTACATTTAGATTTGTAAAAAATAATGTAGATTCAGATGTTGATAATAGTCGTATAAATTCTCACATGATATTTTGGATATTCAGATCTATAAATTTAAAATATTTATTTGTAAATTTATAATATTGTACTTGTTTAAAAAAATAAAAAATAATCATCATCAAATAATGAATAAATCTAAAATAATTGTTAATAATAATCCAAGTTAATAACACCAGAAATGACAAATTTAAAATAATTTAAAATACTGAACAAATCTAAAATAATGTATATGGGTTCTTGGTGTGTTATAATGTTTATGTGTAATGTATTTTTAGCTTAAGGCTTGTGTTTTCTTATATATATATATTTTATTGTTATTTAAATTATTTAAAAAAATACACAAATCTGAATATTTGATTTTTTAGATGCAAGTATATCCAGATTTACATCTGAAATTGTGGGGATTATCAATTTCTACATTTGAAACTGTACTTTTTATTATATGAATCTAATTTTTTTCAAATCCAAGTTTTCTTATCATCCCTACTGTTGGAAGAGGTGTTGCTTTTAAGGTGTATATCTTTTTTTTTTAATCTTATTGGTGCTAATTAGTTTAATTAATAAAAATTTTGAGCAATTTACCTATCTAGAGATTTTTATAGATTCATTATCAAAACTAACCTTATGACTAAATTTCTTATCAGAATGGCCACATATACTTAAGTTGGACCAAATTACCCTTAAAACAAACTAACCAAATTTATTTGGTAGCAATCCACTCCACAAAACTCCCTCTAACAAGTAAACACAAACTCCATAAAACTCTTTCCATTTCACTTCTAATCTCACATGCTTCAAATAACTATTGTTACCTAACACTGAAGACAAAATCATTCAACACATACCAGAAGTAAATAAATAAATAAAAGATCAAGCAGAATTTTAAGATTAATGCTTACAAAATTTATGTTGTAAGATTGAGTGAGTTTTATGTATGAGTTTTGCACAAATGAATGTCTTTGTTAGTTTTTATTACAATGTGGATAGATATTTTCTTATATGAGTCCATAAATTAGATAAAATCTGATTAATTTTATGTTTCACGATATTGTGGAGAAAACTAAATCAAAAGCGATGGTTGGCTGTCGTCACCCAGGATCAGAGTTCATATTCTATATAGCTTGGGCAATAATAGCCATTGTCTGCGAGACATGGGGGTGATAGAGACTGTCGTCAAGGTGACGGCATCCACTGCCGGGCGATATCTACCATCGCCCGCAAGATTTCATGTGATCATATTTTTAATATTAATTATTTGTAGTTGATTGTATTTTTGAAGAAATGCATCATTATTTTAGTAATGAAATCATATTTATTTTATTTTGCTTCAAACTCAATGCTTAAGATGTATTATAACAATTCATGGGAAACTTATGATGATGTCATAGGAAGTAGAATGACAAAGTTAAAAGCATTTTTACATATAAAAAAAATGCAACTTTTGAATAGTTTATTATTATGATATATTAAGTGTCAAAGTTTAGTTCAAACAAATATTTTATGACGGTAAAAATGGTTTGAGGCACAAATTGCCCTACGCAACCTATAGACATATTAGATGATCAAATGATAAGTGCTATTATACATATGAACTCTGATTCGATAAACTATGGCAGGACTTTAATTTTGTTAACCACATTGCTTAAAGTTACAATCCAAGCTCTTATGATGCCCTCTCGACAAATTTAAGCACTTTTGATGCACAAACATACGTTGGGAGGCTTGTTGTACTGTGGAGACATGTAAATAGTGACTTCAAGCAGCAAAGGAGAACTACAAGGAGAATATGCAATGGTTAGTGAAGAGATCTGACATGGTGCACACTTGCCAAAATAATATTTTCGATAATGATCTTCGTCAAGCAAGTAGTTGGGTTATCAGGGAAATTATTAAGCCAAAGTTTCTTGATACCAAGTAAATATATACTCCAAAGGATATCATTTTGGATATAAAGATTAATCATAAAATTGATTTATTATGCAAGTAAACATATCGTAGTAAAGAAAAGTCTTTGAATCAAAATAAAGAGATATGATAGTCATATAATTTACTTTTCAAATATTCTTATGTTTGTTGAGTGCTGAAGAGTGTATGTTTATAAAAAGTAAAATCACCATTTTACACTTCAAGTCTCACTAACATCTATATTTTTATGTTATTAAGTTCTCTACACTTTGATTTTGTGTGTTTTATTATAATTTGAGTATTTTATATATTCCAAGAGTACTTTGATCATTTCACAATTAATGAGAAATCTGATAGCAGAACATATAACATTTTTGAGCTCAAAATAATTAAAAACCTTAGAAAGGGCTTAAAGAATAAAATTATAATTTTAAGACGTATGTTAATTTTGGAGGGGCCTAGTTGATATGGCATTGATTGATGATATGATAGTATCTTATTCAACCCGCATACGCGTTTACTATTGACTAATGACGTGGCAGTATATTATTGGGCCAAAAAATGTGTGCATGTTACATGCAATACATCAAATCACAGCTTGTTGACTTTACATTGACCGATGACGTGACAACATATTATTGGATCGAAAAACAAACGTACATTACATATAACACCTTGAATTATAGCCCTAATGACGTATTCTATCCAATCAAAGATTGCCACATGGCGCAATCTTGTGCTTACGAATTGTTTTCAACGGATGGCCATAATTAACCCATTGTATTTATAAGTAACGAGCTCTCCCCTAATTAGACAGTTTGAGATCTAAATTTGAGCTCCATTTTTTGTATTCTTACTCTATCTTGTATTTCTACATATTTTAATATTAAATTACAATTTTACCCCTAGTTCAATGACGAGTGCCTGAGTTAATTTCAAGCTTGAGTTAAAGGTAAAGCTTCAACATAATTCATGACTTAATTTGGTAAGTTTATTTCAATCTCTCTCTTTGATTTATATAGATTGTTTTGATTCATCGTTGACAAATAGTAAATCTTGTATAGATTTTGCACAGTACATTGGCTCCTAAGTGCAAGATCATTACTGTTTGGCATGATGAGTACTTTACATTATATTTATTAGAGGAGAAAAAACTCATCTCTAATAGTCGTGGTTCTCTTGATTCAGTGTCAACAGAGAGTGTATCAAGTTATTTAGTGGATGATCTTTCTACATTGTCCACAAAAATATTATTATCACCTAAAACAATGTATACTTAACGCTACATTTGACAGAAGATTATTTTCCCCTGGCACAATGAGTGTTTGATACCATTTTACTAGAATGAGACTTATGAGTAATGGAAATACCCTCATAAATTAATTGAAACTGAAAAAGAATATTAATCTTATGGTGAATTGTTCAATGTCAATCCAAAGATTCAAGTGTTTCATTTGCATTATTTTCATCCTTAATTTATTCCCGCCATTTTTTATTTTAAATCTTAGTACTGCTCAGAAATCGTCTCCAACCAATTCACATATAAACTTGAAAAATTAACCCTACCTATAATTAAATCTACCTTCTCGTGGCATTAACATTCTTCACCATTAATCTATACTACAATAGATTCGTGTGCTTGTGAGTACAATAAAATTTACATAACAATATCTTACAAAAGCTAAATGACGATACAGTAAATTGGCTTTCAGTAGATGGATAATAATTTATTGTATTATTTTATTGCTCTTAGATCTTGCATTAAAAGATTTATGCAGTCAATCAAACAAGTGACTTCAATAGGCAGGACTTATCTAAAAGGTAAATATTGAGGAAACTTGTAAGTTGTAATATGCTTGGATGGGAACAACAAAATGTATTCTATATCCATTGGAATTGTAGATTAAGAAAATGATACTTCTTGGGAATGGTTTATGATGAGATTGCATGAAGTTATTTATTCGGTATTTCATACTATGCCACGCAACGTTTATTTTTATCATTTGGAAGGCAACGTAAAGCCACGTTTCAAGAATCTCGAGAAACTATAAAAATATTCTTTCTGGCCAGCTTTTCTACAGGTAGTGAAAATGTACGATCTCGTAGAGTTTGAAAAGCAAATGGAGAGGTTGTTAGGTATGCATGCAGGTGCAACAAAGTATTAAGAGGACATATGCTTTATTTATTAGATTTAATCATATTTTAAAGGTTGAATGTATAACATTCTAACCATTAACATTGCAGAGAGTATGAATGCTTTGATGAAGAAATTGAGAAAATTTCATATTACTCAATTGGTTGAACATATTAAACTTACAATGCAACAATGGTTTTATGATAAAAAGAAAGCAGTGAGTTGATGACAACTTGCCTTACAACACGGGCACAAAAAATATATGACGGTAAAAAGACATTGCCAGCAAAATGTGTATTTTCTATGTCTCTGACTATCAATTTTCAATTGAAGTAAAGCGGTATCAAGGAGAATCATGTTAACGTAATGAACAAGACGAGTAGTT
Organism: Citrus cavaleriei; assembly: GCA_030448925.1. Lineage (NCBI taxonomy): Eukaryota > Viridiplantae > Streptophyta > Magnoliopsida > Sapindales > Rutaceae > Citrus > Citrus cavaleriei. Next base: position 169,132 of record JAUJEN010000534.1, on the reverse strand, counting down.
GTAAAGTGTTCACACTCGATAGTTTATTTGTGCTCATGCAATTGCTATTTGCTTATACCTTCGAGTTAATCCAATCAGCCTTTATTCTCATTACTACATAAACAAAGCGTTGGTGATGGCATATTCAGAACCAATTATTCCTTTTGGTGAGATGGTGACATGGAAAATTCAGAAAAACATCTAAATGAACCCACCAAATATACAATCTTGGCCTAGTCATCAAAAAATACAAAGAATACTATCTAGAGGTAAGGATAAGTCTCAGACAACTATAATTTGTCATTGTTGTGGGGAACATGACCATAACAACAGAAAGTTTGAACGTATTCCCATCTACTTACATATTGTTTTTTTTTCTAGTTTTGCTATTTTCAACACTAAAAAATATAAAAAAATATTATTAGAGCCTGAATAAAAATTCATACCATTTTCTATGAGACCTTGCATTTTTCCCTACTATAGTACCAAAATCTAGTTTAAAATACGATTGTCACTCTATATCGTATATTGGCCTTGGCCTTAGCCACAACATGCAGCTTTAGGCAATTTTTTTCTTGTTTAGAAAAGCACACTTTGCTGCACTTCTTTGTTTTTTATGGTGCTATTCTGCATTTTATGATGCCTAGATTCATTTTGGAACCTAAGATGCCTATTTAAAAAGTTTGAACTCATTCTTACATATTTACATTTTTTTTAATTTTCTCTATTTTTAACACTAGAAAAAAAAAATCTAGGGCTAGATTCAAAATTAACACAACTTTCCCCATGTCCTTAAATTTTTCCTTAGCATGGTGTAAAAATTTAGCTCAAAACACAATAGTCATTCAACATGGTATCTTAGGCCTTGACCTTGGTCAGAACTTACAAACATGGACAATTGTTTTGCAAAAATGTATATTTTGTTTCAGCTCTTCTGTTTTTTTTCTATGCGATTTAGCGTTTTATCGTTCTTAAATTCATTTTGGAGCCTAAGATGCCCTTTCGAAAAGTTTGAACTTATTTCAACATGCTTACCTATTTTTTTTTTCAATTTTTGCTATTTTTAATACTAGAAAATATTATAAAATATATTTACGACGCCCAATTCAAAACCCTCATCATTTTCCCTGAGTCCTTCCATTTCTCCTTACCAAAGTGTAAAATTTTAGCTCAAAATGCAACATTCACTCCACATCGCATCTTGGCCATGCCCACAACCTGTGACCATGGGTGGTTTTTTTGCGGAAAAAAGCACCTTATGGCAACTCTTCTGTTTTTTGCTGGGTCATTTTATGTTTTATAATTCTTAAATTCATTTTGGGGCCTAGAATGCCCCTCCAAAAAGTTTGAACTTATTTTGACATATTTACATTTTTTTTTTCTAATTGTCACTATTTTAATGTTATAAAATATAAAAAGAATATTTCTAGGCACAATTCAAATCCGCACCAATCCTCACATTTTTCCTATTACAGTGTAAAAATCTAGCTCAAAATGATACAATCACTCTACATCGCATCGTGGGTCTTGGCTTTTGTCACAACTTGTGACCGTGAGTAGTTTTTTTATGGAGAAGCACACTTTGCTATAACTTTTTAATTTTTTACCATGTAATTCTATGTTTTATAGTACCTAAATTCATTTTGGGGCGTAGGATGACCCATTGGAAAGTTTGAACTCATTTGACATGTTTGCATTTTTTTTTTACTTTCATTATTTTTAACACTAAGAAAATAAAAAAAAATTGTGGGTCCTAATTCAAAATCAGTACCATTTTCTCGAGTCTTTACATTGTTTCCATTACAATAGTGCAATGACAAAATATTAAATAAATAAACGACAACTAAAAATATGAAATAAGTACATGATGAATATATATCAATGTTCAAAAGTATGCCTTTTTATATAATAACCCCTATAAAAAGATTTGAAGCAATCTTCTTTCTAAGGAAATCATAAAGGCCACTACTAAAAGTAGGGTTACCGTCAAACATTAAATAAGACATATACATTGGCATTGACACTTCATGATAAATATTGTCGGGGACTTATTGCGGTAAAATTTTCTATCAGTTGCATAGTCAACATGCACTAGATTGCTCTTCCTTATGTGTTTATATTGCTTTTCCTTATGTGTTTATACAAACCTATGCATGCTAGCCAATAAGGGTTGAGAATTTTAAGCGATAACAACTTCTCAAAATATTCATCATCCTTGTAAAGGCCAATTGAGGAGTCAAGAAACCATATCTCTTTTTCATTAAGATACACTTGGGGCAACAATCAATGTTGTTTATTGAAGTTCACAAGAATGTGGACTTGTTTATCAAATTTATTGAACTGCAATTCCAAGCTATTTATTATTGAGTAAAAAAATTAAAACAAAAAATAATAGAAAAAATCAAAAAATATAAGTCTACAAAGAAAAAAATATAACATAAAACACTATATTATATTTACACATATTTACTTTGTATATTTACATACCTATACAACATAACAGAAGCCAAAAGAATTATAAACCTTATGTCTATGCTACTTACTGGCTTCTTTATTAAATTTTTCAATGTTCCCACTCAATGAACTATTCATTTGATCATAAACAATATTCTACGATTGTGTTCCTTAAGAAAAATTGTTTAAACATTCCAAATATATTATGACATATAGTATAAATTTATTAATTAGTCTTCCATTGAATCTTGCACACAAAACCCTATATGCTATAAGAACAAGGAAATTGTGAATGCATCATTGTCATTGATTTTAGTGAAATCAAAAGCTTTTCACATTTCGTCTAATTCTTTAAGGAGAAAGTCATCATTGCCCTTAAAATAAACATAATGTATTCGCAATCTACAACCTTTCTTTTTTGAACTCCTCCAACAATTCATCAAATTTGAGTCCCATTATAAAACACCATTCTCGAATCAAGAAAACTTAATAACTTGTTGCCAAGACAAAACCACATTTAGTGTTCATCAACTTTTTGTACAACTTATCTAATCAAAAAATTATGCATGATCATGCTACTAAATCTAATTTCTTTAATCGCTAAAAAAGGTCTGAATATTGATTTCTTGGACAACTTTTTTTTTCAGTATTTTTTTCAAATAAGGCTAATCACTCTCTTCATTTTGGTCACATTTTTCAAAACACCTGTGAAGTGATTCGCAGTTGATATTTTTAGTGTCTAAGGTGACATTTTATTGTAGGCATATCTGAAAGTTAAGTGCGGTAGATATTAGAATAATATTTAAGCAAATAAAAAATATACTTTATAGTTTATCTTAGTAAATGCTTTTGATTCTAAAGAGTGTATAATTAAGGGAATAGCTCAGGAAATTTATTGAGATAATTGAAAAATTCTTTAAGACTTTTTAACAAACACCTAATGTGTCATATTTTACAAACATCAATCTTAAGAAAATTTTGAATTGTTCATGCCAATACATATCCTAACTTTGCTCATCTATCAACAATAATTTACCAATCATTTGAAACTTGTTGTAATAGTGTGAGAGAGTCATACCATTGAATCAAAGCTGGTCCTCACACCATCGTCAATACGAGCTTTGTTGCTAACGATGAGGACTGTGATGCTGTGTGATTGTGATGATGGGGGTGATGGGCAATGTAGAAGTAGGAGGCAAGATTCAAGCGATTTGGGCGATGGTCTTTGAGCGATACATTAGTTGTTTAAAATTTGGTAGTTTGTTTTAAGGGTAATTTGGTCCAAATTGGATGTATATGACTATTATGCTAAGAAATTATGTTAGATGGCTAGTTTTAATAATGAATATATAAAAATGGTTTGATAGGTAAATTTCTTAAAAATGTTTATGTAACAATAAGAGATTTAGGGGTAGAGCCCTACTTGTATGGGTGGTAAAAGACTTGGATTGACATTAAATTATAATAAAAAAAGGAAATTATTTTTCATTTTAAGTTTAAATGTGATTTAACATAAGACATTTATGTTAAATGGGTTGTTTATTCTATTTTTAGAAAACAATATCACTTAATTTTGAGACATTATGTCTTAAAAAAAAAAGATAAAGTCAAGATTTCTAACTTTTGTCAGCCTGAGTCTTATGTAGCATTTTTTTTTTCATCTAGAATCTAAATAATTATGAATTTAACTAAAGTCTGAATGGATCTGAATATTAATGTTAGAATAATATTTTTTTTTGTTCTTTTCAATATTAGTATATAAGTATCATCTTGTTTGTTTTTAATAAATAAAAAAATTAAAATATGGTTATATAAACATAAAAAAAGATTAAGTTTTATATTATAAGAAATGGGTATATTTAATAGGAATATTTTTTGGATATAATATTTAGTTCCAACTCAATCTTTTTCTTATTCAAATAAAAGTGACAAAAGTTTACTTTTTCTGTACAGATGTATTGATCTATAAATTAGACATAAGTTGCCAAAAAAAATGCAAAACTTAAAAAATGTTTGAAATTTAGAAAATTCCAAACTTCAGACGTTTAATAATTGTGTCATTAAGTTTAAATTCTCAAGTATGCCCTAGTACAACTTATATATGCATTATTTATATTAAAATATAATCACTTGTATTGTGGTTACTATATATCTATTCTTTTTTTTAATTTTTAACTTTAAATAATTTAATATCATCACACTTTTATGAAATGTCAAACAAATTTATTTTGATTTTATGAAACTATTTAACTTGTAAAACTACAAGTATATAATACTTTAAAGGGCATTAGTGTAAATATATTAGTTTTGAGACATTTTTATTTAAAAACTAAACAATGAATCATTTAGTAGTGGACATCACAAAAACTTCATATCAAATTCAGAGTGTTCCATTTTTATACTAAAACAATAAATGCAACCTTATAATTTTTAATTATTTGATTAAAATTTTAATTTTTTAATAATGTCCAAATCTGATTTCACAATCATACTTATCAAACGTTTATCGATTTTTATTTTGGAATTTTAGTTTTTACATATAGATGCCTAATCAGATTATTGTGTCCAGTCATAATTATTTCATGTTATATTTAAGCAAATATGGATATGACCCATTTAATAATCATAATAAAGTCATTGAACACGAATACAACCCATTTAATAAATAGGTTAATACAAAACAATTGATAAACAAATCAATTTCGTGTTTGACTCGATTACCTGATTAACATGACAATATGATCATTACTATATGACGGGGTTACTAGGGATGGCAATGGGTCGGGTATTGTGCAAGGATGCCAATTTACTAGTGCTATTTGGGACAAATCGAGGAAAAGACATAAAAAGGTTCCAACCATTACATACATAAATTCAAGTCCTCATGAATATGATAGTTTAGGCTACTCTATTACGAGAAATAGGCTTACAGACTTTGCCCGTTGTGGGCTTGAATGGGTATGGGTCAAGGATTTCCTATTAAAAAGTATACATGCCCATGTCATTCCCCTATCCCTTTGTATCCCATTTCATTTTTTAACATCTTACATATATTTAAAAAAAAGATATCTTAATTATTTAGCTCTAGATGAGGATGTGATACAACGAGACTTACAAATAAAACTAGAAAAATAAGTGATCATGAATCTGTTGTGCCCAACAAATTAATGAATAATAACAACAAGGATCCGTTGGATACTCAATTGGATACTTTAAATTCTTAAGTGGGTGCTAGTAAGGAGTTGATTTTATCTATGGATTTATGAGATAGATGACCTTAATACGCATGATGCTCATAAAACTTTTAATCCATCAAGTTATATATACTTATGATTGAGTACCAAGCCAATGGATTAGTTTCTCACGACTTCATAATGCTTAATGCATTTCTTTAAACTTCTTGCCAACACAATGCTTCTATCAGCTAGTCTTCATCAACCTAAAAAAGTTATTTGATCATCTATAGCAATGGTTCTACACCGGCATCACCGTCCGTACCACCACCAACTATCTCCCAACCTCCTACCCAATCAAAGGATAAAGAACCCATACCGGTTCCTTTTCACAGTCGCCCATTCATCTACTATAGATGATCAAACTTCTGATTCAATCTAGCTGTTTCAGATAGCCATACCGAGACAAGAATCTTGACATCCATGGGTGACTCTGAAAAGTCCTATGCTGATATTACCAAAATCTTGATGGCTCAACCTGATCAACCTACCCAAGGTCAAACCTCTCATACAGAACCATATGTTGATATTCCCTCAGAAGTTGACGAAGAAATGCCTGAATCTTCGGCAACAAACCAGCCTCCTCCAGCTCAGGCCCAGACTAATCCACCCAGTCAAAAATCGCCAAATGGTTCATGGTTCACATTTGATGATCTTCCATCTCATAAATGGCGTGACAGACTTAATGAAATGTCTGCCTAGATTGACCTCTAAATGCTAAGACTAGGTGCCACAACTCAATCAGTCCTTAGAGAATTTGATACTCGTTTTACGGGTGCTCTAAGAGATTGGTTTGATTCGTTAGGACAATATCGCCAGTTACAGTTTGTTGATCTCCCAGAAGTTTCAAGTGCTCTTGCTGTTCTCCATGATCAATTCCTTGGCGACCCTTCTGCCATTTTTGAAGCTGCAAGACGAGACTATTTCAACATGAAATGTTGCTTCCTCAATGCTAAGGATCTTGACTTCCATTATAAGCGAATGTCCCTGCTGTTCTATAAGCTTAATGGATTCAATGAACCAACATTAAAGCATGTCTTTCTGGCTTCCTTTCCAGAAAAACTCCAACCAGACATACAGCGACAACTCACAGCCTCTAATCTTGCCCTTGACAACATCTCTCTTGGCAAAATCTTCCAGCTTGCCAAAACCTGTCTCGACAAACTTTGCGAGCAGAAACAGTTTTTTAAAGAACTATTGAAAGATAAAGAACCATTCCGGAGTGCCTGCAAAAAGAAAAATGATTGTGATTGCAGTCTTAAGAAGAAAAGGCATGTTCGAAAATTCAAAACTCTAGACTTTTCATCAAGACGTCGCAGATCTAGAAAGCCCTACAGATTTTTCAGAAAGAAATCATCCTCTTCCAGAGAATTCAAACGAAAGCACTTTCGAGATGCTTTATACTGCGAAAAAAAGGCCATTATGCCAAAGATTGTCCCAACCAAAGAAAAATCCATCCGGCTGGTGAGCATCTCCAAGCACTTTACTCTCAGACAAGGATGAGTGGAATTCTATTTCTCGAACAAGATGCACCCAATGATGAAACCGTGTTATCTGAAACTCCTCACGATGAATCGACGATCAAGTTATTTTCCACCAGATTACTATCCGACACTCTTGTTCCTATTCCCTCCATCAAACTCCACATTTTGCCCTCAAAATTTCAAAGGCCTGTTCCAGCAATTGGTCTTATAGACACTGGTGCCCAACGTAGCATGCTAAATCCCCATATTCTTCCACCAATATATTGGACCAAATCTGAAAAACATTTCAAAACTGTTAATAGCAAACTATTCACCACCTCTTTGATTACCAAAAAACCCATTGGCATTCAAATCTTCCCAAATTGTGTCATTTGGACCAAGGTTATTGGTTCAACTCTTCACTTAAACAGTTTTTTGTGCTTTATTTCTTGCAACTATAACTCTGCTAAAAAAAAAAAAAATTCTTGTTGTGTTCGTGTCATGAATTATATTGCCACCTTTAGGTTCAAGTCGATTATCTTTTCTGAATAAAAATCAAATCAAATCAAAATTGAATTAGTCCGTTTGTTTTGATTTTTTTTTTAGTTCAACATTTCTTTTTGTTTTCCCTTAGGCATTAGAAATATGCATCATTTTATTAAATTTCTAAACAATCATAAAAGCATGTCTTACAACAATAATAAGGAGCCTAAGGTTTCTAAATAAGGTATTGAGCACAAACTATTGATAAATATAGACATTATTAATGCCATTAGGGGGGTCCAAAACTCAAGATTCTATTAAACAAACAATAAGCAATTTTAGAATTGTAGTCAACACACCTAAAGATGCTATAGGTAATTGTACAGAAACCTAATGAATATAATGAGATCATTAGCTAAAGCATGAGTTTCTTCTAGAAACCAAATATTGATTACGAGCTACGTATTCTGCAATTATGTATACCGTTTTTCAAATTTTAATCATTATGGCAATCTAAAAAAGACTTTATATGCATCTCAAGGAAATTGTGTTAGCATATTTACATGATTACTTGATACTCATATTTATATAAAAATTCCAGAAAGATTCAAAATACTTGACACATGTAAATCATGTAACCATAATGTGTATTCAATCAAGATACAATAATTCTTTATGGATTTGAATAACTTAAGTATATAGGGCACAATCATGTGAATAAGTACTTGATTAAGAAAATGATTTAAACAAATATATACATGATTCTATATGTTGATGCATATTCAAGAAAACAATGCTAGAATTTGGTTTTACCATTTCAGCAGTATATGTATATAAATACTCGAACTTAATTTTTGAACTTCTAAAAAGCTTGTGGTTAGGTCACTTGATACCATAAGAGATATATTTTGCCATAGAAAATATGATGAACAAAATACTTGGTTTAGAATCACCATATTTAAATGCTATTGACTACAACAAAACTGAGATATAGTAGCACATGAAAAGTGCTACTAAAAGTCTAGTAAAAGTAAATTGTAGCATTTTGCAAAGTGCTATGTTAGCCCACGTTACTAAAAGTATTCCTTTTTAGTAGCAATTAGGGGTGTTCAGAATCCAATCCAATCCGATCCGATCAATCCAGTCGATCCAGTATAAATTTGATCTGTGAATTGGTGGATTGGATATGGATTGAAAATTTAAAAATCCGTAGTCGATGGATTGGATATGGATTTACTTCTGTAAATTCACAAAAATCTGTGAATCCGCAAAATATATATATATAATTAAAAATTTATTATAAATTTAATTAAAAAATATTACAAATGTGACATTACATAGTTACATAAGCATTATAACATATCTTAGCCATTACCCAATAATAATATAAAATGAAAAATAATTAAATAATCAAATATACAAATATAACTTGTAAAAATTGTAAAACAAAATAAAAGCAAAGTCACATGTACTAGCAAAAGCAAAGTAACATAACGCCAAGTCACCAACAATTTGCAAAGTTACCCAAAAGCAAAGTAACATGACACCAACACCAAGTCACCAATAATTTGCAAACAAAAAACCCTAAGCTTCCCCGCCATCACACACACTAGCAACACTCAATACTGGTTGGATACAATCTCGACACAGATTTGAAGGACATTGGCCGCGCGATTCTGGCGAGAGCAAGCCATCTTCTTTCCCAAGTCCATCGAGCCACTTCACAATCACTGATTCCAGCTGAACAATTGCACTATCACAACCTTCAAGATCGCCACCCGTACGACTTCTCCCGGTTCCCATCGTGGACGGCTCCGTAATCACCACTTTTCGATAGGCACAACAGTCCTGGTGAAGGATCAGACTGTGTTTGGTTTCCGAAACTTCGCCATTTCAATTAATTGTAGCTTTATTTGAATAATTAATTTCGGTGTTATATTAACGTATTATTGTAACTTTATTTGAATAATTAAGCTTGCTGTGTTATATTTTGAAACTTTGAACATATTATTCTAGCTTTATTTGAATAATTAGTCTCGATGTGTTATATTTTGAAACTTTAAATGTATTATTTTAGCTTTATTTAAACAATTAATTTATTTAAATTTTATTCAATTTTAAATTAATTGGTAGCAAAATTATTTTTATATTAGATTTTTTTATTTCATTAGTTGGAGAGAACTAAAAATTTTAATTCAAAAACTAATGCGCAAAATGGTGGATTGGATATGGATTGAGTCAAATCCACATCTGATCCGCAGACGTATAGGTTGGATATGGATTGAGTCAAATCTTCATCCGATCCGCAGATGTATGGATTGGATTTGGATTGAATTTTATCAATCCGTGGATTGGATTAGATTGAAAAATTATAATCCGCAAAATCATGGATCGGATATGGATTGATGTTCAATCCGTAAAATCCGACCATGAACACCTAATAGCAATTATAGAATGCTATAAAATTTTAATTACAGCATATAATAAAAGCTGCATATTTAGTTTTAGTTGAAGTAGATAATTGCTACTAGTACACATTATGTAGCACTTAAGAAATGCTATCAAATCATCTTTTATAACATAATAACAATGCTGCAAATATGTTATTTGTAGCACTTTAATCATGCTACACATTTTAATCTAGTAGCACTTCAAAAATTAAATCACATTGTCTCTCGTGGCATAATAAAAATGCTACAGATTTCATGATATTAGCAATTTTAAGATGCTACAAATTACACGAGTTGTAGCATTTGCAAAATGCTACCAAAACATTTACATAGCCTAACAAAAATGCTACAATATTGAATGATTTGAAGCATTCTTAGGATATTACAAAGTAGGGACTTGAAGCATTTAATTATTATAGATTGGTTGTGATACAATTATTAAATGGAATCGAACAAACTCTATCAATTTGTACTTATTAATTTTTATAATAATACAAAATCTTTATCAAACTATACTTCATATGAACAAAATATACCATACATATAAAATATTGTATCAAAACAACAATGTATGAAGTTGAACTTCATAATTTAAAGATAGACATCAAGTACAAATATAGAGTATGTTCAACTTTAAACATAATGTGCCATATATCAAAAAGGCAATAATTAAACAAAAAGAATACTATTTCATTTTCAATTTGCATCGGCAACTCCTTTACAAGTAGTACTTATCCACATGACCTGCATTATAAATTAAAAACAAAAAATTAAGTGCAAAAAATCACTTGCATAGAGCAAATATAGTGATAAACTTTTGTGAGTATTTCATTCGCAAAAATTAATTTACTATCATAATTATTCTTTCTAAAGAGATTTCAACATAATATTTAAATAACTATAAAATTTTGGTGGCAAAACTTTTATTTTAACTTACAATTTTACACCAATTCTAGTGTTGAGCAGTAAACTCAAATATACAACTAATCTTATCCTTAGTAAATATTTTGACAGAGTCTCCCCTAAAACATGTACATTTCCTCAAACAAATTACAGCTTATCTAACATTTATATATCATCAACTGAACACTTCCAGAATTAATCTTTCTAGCCAACAACTACTACTACCATAAGTCATTAAAAGCAATATATTGTGCCTCAAGCTCCATGTTGGCACATACACTTAAAAAACATAAAGAAATGCTCAAGAAAATATATAAAAGTTAATGGACTTGAGATTACCTAAATATGTGAAGGATGCAAATTTCAATTTGTAGAGTCTATAAAAACCCGATCTGCAGGCTACACGACTGTACTACCAACAGCTTCTTCAATGTATGTCATATAAGGTGTAGTCCTCCATAGATATTTCTCATGTTCTTTTGCTACATCTACCCAAATTCTCATGGCCTTTGGTCCGATAGGGATTTGATGAACAAGTACTTTTGGATCACTTGAAAACCAACGCCCTTAAGCTACTACAACCTCAGAGCCCTCCCAATCAAGCAACTTGCATTTAGTGATGTTAGTCTTCATATTCACACTCTAGCACAATGAAATAATAATAAAGTATAATTTTAATCAATATAATTTATTTTAATTTATAGATAAATATGTTGACTTTCAAATTCTTACCACATGAACAGGTGCATTCAATTCATTATCACACTCTTGACTCGTTTGATTTTGACTCTATATAATAAAAATTTCATAATTTAGTTACAAAAAAAATGCCCTATATCTATAAATATAAGTTATGGGTTGTGTAATGAAATTTTATTCATACCTCTTTTTTTGCATCTCTTCAAAGAACTTCCTGTATTGTGCTAATTCTTTCTTCATTTCATCTTGATCCTTTAGTACTTGAGCTATAACCATATCCTTATGTGATATAAGGGTTAATTGTGCAAAAGTTACTCCTTTTCCAAGTGCTTTCACATAAGATTTGTCAGGACCTATTACTTTTGACACAACATCATCTTTCAAATCACTTGAAGTAAGGTTTGAATGATCTTTTTCAATTTCATTCATTTGACACTACAAATTTTCAAGTGTATTCAATGTTATGTACATGTAATTGCTGGAAAAAAAATTATGACTAAACAATTGATTTCCTTACTATAGCATCAGCAGCCACTGCATTTATAAGTTCACCATTTTTTTTTTTGTATATTGTTTTCCAAACCTCAACTCTGGATACAAGTTTTCCATTGGTTTTCCTCTGAGAAAAGAAAGTTTATAGTAAAGTAATGCTTAAGCTTTTGAAAACTTAAAAACATATTTGATATTACCATATCATGAGTTGTTCGAGCAATTCCCCTACAACTTGAAGTGTGCAGAATCCGTTTTTTCCTTATTTTTTTTAACTTGTCACTTTTAAACTATATTTAAAAAGTAATTCTATACAGTTAATTAGACAAACTGATGACACAAATTAACACACAACTAATATAAAAGCTCATACCTTAAATTCATCAATAGTTTTTTCTTTAACAAAGTCCTTCCATTCATGAATTGACTTGATATTGTCAGGTTTGAGCTGCATCCTTTCTTCTACATTTTTTGCCTCTAATATTTTTTGCACAACTCTTGATTTTGAAGTGCTCTAAAGTCCTCCCATCTCGTTAAGTATGTAAGCTTTTTGCCATTCATTATCCAACTTGTACCTCAGCTACAATATAAAAATGCATAGTTAATCAAACAAATACTATAAAGAAAATAAGTTTCATAATTTGAATGAAAATCATGATATTAAAACTAACCTGAACACAATTCCATAGAATGTTTTTCATTTTCAAAGGAACCTTTCTCCAATATGAAATTGTATATGGTACAATCTCTCAAACTAAACTTCCTAAAAATGAAGATAATGTAGCAGATCCTTCTTCTATGGGTTGGCCATTTTCATTAAATTTAACTTCAATTTTGTCATCACCATCCATGGCAATGTTCTTCATTTTAGTAGGACCTCTCTTTCTTTTTGATACTTTTGACTTCTCCAAATGAGCAGTTGTTAAATCCATGGGATCTTCTACTTGGATATTAGATGATACTTGCAAACATCAGTTTCTTGTAGTTGATTCAGGATGTAATTTTTTCTTATTTGAACTCATGTTAATTAATCTACTGCCAAAGCAATCTGAAAATGCCACCAAAAAAAAAAGTTAGCATTACATATATCAAATACAAAGTAATAAAAGAAAACTTATTTTAGGTATAAGATTAAGTAAACTAAAATTTAGAAGCACAAAATCTTACCAGCAATCAATGCACTGTAACCATTTTTACATTTTATTAGAAGATATTCGCCATATAAAAGTTTAGCAAAGATACTTATTATAAGAAGTTTAAGGAAAAAACACAATATAAAGCATAACTTATATTTGCAGCACAACATAACCACAAAAGTTATATAGCAAAGAAATTAACAAACTCAAAGTACAACATCATAATGTTGAAAGATAATAAAAAAGCAAAAAGAATAATAAAACACCAAAAGATACCAAAAAAAAAAAACAAGCTACACCAATATGTCATCACCACTCCCTCTAATATTAGTAACTTCTTCATTTTCATTATCATTGTTTATATCATGTGTTGATATATCCTTCAGCCCAAAAGTTGTATTGACATTCTCCATGTACATGTCTGAATCAAAATATCCCCTTAGTGGTGCTTTAAGTAAGTAGCATACCAATTTGATGCATCATTTTCTTTCAAATAAAATACTTGTTTTGCTGGTGATGCAAGAATAAAAAGGCTCTCTTTCATACTGATTTTGACTTTGGTGTAGATTAACAATTGTAAAACCATCTTTAATCCTCACACCGTGCCCTTTATTTACCCAATTGCACTTGGATATTGGACTATGAAACTTATGGTAATCAAGCAAAATTATCTCTCTTATAACTCCATTATAAGAAACAACATCAACAACTTGTGCAATGTCTTTCACACTTGCCCTACATATAGTTGTTGCTTCTATTGAAACTCCATTGTTTTGTGTTGACATTTCAAAATCTCTTATGTAGAATCGTTGATGATTAATAATATATCCCTTATAGCTCATGGCCTGATTTCTAGGACCAAATGAAAGCCATTTTAATTCATCCATATCATTATTTGCATCAATGGATAAGACAATCTGTGCATAAGAAAATTAACTAATCAAAATCTTATAATTAAGCTTCCAAATGTACAACCAAAAATCAATTAGCATGTTACCTTTTCTTTTAACCATTTAGAGAAATTATCAGCATGTCTTTTCCAAAGCAAATTTTTATTTTTATTTTTCTAAAATCTTGCTTGATGGCTTTAACTCCTGCATATGCATCCTAATTGACAATTAAAAAATAAAGAAAAATTCAGTAAAATTATAGTTTATAACAAAAGGTAAATAATGAATTTTTTTTAAGTACTTACTCTAAATATGGCTCCACTATAGTTGTATTGAATAACACATAACGATGTGCACTATCTAACACTTCATTACTTAAAGTATTTGATGTTCCCCCTAAGATTGGGCGACCTTCAAGAATCACATCACTAGAAAAATCTTCATTCTGACGTTAAGGATAACATTGTGCAATACAACCTTCTAGCCGTACATGATTCCTAATATATCCTTTATAAATCTTCATGTTCCTAATACAATTATATGATGTTAAAATGATGTTTATTTTAAAAATTAATTAATTTTAAACTTTGAGTATAAGTTTTACCTTTCAAAGCGATACATCCATTAGTCTTGAGCAGGTCCTCAAGTGCTTCACGTCCTAAATGAATTGGCAAGTGGATCATTATATCAAAGAATGCCGAAAGATAGAATCTTTCAAACATACATAAGGTTTCATTGATCTCTTCTTCAAGGTTTAACATGTCTTCTCTATCAATAATCTTTTGGCATAACTTGTTGAAAAATAAACACATCCGAAACATGGCTTTCATAGGTCCCTTGGTCAGCAATCCTTTTAATGCTAGATGCAGTAATTATTGCATTAAAATGTGACAGTCATGTGACTTGAGGCCCGTAATCTTATATTCATCAACTGATACACAATTTCCAATGTTTGAACTGTACCCATCAGGTAATTTCAAATCAAATAACCTTGTGCAGAAAATTCTTTTCTCATCTTTGGTTAATATAAATGAAGTTGCGGGCAACCGTAATCTACAACCTTCATCAACTTTTGGTTGCATTTCTTCTCGAACTTCCATGTCTTCTAAGTCTTTGCGGGCATTTAATCCATCATTTGTTTTCCCACTAATGTTTAATAGTGTACTAATAATACTCTCGCAAATATTTTTCTCAATACGCATGACATCCAAATTATGTCGCAATGGCAATTCATGTCAAATTAATTAAAATTGAATTAGAAAAATCATTTGGCTATAATCAAAATATACTTACAATATAAATGAATATATATATATATATATATAACCAAAAACAAGAAATCTAAACATTGTTAAAGCTTGCTCAGTTTATCAAAACCATATCAATGCCATTCTTAAATCTAAACAAAATGACTTGTTTTGTTTAAAAAAGGATTTAAGTTTACAAAGAATTGAAGGACAAATACAAAATGACTTTATACAAAGAAAAATCTCTGATTTTAAAAATCTCATCGAAAAAGAAATATGTGCTGATTTACCATCTGCTTTTTGGGAAAGAAAACAACATTTGGTAGATTTGCCCTATGACAATTCTTTTGATGAGAAACAAATACCCACTAAAGCTCGTCCAATCCAAATGAATATGGAATTGGAACAACATTGTAAAAATGAAATAAAAGATTTAGAAGACAAATGACTCATTGTGAAATCCAGATCACCATGGTCCTGCGCCGCTTTTTACGTAAATAAAAATTCTGAAATTGAAAGAGGAACACCAAGACTTGTAATAAATTACAAACCTTTAAATAAAGCATTAAGATGGATTAGGTATCCTATACCTAATAAAAAGATTTACTCAGCGTGTTACTTATTTTTCAAAATTTGACATGAAGTGCGGATTTTGGCAAATTCAAATTCACGAAATGATCGTTATAAAGGCGCTTTTCTTTGTTCCATTCAGACGGTATGATGGGTAATACCATTTGGCTTAAAGAATGCACCTCGAATTTCAAAGAATAATGAATGACATATACAACCCAATACGGTTTTGCATTGTCTATATAGGCGATGTGTTGATTTTCTCAATCAATTGATCAACATTTCAAACACTTAAAGACTTTCTATTATGCCACAAAGAAAGCTGGTCTAGCCCTTTCTAGTTCAAAGATTTCATTGTTCCAAACTAGAGTCAGGTTCCTAGGTCATTATATTTCTAAAAGAACCATTACTCCTATTGAAAGGTCCCTTGCCCTTACAGAAAAGTTTCCTGATAAAATCCTTGATAAGACTGAGTTACAAAGATTTTTGGGCAGTCTCAATTATGTTCTTGATTTCTGTCCCAACATAAATAGGATTGCAAAAATTGTTCAGCATATAAAGACCATAGTAAAAAGCATTCCATGTTTATTCCTTGCTAATCCTACACTGCCTAAAATTGTCGAAACTGATGCATCAGATTTAGGTTATGGAGGCATATTTAAAGCAAAAAGAGAATGGTAGAGAACAAATAGTACAATATGTTTCTGCACATTGGAACGATTGTCAAAAGAATTATTCTACCATTAAAAAAGAAATTTTATCAATTGTTTTATGTATCTCTAAATTCCAAAGTGATTTATTAAATCAAAAATTTCTACTTAGAATTGATTGCAAAGCTGCAAAACATGTTTTGGAAAAAGATGTTCAAAATATTGCATCCAAACAAATTTTTGCACGATGGCAAGCCATTTTAAGTGTTTTTAATTTTGATATTGAATTTATTAAAGGAGATAAAAATTCAGCTTTGAGAAAGGCCCTGAAGGGCGAGCATAAGCTCAGGTGACTTTGTAATGGAACTCATCCACTGTTTTACTTGGTCATCAGTGGTAGTGGCGTTGTTCCCCAGATCGATGCAGAACTTAATCTGCCTTTGGATCCAGATCTGACTTAGAACAGATCAATAATCCGCACGTTCTGTTTTCCAGCCAATATACTTAAATATTTTACCAGCTTTAAATATTAGGTTCGTTAGGCAAGCCTAGCAACAAACATACATCTAAAGGCTAGGTGCATACGATGCAGATCCGGTTGAAATGGTGCTTTCTGAAGAAAGGAGGGAGAGAAGATTTACAAAGGATCGAGATGGTCTCTTTTGCCTCGGAAGGCGTCTGATTTTATGGCGAGATCTGGATCGGTCTGCAATCATGCTTTGTAAAAGAAAAATGCTTTAAAATTAAATTACAGAAATTTAAATGCTTTAAAATTAAATTGCAGAAATTTAAATTACATAAAGTAAATTGTGGAAATTAAATTGCTTTAATTTAAAGTACAGAAACATAATTCATACATGTTTGATTTATTGCTTTGAATGTGATACAATTTCTCAGATCTGAAAGAAAAGAAAGATTGAGAGACGGGAAGATTTCAAGACAAGAACCTCCCTGAATATCCTGATCATTTACAGGATGGGAAAGGTTGCCTGGATGTCTTGAATTCTCAAAGAGAAAGAGAGAGAGAGAGAGAGAGAAGAAAAATGAAAAGAAGAGAAAAAACTAGATCTGAAAATTCTGAGGAGTCTTAGTCTTCCTCTAGAATATATACACTGACTTTGAACTGTAGCGAGACTGTAGCTTTAAACTGTAGCGGGAGCGGGGATGCTTGAAACAGTGTTCTTTGGAGCATACAATGTTTTCTATTTTTACAAACTTTAAAATAAATCCGGGTGAAGAGACATGTGCGCTCTCACTTGTGAAAAATACTGGAATACCTTTTTTTTTAAGTACATATACAACTAATGTACATAGATAATACTAATGCTTTATGGGAGCGAATATGCCGAAGCAGTCATCTTCATTTTCATCAGCAAGTGAGATGAATGGCTCAGCATCTCCTGAAGTACTTGCAGCAGATGTCTCTGATCTGGTTGCAAGCAGTTGTTGCATGACTTTGAAATACTCATTTTCTGATTTGGCACTGGCCAACAGGGATTGGGCTTTGGATTTTTGAGAGAAGAAGGTGCTTTGGGCTTTGGTTAGCTCTTTACTTGGGCCTAAGAAGCCTTTCGTTGTAAGCCATGATCGAACAGTGGTTTCAGTTAATTTAGATTTTTCATCAAACTTTGACCACCATTTGACTTTGAATGTTCTTTGTAGACGGATGGTTATCTTGGGTATGGTAATGGAAATTCCACATCGAGCCAGGGAAGGAAGAAATTTGCGAAGCGAGAAAATGAGGGCGCTTTTCTCGCTCGAAGGAATATAATGGGCTTTAAAGAAAACAATTTTTGGCATTTGGTAAGAATGTCCGGGGCTTGGGCGAAATAGTTCCTGATTTTGAAACCAATTTGGAAGGCTTTTATGCGGTTATTTTTAATTAAAGAAAATAACCATGAATGAGATTTCTTTGGGTTTTGTATGAAAATGTGTTATACCGAGGCTTGTTGGTAATCCCGGTAGGAATAGACCGTACAATGAGGTGGCGCATTTGAAAATTTGAGAAAGCGTTTGTAGTTGTGGAGAAGGTCATTGGTTAGAACTCAAGACTTTTAAGATAGTGGCGTGGGTAAGACTCGAATGGGATTCGAGAAAGAAATGTTTAAATTTGGTGACTTTAACAAAATGCTTTGATAGTAAGACTGAGGTTTTGTTAAATCCTATGGTTTGAAAAACCAGCCTTTAGGGAAAATCTTTGAAATTGCTTGAAATGGATCAGAATGATAAAATCCATCTTCAATAGTTAAAACATTTTGATGGAATGTTTTATCATACCAATCGGAAGTTTTCTTTGAAGGTGTTGGCTGGGAAAGTACAATCTGAGAGGATGAACTTTCTCCAGAGACAACAATATTTTGAGAAGAGGGTTTTGAAATTTCTTTTTCAATTTCTTCTTTAGGAGAAATTTGGCTTTGAGAAAGGCCCTGAAGGGCGAGCATAAGCTCAGGTGACTTTGTAATGGAACTCATCCACTGTTTTACTTGGTCATCAGTGGTAGTGGCTTTATAATGGGCTTCATGCTCTTCAACCATTTCGATCCAGGATTTAATGGGCATGGCCGAAGAAAGCAATTTTTCTTTAGAAGGAGTTGGTTGGGGTTCTTTAGAGGTTGCTTGAAATTCAGTGTCTTTAAGGACAGCTTTACCTTTATCCTTCCTCTTTGGCGGCATTATCTGTTTTGAAGAAATTATCTGGTTAGAAAATCAGGAACAGAATTTTTATCTCCTTTAATAAATTCAATATCAAAATAAAAAACACTTAAAATGGCTTGCCATCGGGCAAAAATTTGTTTAGATGCAATATTTTGAACATCTTTTTCCAAAACATGTTTTGCAGCTTTGCAATCAATTCTAAGTAGAAATTTTTGATTTAATAAATCACTTTGGAATTTAGAGATACATAAAACAATTGATAAAATTTCTTTTTTAATGGTAGAATAATTCTTTTGACAATCGTTCCAATGCTTGAAACATATTGTCTTGTTCTCTATTCTGTTTTTGCTTTAATATGCCTCCATAACCTAAATCTGATGCATCAGTTTCAACAATTTTAGGCAGTGTAGGATTAGCAAGGAATAAACATGGACTGCTTTTTACTATGGTCTTTACATCTTTGAAACAATTTTGTATTACAACATGGGTTTTCTTTAACCTATTATGCAATGGTTTGGCAATCCTATTTATGTTGGGACAGAAATCAAGAACATAATTGAGACTGCCCAAAAATCTTTGTAACTCAGTCTTATCAAGGATTTTATCAGGAAAATTGTCTGTAAAGGCAAGGGACCTTTCAATAGGAGTAATGGTTCCTTTAGAAATATAATGACCTAGGAACCTGACTCTAGTTTGGAACAATGAAATCTTTGAACTAGAAAGGGCTAGACCAGCTTTCTTTGTGGCATAATAGAAAGTCTTTAAGTGTTTGAAATGTTGATCAATTGATTGAGAAAAAATCAACACATCGTCTATATAGACAATGCAAAACTCAGAATAGGGGTTGTATATGTCATTCATTATTCTTTGAAATTCTGAGGGTGCATTCTTTAAGCCAAATGGCATTACAGTCCACTCATACTGTCCGAATGGAACAGTAAAAGCAGTCTTATAACGATCATTTGGGTGAATTTGAATTTGCCAAAATCCAGACTTCATGTCAAATTTTGAAAAAATAAGGGCAGAACACAGTTTTTGGAGTAAATCTTTTTTATTAGGTATAGGATACCTAATCCATCTTAATGCTTTATTTAAAGGTTTGTAATTTATTACAAGTCTTGGTGTTCCTCTTTCAATTTCAGAATTTTTATTTACGTAAAAAGCGGCGCAGGACCATGGTGATCTGGATTTCACAATGAGTCCTTTGTCTTCTAAATTTTTTATTTCATTTTTACAATGTTGTTCCAATTCCATATTCATTTGGATTGGACGAGCTTTAGTGGGTATTTGTTTCTCATCAAAAGAATTGTCATAGGGCAAATCTACCAAATGTTGTTTTCTTTCTGGCGGATGGTAAATCATATTTTTTTGATGAGATTTTTAAAATCAGAGATTTTTCTTTGTATAAAGTCATTTTGTATTTGTCCTTCAATTCTTTGTAAACTTAAATCCTTTTTTAAACAAAACAAGTCATTTTGTTTAGATTTAAGAACGGCATTGATATGGTTTTGATAAACTGAGCAAGCTTTAACAATGTTTAGATTTCTTGTTTTTGGTTTTTCAATAAAAGGGAAAATAAGCTTTTTGATTTTGCTTTAAAAGATATACTATCGTAATTGACAGTATATGGGGTAATCAAATTTATAAATGGGGTTCCTAAAATGACAGCATGGTGTATGTCATTTGTAAGGATAAAAGAAGTTCTGAATTCAAAATCATTATTATGAATAGAAGCTTCGACTTTAGAGTTGACTTTAAGTTTTGAATTATGGGCTATAGAAAGTCTTTCTTTAGTTTTCTCATGAAATCTTTTAGGGACAATATCTTCTCTTATGTAATTTAAATCAGCACCAGTGTCAAAAAGGGCAATGGCGTCTATTGCAAAATCATTTGAAAAGATTAAGGTGACTTTAATCAAATATTTTCTGGTGGTGATTTGTTTTAGAACAAATAGAAAATCATTTGGCACAGATTCAATGTTGTCAAGTCTTTGTTCTTCATCTTCACCATCATTAGATTCTTTATCATGTAATTGTTTTTGTAAGAGAAGTTGGATAGTTTCAGAATCATTTCTTTGCTTTTCTTTTAACTCTTTTATCTCGAGTTTAATATCTTTGATTTCCTTTTGAAGATCTTGGATATTAGGTGTTGTTTTCTTTATTTTCTTTTTGTCTTTATTTTCTTTTTGTTTAAAATTTGGGTGAGGTCATAAGAACTCTTTTTAACAATTGGAATTTTGGAAGTTTCTGCTTTATTAGAATCCAGGGTCTTTAAAAGCTTATCAAGATATTCTTTTTGAAGATTCGGGTCAGAAATGTGTTTAACAAGTTCAAGAAAATTTTCTTGGTCTTTTGTCAAAACATTGATTTTCTTTAAATAAGAATCTAATTCAGAATCCTCTTGGTATATCTGATATCTGAATCGATTAACTTCATCGACTTGGAAGTCCGTCTCCCGACATGGAAGACTCAGAGTCAGAAGACTCTACAAGAAGAGAGGCAACTTTAGAGAGGATCTCTTCATCGAGTACGAACTCGTGAAGTTTTCGGTTCAGCAGAGCCAAGGGAAGGATAGTGTAAAGCAGTTTATAGAGTTTGTGTTTAAAGACTTGTGTTTTATTTTGAAGTTTTGTTGTGTAGTGAATTCTTTACTGGTAGTAAGTCCCGTTTTAGGATCAGAGTTTCCGCATAGGGCTGTAAAACCATACCTGTAGTCATTCTTCCAAAACCAAAAATTGACCATAGGTCTTTACCCATGGACCCTCTACACTGTAGAACATCATCCTTTTCTTGCTCTTCCTCCGGGAAGACTAGTGATTCAAAGCATGTTGTGAGTTCAGAAGAATTCTTTATTGAAAACTTTGATAAAGCAATTGATTGCTGGGAACTTCCAAAAATTTCTAAAGAAAAGATATATAGAACAAAAAAGCTTGATTTCTTAAAGAATGATTATATTATAAAGACTGAAGAACGTGACATAACTCTTTCAAATCCATTTGAAACAATTCACTTGTTTTCTTAGCATTCTTTAAAAAAATTAAAAGAAAAGAATTTCAATTATATTCACATCGGCCTAATTCAAGTCGGAATAAAACCCTTAACCAAAGAAGGCTTGGATACTTCTATCCTTGCTGTCATAAGAGATGGGCGATTATACGATGATTCTTTGCTAAATCGAATCCGGTCTGTAAAGGTCAATTTCATTTGTGTTATCGAAACATAACAATTTCCACTTAAAGATAAAAATATTTTGAAAATCATTATTTTAAAAATCTAGAATCATAATTAAAATATGATTGAGGATCCATCCAGTTAAGCCTTGATTTTAAAATCTCTTATAAACTTGATGATCTTTGCGATTACCACATAAATTCGGTAAAAAAGAGATGAGACTCTTCTTTGCGGTGATTTGTCTAGAAACCCAGCTGTCATTCCAAAGAAACCAATCCAATGGAAAGATGTCCGTCTTAGGAGGAATGGATTCTTGAAGACGCTCTCCCGATTTCAAAACAACGAGCCAAATCTGAGTTACAAATGTGATTTCGTTATTGAATGGAAAAGTCAAACTATCATTTAGAAGATCGTTTCAGCAGATTTTCCGATAAAAAGTGTGCTCAAGTATTCCATCATTGGAAAGAAAATTTACAAAAATCCCTTCTATTATAAATCTCCCATTTCAGAGTCAACCTAGGTTTTCTACTTCAGATATACCTAGCACTTCTATACGATCTGTTGACTATGCCACTAGTGTTCCTCACCCTATTTACACTAGTAGTCAACATGAACAAAGGCAGGAAGAGAAGGAACCTTCTCCTCCAACCTCTCCTACTTTTTCTGCTGTCACAGAAAATGTCATAAATGTAATTGAAAAGTATTTTGAGCCTGATAAGAATCTTCTTCATAATGATTTTTATTCAGAAACTAATAAAGAAAAAAGACTTTGGTTTTTTAAACACTTTTTAAATCAAAGAAAAGAAATCCAACAAATCTACTATAAATTTGTGAATTTGCATCAAACTCATATATTGTTTTTTGATTGGTTTGAGATATACTCTTCTGAGAACAACATTTCGTATCCTTTTAAAGAGTCGAGCCCTATTACTATTAGAAAGAAAATTCCTGAATGGAAACTTACTGATAGTGATAGAACCATAGAATCTGAACATCCACCTCTTCGGAGTTTAACCGTTGATCACGGTGAACCTCCTGTCCAGATTAGAGCTTCTCCTTACAAAATTCCAAAACCAAATGATTTTGATGCGAATTTGAGTAGTATTATCCAACAGAATAATTTTTGTAATACTAACTTAAATACTATCGGAAAACAGTTGACTAGAATAGAAAACCAATTCCAAAAGTCAACTATAGCTGTTTCTTATACTTCCACTGTTCCACCAAAATCGGATTCTGACAAAAGGCTTAAAGTGAAGGACAACATTTGTCCATGAGGTTCCTAAAATCGCAACTTTTGTGCGGTAAAATTAAAACGGATGGCGGAAGCTCTAGAAACCTCGGATCGGCTTCATTCAAAAATGAAAATCAAGAGGAAAGATTGAAGTTTAATTACCTCACTTGCAGTTTCGAAAAAGACTTCGTGAGGTAGGAGAAAACGACTGAAAATAGCAAGCTACGAACACTGTCCAGAAAATACAGCTCTGCACGAACAGCTTCTGTTTTGCCACGATCTGAGATCCTTAAAGCACCCCAATTGTGATGCCTCTAATTAGTCCACACTTAGAAATGTTCCAGGAGTTCAGAGGATTTGGAATCTCGAAATTTCGTTTAGAAATGAGAGAGATAATGAAGAAACATGAATGCTAGCTCATGATGATTCATTCCACCAAATAAAGCCACCATTATCTCCAATAATGGCACCAAACATTATCATGTGCTAGACCCACCCACTTAGCCATTATTTATTGAAAGTAATCTTATCACTTCAATATTTAATCAAATAAATAAATAGCCAAATTAATTAATTTCGTAATTAATTAATTAATCCCATTTTGATCAAATCAAATGGTTGAATGTGGGCTTCTTTTGTGACATGTTCTAATGCTTTCTCTTAATCCATATTAGATCCAATTAAACCCCAAAATTCAAACCCAAGAATTGGTCTAGAAGTCCATAATCATATATGAACGAACATGTCCAAAATGGTCATTTTACGTGCTCGATATTACATAATGTTTAAGCGAGGATTCTGAAATTTATTTTGATCCTTAAACTATTTATGGAACATCTAAATTTCTATCTTAAATCATATTTAAGATATATTTATATATATATTCATTCTTAATGAATTATAATATAAATATTGATTTTCCTAAATTAGAATTTTAACTTCTCATTTTCTAAGTAACTCATTTTCATTTCTATTTAGTGTGTGACCTTTTAGGTTCTTGGTTATAAGGTAGTAGAACTATTTTAATGATAACTTTTATTCATTAAATGATGCTAAACTCTTTAGTCATCAATTAGAACTTTTCTAATGACCTTAGATGCATTGCTTCTGGCGTTACCAATATTGATCTTAAGGTTTCTACAAGTCATGGTGACACTAGCAGTATATCTCTATCAAATAACAAGAATTGTTGGATCTATAGAACTATTCCATTGTAACTATGTCTTGGTCTCTTCGTCCATGTCCTCCATTGTCGAGGAAAAGCCGGCTTATGGTTTATTATGTTAGCGGTTATGCTTAACATATCTCGAAAATAAATCTAAATGAACTTGACATGAAAATATAATTTGAACTAAGCCCTTGAATATATTTCACCTTAGCCAAGGATTTCTCATGTAATTCGTATTATCTCAAGGGACATCCTTTTGTATATTACAAAGTGATGAATTCCATATTGGCCATACTTGTCCATACGCAGCCAACCATGACAGCTATTGCTGATCTCTTAGTGATTGGGAATCAATCATTATGCTTTCACGTATCGGAGATGTCTATGTATAAAACATCTGTTATGCCATTAAAAGCCGTTACTATGTCTATAATACAATGTATAATAAACCATTAACACTCAAAACCATATGGCTTACTATATTTGGTCAAGAACTCGTTCTCTCAAGCAAGTACATGTGTTTGACTTGACATCTCATGTCAATGATATAGGAAACTCACCATCCATTTTAGTATCACATACCATAAGAGTAACACATACTAGTGTTTATAGGAATTTATAATGTCCAATCGTAAAATCCACCACTAGGAACTATTTTAGAAATACAGTGACAAAGGATGCGTTTCTTGGCTATTCTCGACAAACTTCGAGAATGTGTTCATAACTATTTTACTTCTTGGACTATATTACATTAAATTAATTTATGAATATTGATAACTTTGCCATTTATAAATATCGAAAATGCTATTCAAATACAATAATTCCTAACAAACACCATTTGATTGGCCTTTGGGCATATTACTAACATAAAGGCACATTTTCAAACCTTTTCGGTTTGAAAACTAGTCAACTTGTCGTGAGTCAAAATCGATTTTTTTTGCTAAATTTGAAACATTGAATGGGATGAAGGCGCCTTCCTCATCTAGCAAAGTTCTTATAGCCCCTGATACTCCTCAATCTAGCAAGATTGGAGTATTAGAACAAGACCAAATGTCTGACCAAATGTCTGACCAAATGTCTATTGCCTCTTCTGATCTAGAAGCCTTTAAAGAGGAACCTATTCCTAAAGCCAATAAAATCCATTGGGATTTAGCCCTTCCCACTATAAAATCTCCACCTGATTTGACTATGAACGGTGCCGAGTGTCGTTAAATCAATCTCGATATAATGCATCCTCTATCTATGAGTGGAATTTAGATGGAATGTCTGAATATAACATACTAGGATTGTTGCAACAGATGACCATGGCAGCTAATGCGTATAAAACCCAATCAGGAACTTCTGACAAAGCCATTGCAGAAATCCTCATTGCTGGTTTTACAGGTCAACTTAAAGGTTGGTGGGATCATCTTCTCACTCAACAGCAACAATTAGAAATCCTAAACTCCATACAAATCGATGAGGATAAAACACCCATTCTTGATGAGTTTAATAACCCAATTCAAGATGCTGTTTCCACTCTAATCCTCACCATTTCCTTACATTTCATAGGTGATCATTTTACCGCAGAGATAAAAACTTATTTGAGTTACTACGTAATTTGAGATGTAGAAAACTTGGTAATTCCAAAGCTGAAAACCACTCTTTACGGCTTCTTTTCTTAGAGATGATACCGCAAATCATATAACTTGGAAAGAGAAATTTCTTCTTGGGTTTACCTACCCTTCTAAGTGAAAAGGTAAGAATTCCATTAAAATATACGATAATCGTATCCTTATGATGAGCTCACCTACGGTGAACTTGTCAGTTTTATTAACAAGGAAGGATTAAAGATCTGTCAAGATTTGAAATTACAGAAACGACTTAAATGGGAGCTTAGAAATCTAGCAAGTGGGTAGTTTAGTAAACAATCAATATGACCCCTTTAAAACTTCCACTTGCAAAGATAATGAATGGTGAGTGTTCTTGAAACCTCACCGGAAGACATTACAAATCCAAAAGTCATAGAAAGCCATTCCAAAATTTTTAGAATTCTTATAAAAAACCCCGAGGCCTCAAAAAGCCCAACTTCTAAAAGGAATATAAACCTAAACACAAAGCCCTTTCAATTACAAGCCATTTACCATAATGGCATAAAGGCCATCTGCAAAGTATTGCAGAATTTGAACCGAAAACTCACAGTTAGACTCGATGAAGAGATCCTCTCTACAGTTGCCTCTCTTCTTGTAGAGTCTTCTGACTCTGAGTCTTCCATGTCAGGAGACAGTGACTCCCTCCAAGTCGATGAGTTAATTGATTCAGATACTTCTTCATATAGCAGTAGTGATTCTGAATTAGATTCTTATTTAAAGAAAATCAATGTTTTGACAAAAGACCAAGAAAATTTTCTTGAACTTGTTAAACACATTTCTGACCCGAATCTTCAAAAAGAATATCTTGATAAGCTTTTAAAGACCCTGGATTCTAATAAAGCAGAAACTTCCAAAATTCCAATTGTTAAAAAGAATTCTTATGACCTCACCCAAATTTTAGACAAAAAGAAAACAAAGAAAATAACACCTAATATCCAAGATCTTCAAAAAGAAATCAAAGATATTAAACTCGAGATAAAAGAGTTAAAAGAAAAGCAAAGAAATGATTCTGAAACTATCCAACTTCTCTTACAAAAACAATTACAAGACAATTCAGAAAAAGAATCTAATGATGGTGAAGACGAAGAACAAAGACTAGACAACATTGAATCTATGCCAAATGATTTTCTGTTTGTTTTAAAACAAATCACCACCAGAAAATATTTGATTAAAGTCACCTTAATCTTTTCAAATGATTTTGCAATAGACGCCATCATTTTTCGACACCGGTGTCTTTGATTTAAATTGCATAAGAAGATATTGTCCCTAAAAGATTTCATGAAAACTAAAGAAAGACTTTCGCCAATAATTCAAAACTTAAAGTCAACTTTTAAGTCAAGCTTTATTCAGTAATAACGATTGAATTGAGAACTTTATCCTTACAAATGACACGACCACGCTTTGTCATTTTAGGAACCCCATTTATAAATTTGATTACCCGTATAATCAATAATTACGATAGTATATCTTTTAAAGAAAAATCAAAAAAGCTTATTTTCCCTTTTATTGAAAAACCAAAAACAAGAAATCTAAACATTGTTAAAGCTTGCTCAGTTTATCAAAACCATATCAATGCCGTTCTTAAATCTAAACAAAATGACTTGTTTTGTTTAAAAAATGATTTAAGCATGTTGAATTGAAGACAAATACAAAATGACTTTATACTGAAGAAAATCTCGATTTTAAAAATCTCATCGAAAAAGAATTATGTCGATTTACCATCCGCTTTTGGGAAAGAAACAACATTTGGTAGATTTGCCCCTGACAATTCTTTTGATGAGAAACAAATAACCACTAAAGCTCGTCCAATCCAAATTAATATGGAATTGTAACATCATTTTAAAAATGAAATATAAAATTTAGAAGACAAAGGACTATCATGTGAAATCCGATCACCACGTGGTCTGCTTTTTTACGTAAATAAAATTCAAATTGAAAGAGAACACCAGACTTGTAATAAATTACAAACCTTTAAATAAAAGACGTTAAGATGGATTAAGTATCCTATACCTAATAAAAAGATTTACTCCAAAAGCGTGTTACGCCTTATTTTTTCAAAATTGACATGAATGCGGATTTTGTAAATTCAATTCACCCGGAAATGATCGTTATAAGATCGCTTTTCGCTCCATTCGGACAAGATGGAAGGTATTAATCTATGTTTTAAAGAATACGCCTAATTTGAATAATGAATGACATATACAACCCCTATTCGAGTTTTGCGTTATATATGAGCGATGTGTTGATTTTTTCTCAATCGATTGATCAGCATTTCAAACAAAAGACTTTCAATTACAAAAGTTGGTCTAGCCCTTTCTAGTTCAAAGATTTCATTGTTCTAAATTGAAATGTTCCTAGGTCATTATATTTACAAATGAACCATTACTCTATTGAAAGGTCCTTGCCTTTACTGATAAGTTTCATAAAACTTCGATAAAGACTCAAGCATAAAGATTTTTAATGGCCTCAATTATGTTCTTGATTTCGTCCCAACATAAATAGATTGCCAACCATTGCATAATAAAGTTAAAGAAAAACTTGCTGTGTCCGACGAAAGCATACAAAATTGATTCAAAGATATAAAGACCATAGTAAAAAGCATTCCATGTTTATTCCTTGCTAATCCTACACGCTTAAAATTGCTGAAACTGATGCATCGATTTAGTTATGAGGCATATTAGCAAAACAGAATTGTAGAGAAAGATAACAATATGTTTTCGCACATCGAACGATTGTCAAAAGAATTATTCTACCATTAAAAAAGAAATTTTATCCATTGTTTTATGTATCTCTAAATTAAAGTGATTTATTAAATCAAAATTTCTACTTAGAATTCATTCAAAGTTTGCAAAACATGTTTTGGAAAAGATGTTCAAAATATTGCATCCAAACAAATTTTTGCACGATGGCAAGCCATTTTAAGTGTTTTTAATTTTGATATTGAATTTATTAAAGGAGATAAAATTATGTTCTGATTTTCTAACCGTAGAATTTCTTCAAAAAGATAATGCTAACGCCGCCAAAGAGGAAGGATAAAGCGTATGTTAAAGGCAACCTTTGAATTTCAAGCAACCTCTAAAGAACCCCAACCAACTCCTTTTAAAGAAAAATTACTTTCTTCGGCCATGCCCATTAAATCCTGGATCGAAATGGTTGAAGAGCATGAAGCCCATTATAAAGCCACTACCACTGATGACCAAGTAAAACAGTGGATGAGTTCCATTACAAAGTCACTTGAGCTTATGCTCGCCCTTCAGGGCCTTTCTCAAAGCCAAATTTCTCCTAAAGAAGAAATTGAAAAAGAAAAACCCATCTCTAAAGAAATGGGGTTCCTAAAATGACAGCATGGTGTATGTCATTTGTAAGGATAAAAGAAGTTCTGAATTCAAAATTATTATTATGAATAGAAGCTTCGACTTTAGAGTTGACTTTAAGTTTTGAATTATTGGCGGCAGAAAGTCTTTCTTTAGTTTTCTCATGAAATCTTTTAGGGACAATATCTTCCCTTATGTAATTTAAATCAAGACCAAATGTCAAAAAGGCAATACGCGATACATTGCAAAATCATTTGAAAAGATTAAGGTGACTTTAATCAAATATTTTCTGGTGGTGATTTGTTTCAAAACAAACAGAAAATCATTTGGCACAGATTCAATGTTGTCTAGTCTTTGTTCTTCATCTTCACCATCATTAGATTCTTTATCTGAATTGTCATGTAATTGTTTTTGTAAGAGAAGTTGGATAGTTTCAGAATCATTTCTTTGCTTTTCTTTTAACTCTTTTATCTCGAGTTTAATATCTTTGATTTCTTTTGAAGATCTTGGATATTAGGTGTTGTTTTCTTTTATTTTCTTTTATGCAAAATTTGGGTGAGGTCATAAGAACTCTTTTTAACAATTGGAATTTTGGAAGTTTCGCTTTATTAGAATCGTGGTCTTTAAAAGCTTATCAAGATATTCTTTTTCAAGATTCGGTCGAAATGTTTAACAAGTTCAAGAAAATTTTCTTGGTCTTTTCAAAACATCGATTTTTCTTTAAATAGAATCTAATTCGTAATCACTCGCTATACGCTAGTATATCCGAATCAATTAACTTCATCGACTGGAGAGTCATGCCGACATTTGGAAGACTCGTGAGTCGAAGACTCTATGAAGAGGCAACTTTAGAGGATCTCTTCATCGAGTACTGAACTCGGAAGTTTTCGTTCATTCTCAATACTTTGCAGATGGGCTTTATGCCACAACTATACGGCAAATGGCTTCTTTGTAATTGAAAGGGGCTTTGTGTTTAGGTTTATAATCCTTTTTCTTAGAGAAGTTGGGCTTCTTATGAGGCCTCGAGGGTTTCTTATAAGAAGATTCTCTAAAATTTTGGAATGGCTTTCTATGACTTTTGGATTTGTAATGTCTTCTGTGAGGTTTGGAAGAACACTCACCATTACATCTTTTGGAAGTGGAAGTTTTAAAGGGGTCATAGTTGAATTGTTTACAGAAACTACCTAATTCTTGCTTAGATTTCCTAAGCTCCCATTTAAGTCGTTTCTGTAATTTCAAATCTTGACAGATCTTTAATCCTTCCTTGTTAATAAAACTGACAAGTTCACCGTAGGTGAGCTCATCATAAGGGATACGATTATCGTATAAGGCTTTAATGGAATTCCTTACCTTTTCACCTAGAAGGGTAGGTAAACCCGCAAGAAATTTCTCTTTCCAAGTTATATGATTTGCATCATCTCTAAGAAAGAGTCTGGTAAAGAAAGTGGTTTTGTAGCTTTGGAATTCACTAAGTGTTCTACATCTCAAATTATGTAGTAACTCAGCGTTTTTATCTCTAAGGTGAGAAGGATCACCTATGAAATGTAAGGAGATGGTGAGGATTAGAGTGGAAACAGCATCTTGAATTGGGTTATTGAACTCATCAAGAATGGGTGTTTTATCCTCATCGATTTGTATGGAGTTTAGGATTTCTAATTGTTGCTGTTGAGTGAGAAGATGATCCCACCAACCTTTAAGTTGACCAGAAACCAAAGAATGGGATTTCTACAATGGCTTTTGTAAGTTCCCGATTGGTTTTATACGATACCGCCATGGTCATCTGCTGCAATCCTAGTATGTTATATTCATTCCATCTAAATTCCATGACAGAGGATGCATTATCGAGATTAATTTAACGCACTGGTTCATAGTCAAATGAGATTTTAAGGGCTAATTCCCAATGGATTTTATTGGCTTTAGGGATGGGTTCTTCTTTAAAGGCTTCTAGATCAGAAGAGGCTATAGACATTTAGTCCTGTTCTAGTACACCAATCTTGCTAGATCGGCGAGTATCGCGGGTTATATAAACTTTCGGCTATAAAACTTCTATCCCATTCTAAATTGTTCTCAAAAGAAACTTTACGACAAGCTGACTAGTTTTCAAACCCTAAAAGGTTCGAAAATGCGCTTCTTAAGCCTTTGTCGTAATCCGATTTTGGTGAATGTTCAAGTATAAGTAAAATATAGTTGACTTTTGAATTTTTATCCTAGTCATCTGTTTTCGACAAGTATTTAAGTTAGTATTACGTAAATTATTTGGACAATACTACTCAAATTGATCAAAATCATTTGGTTTTGAATTTTGTACGAGAAGTCTAATCTGGATAGAGGTTCAATGTGATCAACGGTTAGACTCCGAAGAGGTGGATGTTCAGATTCTATGGTTCTATTATTATCAGTAAGTTTCCATTCAGGAATTTTCTTTCTAATAGTAATAGGGCTTGACTCTTTAAAGGGATACGAAATGTTGTTCTCAGAAGAGTATATCTCAAACCAATCAAAAAACAATATATGAAGTTCGATAAATTCAAATTTATAGTAGATTTGTTGGATTTCTTTTCTTTGATTTAAAAAGTGTTTAAAAAACCAAAGTCTTTTTTCTTTATTAGTTTCTGAATAAAAATCATTATGAAGAAGATTCTTATCAGGCTCAAAATACTTTTCAATTACATTTATGACATTTTCCGATGCAGTAAAAAGTAAGAGAGGTCGAGGAGAAGGTTCCTTCTCTTCCGCGCTTTGTTACTACTAAAGTGTAAAAGGAACACTAGTGGCATAGTCAACAGATCAGAAGTGTAGTATATCTCAGCAGAAAACCCAGGTTGACTAAACGGGAGATTTATAATGAAGGATTTTTGTAAATTTTCTTTCCAATGATGGAATACTTGAAAGCACGACTTTTATCGGAAAATCCGGTTGAAACGGATCTTCTAAATGATAGTTTGATTTTTTCCATCTGAATCGAGTCACATTTTGTAACTCGTATTTGGTTCAATTGTTTTGGAATCATGGTGGGCTTCAAGAATCCATTCCTCTGTAAGATGGACATCTTTCCATTGGATTGGTTTTAACGATGATGTTATTGGCTCTGACAAATCACCTGAGAATAGTCTCATTCTTTTTTTGGAATTTAAATCGAATGCAAGATCATTGCTTTATAAGAGATTTTAAAATCAAGGCAACTGGACGGATCCCTCAATCATATCAGAATTATGAGTCTTGATTTGTAAAATCACGCTTTTCAAAATATTTTATCTTTGGAAATTGTTATGTTTGGATAAATCGAATGAAATTGACCTTTCAGACCGGATTCGTTATGCTTTAGTAAAGAATTATCAAAAGAGATGAATCGTCATCTCTCAGACGAGCGATATAAGATCCAAGCCTTCTTTGGTTGGGTTTTATTCCAGAGCTTGAATTGAGGCCGATGTGAATATAATTGAAATTTTTTCTTTAATTTCTTTAAAGAATGCTTTCAGAAAACAAGTTGAATTGTTTCAAATGGATTTGAAAGAGTTATGTCACGCTCTTCATTTTATAATATAATCATTCTTTAAGAAATCAAGCTTTTTTTCTCAGATATCTTTTCTTTAGAAATTTTTAAGTTCCCAACAATCAATTGCTTTATCAAAGTTCTCAATAAAGTTAATTCTTCCGAACTCAACACGTTGAATCACTAGTCTTCCCTATAAGAAGAAAAGGATGATGTTCTACAGTGTAGAGGGTCCATGGGTAAAGACCTATGGTCAATTTTTGGTTTTGGAAGAATGGCTACGGGTATGGTTTTACAGCCCCATGCGGAAACTCTAATCCTAAAACGAGCTCTGATACCAGAAGGAAAATAGGATCGAAGGATGGATGTGCTTTCGTTGGAAGTCAGTATTAAATGTTTTGATTAACAATTAATGATCGAGACGACTTTATCTAATTTTAGTTGTCAAATTTTTGAGATTTTGAAGTACGTGGCGTTGTTCCCCAGATCGATGCAGAACTTAATCTGCCTTTGGATCCAGATCTGACTTAGAACAGATCAATAATCCGCACGTTCTGTTTTCCAGCCAATATACTCAAATATTTTACCAGCTTTAAATATTAGGTTCGTTAGGCAAGCCTAGCAACAAACATACATCTAAAGGCTAGGTGCATACACAGTACCAGATCCGGTTCCCGGAAATGGTGCTCTGAAGGAAAGGAGGGAGAAGAGAAGATTTACAACTGAGGATCGAGATCTGGTCTCTTTGCCTCAGAGGAACGTACAATTTTTATGGCAGATCTGATACAGATCAGTCTGCAATCATGCTTTGTAAAAGAAAAATGCTTTAAAATTAAATTGCAGAAATTTAAATGCTTTAAAATTAAATTGCAGAAATTTAAATTACATAAAGTAAATTGCGGAAATTAAATTGCTTTAATTTAAAGTACATAAACATAATTCATACATGTTTGCTTTATTGCTTTGAATGTGATACAAATTTTCAGATCTAGTTTTTTCTCTTCTTTTCATTTTTCTTCTCTCTCTCTCTCTCTCTCTTTCTCTTTGAGAATTCAAGACATCCAGGCAACCTTTCCCGTCCTGTAAATGATCAGGATATTAAGGGAAGTTCTTGTCTTGAAATCTTCCCGTCTCTCGATCTTTCTTTCTTCACCATCATTAGATTCTTTATCTGAATTGTCCTGTAATTGTTTTTGTAAGAGAAGTTGGATAGTTTCAGAATCATTTCTTTGCTTTTCTTTTAACTCTTTTATCTCGAGTTTAATATCTTTGATTTCCTTTTGAAGATCTTGGATATTAGGTGTTGTTTTCTTTATTTTCTTTTTGTCTAAAATTTGGGTGAGGTCATAAGAACTCTTTTTAACAATTGGAATTTTGGAAGTTTCTGCTTTATTAGAATCCAGGGTCTTTAAAAGCTTATCAAGATATTTTTTTTGAAGATTCGGGTCAGAAATGTGTTTAACAAGTTCAAGAAAAATTTCTTGGTCTTTTGTCAAAATATTGATTCTGTGCCAAATGATTTTCTGTTTGTTTTAAAACAAATCACCACCAGAAAATATTTGATTAAAGTCACCTTAATCTTTTCAAATGATTTTGCAATAGACGCCATTGCCCTTTTTGACACTGGTGCTGATTTAAATTGCATAAGAGAAGATATTGTCCCTAAAAGATTTCATGAGAAAACTAAAGAAAGACTTTCTGCCGCCAATAATTCAAAACTTAAAGTCAACTCTAAAGTCGAAGCTTCTATTCATAATAATGATTTTGAATTCAGAACTTCTTTTATCCTTACAAATGACATACACCATGCTGTCATTTTAGGACCCCATTTATAAATTTGATTACCCCATATACTGTCAATTACGATAGTATATCTTTTAAAGCAAAATCCAAAAGCTTATTTTCCTTTTTATTGAAAAACCAAAACAAGAAATCTAAACATTGTTAAAGCTTGCAGGTTTATCAAAACCATATCAATGTCGTTCTTAAATCTAAACAAATGACTTGTTTTGTTTAAAAATGATTTAAGTTTACAAGTTAATTGAAGGACAAATACAAATGACTTTATACAAGAAAATCTCGATTTAAAAATCTCATCGAAAAAGAAATACGATTTACCATCCGCTTTTGGGAAAGAAAGCAACATTTCGTAGATTTGCCTATGACAATTCTTTTGATGAGAAACAACATAAAGCTCGTCATTCAATCCAAATGAATATGGAATTGGAACAACATTGTAAAATGAAATAAAAATTTAGAAGACAAAGGACTCATTGTGAAATCCAGATCACCATGGTCCTGTGCCGCTTTTTACGTAAATAAAAATTCTGAAATTGAAAGAGGAACACCAAGACTTGTAATAAATTACAAACCTTTAAATAAAGCATTAAAATGGATTAGGTATCCTATACCTAATAAAAAAGATTTACTCCAAAAACTGTGTTCTGCCCTTATTTTTTCAAAATTTGACATGAAGTCTGGATTTTGGCAAATTCAAATTCACCCAAATGATCGTTATAAGATCGCTTTATCTTTGTTCCATTCGGACAAGATGAAATGATCAGAATGCCATTTGGCTTAAAGAACGCACCTCGAATTTCAAAGAATAATGAATGACATATACAACCCCTATTCTGAGTTTTGCATTGTCTATATAGACGATGTGTTGATTTTTTCTCAATCAATTGATCAACATTTCAAACACTTAAAGACTTTCTATTACGCCACAAAGAAAGCTGGTCTAGCCCTTTCTAGTTCAAAGATTTCATTGTTCCAAACTAGAGTCAGGTTCCTAGGTCATTATATTTCTAAAGGAACCATTACTCCTATTGAACGGTCCCTTGCCTTTACGAAAGTTTCCGATAAAATCCTTGATAAGACTTCGATTAAAGATTTTTCAATTATGTTCTTGATTTGGCCCCAACATAAATGGATTGCCAAACCATTGCATAATAGGTTAAAGAAAACCCTGCTGTAATCGACGAGCATACAAAAATTGTTCATATAAAGACCATAGTAAAAGCATTCCATGTTTATTCCTTGCTAATCCTACAACGCCTAAAATTGTTGAAATGATGCATCAAATGGGTTATGGAGGCATATTAAAGCAAAAAGAATAGTAGAGAGAATAGACAATATGTCAGCATACGACGTTGGACGATTGTCAAAAGAATTATTACCATTAAAAAGAAATTTTATCAATTGTTTTATGTATTCTAAATTCCAAAGTGATTTATTAAATCAAAAATTTCTACTTAGAATTGATTGCAAAAGTCGCAAAACATGTTTTTGGAAAAGATGTTCAAAATATTGCATCCAAAACAAATTTTTGCCGATGGCAAGCCATTTTAAGTGTTTTTGATTTTGATATTGAATTTATTAAAGGAGATAAAATTATGTTCCTCGATTTTCTAACCGTAGAATTCTTCAAAAATAACGCCAAAGAGGAAGGATAAAGGTAATGTCATCTTAAAGGCATCGAATTTCAAGCAACCTCTAAAGAACCCCAACCAACTCCTTTTTAAAGAAAATTACTTTCACCATGCCCATTAAATCTGGATCGAAATGGTCAAAGACGAAGCCCATTATAAAGCCACTACCACTGATGACCAAGTAAAACAGTGGATGAGTTCCATTACAAAGTCACCTGAGCTTATGCTCGCCCTTCAGGGCCTTTCTCAAAGCCAAATTTCTCCTAAAGAAGAAATTGAAAAAGAAAAACCCATCTCTAAAGAAATTTCAAAACCCTCTTCTCAAAATATTGTTGTCTCTGGAGAAAGTTCATCCTCTCAGATTGTACTTTCCCAGCCAACACCTCAAAGAAAACTTCCGATTGGTATGATAAAACCTTCCATCAAAATGTTTTAACTATTGAAGATGGATTTTATCATTCTGATCTATTTCAAGCAATTTCAAAGATTTTCTTTAAAGGCTGGTTTTTCAAACCATGGGATTTAACAAAACCCTAGTCTTACTATCAAAGCATTTTAGAAATTTCTTGAGTCACCAATTTAAACATTTCTTCTCAAGAATCCATTCGAAGCCTACTACCCATGGCCACTATCTTAAAAGTCTTGAGCCTTAACCAGTGGGGTGACCTTCTCCACAACTACAAACGTTTCCTTCCAAATTTTCAAATGCGCTTCACTCTCGTTGTTATTCATTGGGATTACCAACAAGCCTGGTATAACACATTTTTCATACAAAACCCAAAGAATCCCATTCATGGTTATTTTTCTTTAATTCAAAAATAACCGTACAAAGCCTTCCAAATTGGTTTCAAAATTGGTGGAACTATTTTGGCCCAAGCCCTGACATTCTTACCCTAAATGCCAAAAATTATTTGAGCCTCTTTAAAGCCCATTATTTTCCTTCTGGTATCAATATATATATTTAGTGTTTTGTACCTTCCAATATGGTAAATTAAAAAAAATTGACCGCTTGTTCCAAATTTGAGAAATTTCAGAATTTTCATCACACCTCTTTCGTTTCTTGTTCCATTTCCCCCAATCATTTTCAAAATCTTTCAAATCTTCAAAAATTTTCTTACCATCCTTAATCCTTGGACACGTTCCTTGCTCTTCTTTTCCTTCAAACCATGCTTTATTTTTTTTACAGAAAGAATGAGATTATGGCAGAAAACGCCTGAGCCCTTATATGCAAATTTTCTACTAAATTTTAACCATTTCGAATAAGTGTCATCAGCACATATTGGACATGCATGTCTACCCTTAGTTTTATATCCGGAAAGATTTCCATAAGCTGGAAAATCATTTATCGTCCACATCAAAATTGCCTTCAAGTTAAAAGATTCTTTAACAAATGCATAAAAAACATTTACTCCAGTTTCTCATAATTCTTGAAGGTCATCTATTAAGGGTTGTAAATACACGTCAATGTCATTACCCGACTGTCTAGGCCCCGGAATCAGTAAAGTCAGCATGATATTTTCTTTTCTCATACATAACCAAGGAGGTAAATTGTACATGACAAGCATCACAGGCCAACAACTATATGCAATGCTTAAATTAGAAAATTGATTAAATCTATCAGCAGCTAGACCTAGCCTAAGATTTCGTGGGTCATTTGAAAATAAAGGCCATTTTTTATCAATTAAATCCCATGCTAAAGAGTCTACAGGATGACACATTTTACCATCTTGACTTTTATGAGTAAAGTGTCATCTTAAGTCTTCCGCCAATTTTTCAGACCTAAACATTCTTCTAAACCTTGGTATTATAGGAAAGTATCTTAAAACTTTAGCTGGAACACCCTTTTTTTTTTTTTATTAGAGCACCTATCCACCTTCCATCTTGAAGAACCACATTTTGGACAGCAATCCATTACCTCATTCTCCTTTCTAAACAAGCAACAATCATTCACACAAGCATGGATCTTCTCATAACCTAAATCAAATGCCTTTAAAAATTTTCTCACCAAGTAAACCGACCTGAGAAGTACATTATCCCTGGGCAACTACTATAACTAAAAAATAACTCCGTAAAAAATTCAAAATTTAAAAAAAAAAATAAAAATAAAAATCAACAAAATAAAAAATACTAAAACTAAATTAAAAGAAACAATAACTCAATGATATATTTTGGGCAACTACTATAACTAAAAAATAATTCAGTAAAAAATTTCAGAATTTTAAAAAGAAAAATAAAAAAATCCAACAAAATAAAAAAAAATACTAAAACTAATTTAAAAGAAAAAATAACTCAATGATATATTTTGGGCAACTACTATAACTATAAAAAACCCAGCAAAAAATTCAAAATTTTAAAAAGATTGCAAACAAAAAGCAAATAAGCAAATAATAACAATAATTTGACAAGAAAATGCCGAAACACTCACCTTTGGCAAGGTTATAAGACTAGTTCAGTATGCAATTGGCCAAAAGTTACAGGAATATGAGCCTTGTCTTCTTCAATTGGGAGGTGTCATTTATCATATCAAATCCTAGGAAAAAAAAATAGTCAGACAATTAATTTTTTTACAAAACTCATATTCACAATTCAATACAAAAGCTAAATTAATGATATCAATAATTTTAAGAGAGAAATTGGAAAAACAATTATATCAAAACTTTAAAATCCAAAAGGAAAACTTGTGAATTACCTTCTTCGAAACCATTTTGGGAACAAATCCATCAATTACTTTTGTCAAGCTCGGCGATTTGGCGATTCTTTCAATAAATTAATGGATCATTAGATTGAAATGCAGTTATCTCTGCGAACCCAAGATGAATCGATTTTAAAATTTACGTCTGATACAATTGCATAACAATTTAATCTATTACCTTAATCAAATCAAAACAATAAATTCAATCAAGATATTAAAAAGTAAGGAAGAGAAAACAAACGAGGATTTTACTTGGTTCGCTTATCCTCGCCACGCGTCCACGCTCCAAGCTCACTCCCCTGGCGGATTTCATTATCCAATCCTCCCAAGCTTAAATGTTTACAATTGACTTCCGTGTAACGATGGGCTTTGACAAAGATTATCTCCCCAATCTCTTCACCCCGCAAGTGCTTTCACATCAGACACTCACAGAAATGGTGAAAATCACAACAATGAAACTCTCTTTAAAAGTGGATAACAAATTATAACTCAATAATGACTCAATAAATGATGATTTGCGAAATGGAAGATCAATATATGTTATATGATCTTATTTCAGACATTAAGAAACGAAGTTGGAGTTGAGTTTCTCAAAATTAGCCTTATAGCAAAATTCAAGCGGTTAGCCACTTGATTTATCCGGCTAGCCGCTCATGAACAGTGATATTACCGTTATTTTTGAATTTACTACAGTAATATTGTTCACTAAAATTATACTTTGGCCCAAAACTTTCTATAATTATACTACGGCCCAAAATGTTATAACATTTTTACAAATATATCCAATTTCAGAATTTCTTAAAAATAATTGTCTTTCCAAAACTTTTTAAAATTATGATATGGCCCCAAAAATATTATTATTTCACAAAAAAGTCATTTTCAACATAATACCCATATTTTTTAAAGTTCTCAAAACCTTTCACTTTAGTCCAAAATATTCATAAATTATAGTATGGCCCAAACATTTCAAATGTTTGTAAAAACATCCAACTCCGAAATTTAATAATAATACTTATTAAAATCAAAGATTTCAAAACTTAGTATTTAAGTCCAAATTACTCAAAACCACAAGGTACTTTATCTCATAAAAATAAAACCTTTTAGTTTATAAAAAGTAATTAATTAAATTAATCTCTTGAGCTTCTCAAATGCTAAATCATGCATCAATTAAATCATACCGGCTTTACAAGAATGTATCGTACTAATTTGTCCGTTGAGCTCTAAACTTTATTCTTGATTTCGCCGTTGTCCGTTGAGTGTCTTGAGCTTAATTTCACTTGATTCACTTGCATAAATATTACCCTTCAAAAACTAGTGAAAATGTGAAATACAATATCTATTAAATCATTTAATACTTATGTTTGTTATCATCAAAATTACATTATGTATAGCCCTTTAGACTAACATAGATGATATGATTTCTAAGGAAATTTTGAGGGATTAGGATTTTAGGCCTTAGTTGCTTTGGTGTGTGGGAAGTGACGACTTGAGGAAAGAAGAAAAAAAAGGCTTTGACTTTTGGGTGGGTGTTAACGTGGAAGTTGAGAGAGAGGCAAAATGATGTTAGAATTAAGTTTTAGAATTTCATTTTTCTTTTTTTTTTGGCGGTAGTCTTAGATTCTCGCTATATTTTTCGCTCTTTTTTGTAGCATTTCTTATAAAATTAATGTTTATATTGTAACTTTTATAAAATGCTATATTATTAAATGTTATACATAGCTCTTCTAAAATGCTACTATATGATTTTTTTTAATTGTAACATAAATTTGTAACATTTATAAAGTGCTACATTATTAAAAATTTATGGTAGCATTTACTATATGTTACAAATTAAATATTATATATATCAAAAAATAAAATGTAACTATTGAGTAGTTAATAGTAGCTTTTTTGGACAAAATGCTACAATAGAATGACATTCGGTAGCATTAAAAAAAAGTGCTACAATCTAATAATACTAAAGGTGATATTTGTTGTAGTGATTGTTGGTTCATTGTATTTATCTCAATTCAATAGATCAAAAATTGCACTCATGGAGAACTATTGCAAAATTTAGCTTTGCATGAACTCAATGGCATTAGTTTTCGATTACCTTTGTGGAATAATGTAATTGGGACTATTTTATTCAAACGAGCCAATATGAAAACAAGGTCATACTAGCTATGTAGATATAGGATATCTTTTTATTCGATAAAGCTTATTCACAGACAGGAAATGTCTTTAAATATGACAATACATCAATTTTTTAATAATCTATAAAGCACACGTTTGTTACTGTTATGCAAATTTTATTGAACTCAGCATAATCTATTGTAGTATCATCAATGGTCAATCCCAGACGAGAGGTGGATTTTAATTGTGTGTATAATTAATTTTCTAAATGGGTGGTTGGATTTGTGGTAAAAATGATTTGGATTATCCTAAAATTCGAATTAAAATGGCAAGAATAAATTGAAGTGAAAATTATAATAATTGAAGCGCTTGGGTATCTGGATCCGCATCAACATGCACCATTGGCTAAATATGCCTTATAAGTGCCAATTAAATCATGAGGGGAGAATCCACACCTCATGAACCACACTCTAATCAATATGGTGCTTATCGCAAATAATAATAACTCTTTAGAGTGAAACCTAAAGGTATCTA
Organism: Citrus cavaleriei; assembly: GCA_030448925.1. Classification (NCBI taxonomy): domain Eukaryota; kingdom Viridiplantae; phylum Streptophyta; class Magnoliopsida; order Sapindales; family Rutaceae; genus Citrus; species Citrus cavaleriei. The sequence goes on along the minus strand of JAUJEN010000534.1, from coordinate 127,053 downwards.
AACAAGATTATTATTATTTGTCGACGAAAAGTCAAATCATCCACAAAAATTAGAGGTGAAGAGAAAGTAAATTTACCCAATAAAGCCCATGACACATGTTGAGACTCACCTTCAACCCAAGCTTGAAAGAAAATTAGCTACTCATAATTGAAGTAGGGGCAAAATGGGAATTTATTAAAATACGTAGAAAATACAAGATGGAGAAGGATTACAGAAAATGGAGTCCAAAAATGGATTCAGAGATATCAAATTAGGGGGGGAGGCCCCCTTTTTATAGATACATTGAGTAAATCATGGTCATCGGATTAAAAACAGTTTGGACGCTTAGGATTGCGCCACGTCATCAGTCAACAAGACGGTTTGACCACGCGTTTGAAACAATAACGGTTTGACCCTTGAGCAAGAACGGTTTGGTTGAAAATAATCCTGTGTAATACATGTACCGTACACGAGATTTTTAGTCCACTGATATGTTGTCACGTCATCGATCAACAAAGACATAAAATTTTAGTCCAATGATCGCGGACACCTCATCAATGCCACATCATCGCTCCGTTTACGAATGTGAGCAAAGAACGATGAACAATACCGTACATGTGAACAATGATATTTTTCCTTTTATGCTTCTTTTAAGGTTTTTGTTCAAAAGTGATGTCCTTGGTTGCCCGATTTTAGCTCATTGTGAAATGACCATGATGCCCCTAAAATACATAAAATACTTAATTAAAATAAAACATACGTAATTAAATCACAAGAAGGTTAAATACATGAAAGTAAGGGTGTTAGTAAGACTTGAAATGTAAAATGACGATTTTCTCATTTATAAATATACATTTTCTAACACTCAACAGTTACCACATTCCTTAATCATTTAGAAATTCATGCACTACCTGAAACAAGTAGAGAATGTACATGGTTACAATTTCTCACCCATTTTATTCAAAGCACATGTATCAGGACTTTTGAAATAAACATTCAAATTAGTTATATTGAAAGACAATACAAGTTATATTATTCAAATATGATAACTATCCATCAAGAAGATAGATTCAAATACATATCTTAAAAGTTCTTCTATAATCATGAGCTCTAACAAAGTAAGAAAATTTATATCTAAACAAATTTTCTCCATTTATGATTATGCAGCTTTATTTATTAAAGTTATATTTTTCAGAATTATATTGATATTTCAAAATACTAATGTTCCACATTGAAGGGAAGTGAGAGCAAGTTGCTTTCTATTTTATACGAATTAGTCATGTATTTGGTTCATTTACAAATTAAAGTTGAATAAGCAAAATTTACATGTAATTTGAATTATTCCAGTTAAATTAGATTTTGAGATACATAGACAACTGATTCAAATAAAAAAAAATGAAAATGGAGAAAACAATCCAAATAATGGTATTGAAACAACATAAGGAAACATACAAAGTCTTTAATGATATTGTGACAACAAGAAGATAAGAAAACAGTCCAATTAATCTAATTAATGCTCTTAACTTTTATCTCATATTTTTTCATCGATTTCTTTTCTTTTACTATTCTAAACTATTGTGCTTAAAATGCAACCTCACAGTAGTATTGTGGTATCTTGAAGGTCAATTTACTTTGTTTTCAATCCTTTTTCCATACAAAAATGTTCCTTAAAGGAGTAGAAATTAGTCTTTTGGACAATGCTTTGTGCATGCCTTAGCAAATTCTTTATATACTGGTTGAGTAACAACTTTAACATAATGGAAGTTACTTTCTAATTTTTGATTTCATGTTCTGTGTTTCTAGGTACAACTTTTGTGTGAAGGAACAAGGATGTTGTTCTTAAGCCATTGTTCATCATCATTGTATTTGTTGATTAAGATCACTGTTCCAACTAATTTAGGAGTTCAAAGAAGCTATATTGACTCATATTTCCAATATTTTATATATCAATTTTTTTAAACTGGTGTATAGCATTAATATGCTCCATCTGGATAAGTTACCTAATTAATTATTCTCTTTTGAAGAGCAATATTTCATCAGGGGAGCTGAAATCTCTAATAAAATAACTTTTGCAATGAGCTAAACATTTGTGTATTCTATCCTTTTTCCTTTACCTAGGTTTTCCCGTTGGTTTTTAACAAGGCAATTTGTAACACCCTAGGTAAATCCACATCGGCAAAGCACGAGAGAGATGTTGGGTTTATAAGGGTTGATCCACGTCTTAATTGGCAAGACGCGTTTTCGGGTGTATGGGCGCCCCAAAAACAAAACCGTGCAGGCCTTGTTAAGGTCAAAGCGAACAATATCTTGGCAGGTCTAAGTTGGGTCATGACATTATGGTATCAGAGCAACTCCGCGTGTCCTCTTGAGCGATGATGTGGCAAACCTCAACGAGAACACTGAGTCCTTAAGGGGGTGTATGTAACACCCTAGGCAAATCCTACATCGGCAAAATACGAGAGAGATGCTGGATTTATAAGGGGTGATCCACACCTTAATTGGCAAGACGCATTTTAGGGTGTATGGGAGCCATAGAAACAAAACCGTGCGGGCCTTCTTAAGGCCAAAGCGGATAATATCTTGTCAGGTCTGGGTTGGGTCATGACATAATTTGAAAAATAGTAAATGTCAAGTGTTTAACATCTAGGGGGAGTGTTATAGACAATGGATTTACAACCACTTAAAATTAAAAGCTATTTATTAATGTAGGGCGTTATTTTAAGATTTTCTATTTTAATTAGAGTCAATAATGGTATGTATTTTAGTTTTTATTCCTGTTATAATTGTAATTTAGTTTTCCTTTTTAAGTTAACTTAGGAAAATAAGTTTACTCCATTATAAATAGAGAGGCCTTATTATTGCTTACATAACTTCAGTTTCAGTAATTCAATAGAACCCTTTTTTATATTCCCATTGCAATTATCTATAAAAAATCTCTCTTATAAATTGTAAAGTCATTTGGATTAAAACAATATCTAATCATGCTTTAATTAGAGCATAAGCTAATTACAATTGGCTTGTTTCAGTATTAAAACAATATTAGGAGTTATATACTCTATCAATTTCACTTCTCCTACTCTCACTCCATCAATTGGTATTAGAGTGGCTTTGTGCCAATTGCACAGCTTTCCTAGCTACCACATTTATCTGAATGAATCTACTACTGAAAAAACAAAAAGAATAAGAAATCCTAAATTTTGAAACTCTGGTCACCACCATTCTAGCACTATTACCCCCACAATCTGGACACCATCAATACTAACCAGTACAACCATCAGACTCATTATCTACTACAAGATTCCCAACCTTCACCGACCAATATCCGACCATCTCCATCATCAAACATCGTTGTAAACCACCACAGAAACAACTAGAATCCTTGATTTCACCATCTATGGCCACCCACTATTGCCATTCACCACCAGCCAACACTACCACCAAACTTACCAGCCATAGCGGTGATTGACATGATTATGCCTATCAATGTTACAAGAAGATTATTCTTGAAGAAAATTTGGCAACAAAGAGAAAATTCATTAGTGAAATCATTGAGCGGGATTTGTCAAAAGACTTGAGAGGCTTGGGGTTGATTCATTTGTACAAGACTTTACCATTGTACATAGTGACTAGCAAGATCAAGAAGAAGATTAAGCCGGGCGAATTTTGAGCTTCAAGCATGATTAGTGAGCAAGGCTACAAGTTTAATTTCTAAGATGCATTGATACTCCACTACAAGTTTTATCCTCCAGATAAACTCAATGACGAGTTTTCTTTTAAGAGAGGGAGACTGATATAAGACGTTATTTTAAGATTTTTTATTTTAGTTAGTGTCAATAATAGTATATGTCTTAATTTTTTATTCCTATTATAATTGCAATTAGTTTTCCCTTTTAAGTTAACTTAGAAAAATAAGTTTGCTCTATTATAAATAGAGAGGTCTTGTTATTATTTTCATAACTTTAGTTTTAATTATTTAATAATAACCCCTTTTATAACTCCCATTAGGATTATCTATAAAAAATCTCTCTTGTAAAGTCATTTGGATTAGAGTATCATCTAATTTCACTTAACGCGTTATTAAAAATCTCATTAAGTTATTTAGATTCGATGAAGATCTAATCACGCTTCAATTAGAGCGTAAGCTAATTACATTGACTTGATCCAATACTGGAACGATATCCAGTGTTACGTGCTCTATCAGTTCCACTTCCATTGCCCTTGCTCCATCATTTATGACTCGATTTAATTAGCCTACATTGAGCTTATAACTTAAGTTTTTATGGTGGCAATTGTACTATAATATAAAACCACCTCACTTTATTATCAAAGATACAATAGTGCTACACATTCTAAAATTTCATCTCAAATGATGTAATATTCATTAATAGGTTAATGAGGTAATGTAATTAATTCACATTAAATTTTTATAGAATCATCAACCATAAAATGATTAAAACATTACTTACTCCATCATTTGGGATAAGTTTTAAAATAAAATTCTCAAGTGTTTATCATTACTCATCAAACATGTGATAATCTCACTTCATTATCTCGAATTCAATAGGATGAGAATTGAGTTAATAGCCTTTAAATATTTTTCCCCTTACCAATGCTCTTTATTTAATTATCAATTTATTTAACTTTGGACGAAATTGGAATCCTAATCTGATTGCTTACAAATGGAGTAGAAGAATCGAATTGGGCCCACCACTATTTTGGGAATGAGAACGAGATTGATTCTAGGTGGGAATGAGTCTCCCATTTCCGGGATTGACTATTTTGCCCTCCCCAAAATCGAAAATGCCCACTTTGTCCTATTTTATAATTAATTAATATAATATTATAATTAATTAATATATTATGATTAATTAATTAATAAATATATTATTAACTATAATTATTAAAAAATATAGTTCTTGAATAAATAATCACAATAATTAATTTATTATTATTAGGGAAATTATCATTTTTATACCCTTAGTTTACTCTATTATCAAAAATACTACAATACTTTGAGAGTGTATCAATCGTCAATTTTAAAAATGTATCGATTCACCAAACCGTTAGTTGCCGTTTAAGTATGATGACGTCAGAAGGGTAATTTGGTCTTTTCATATGATACAAGTGATAATTTAAAGGTATACAAGTGATAAAAAGAGAATTTAAGAATATACAAGTAATAATTTTTAAGGATAAAATCGTCAATTCACTGTAATTCTGTTAACTTTCAAATGACAACTAACAGTTTGGTAATTTTCATTTAATTAATCACCCTCAAAGTCATTGTAGATTTTTATATGAAAGTAAATATGTGATATGAACGATAATTTCCCTTATTATTATTATTGTTATTTTAATTAATTAATTAATGTACTATTATAATAATGATTAATATAATTAATTTATATATTATTATTAATGAATTAATATAATTATTACTATTAATTAATATATTAATATATTATTAAAAATAATATATTAATAATTATTGTTCCTGAATAAATAATCACAATAATTAATATTAATATTATTAATTAATTAATATACTGTTATAATAATTATTATAATTATTACAATTAATTCATATATTATTATTAATTAATTAATATATTTATTACTAATAATTAATATATTAATATATTATTAACAATAATTATTAATAATTATATTTTTGAATAAATAATCACAATAATTAATATATTATTATTGTAATTAATTAATTAATATACTATTATAATAATTATTAACAATAATTATTATAATTAATTCATATATTATTATTAATTAATTAAATTAATATTATTAAATAAATAAATAATATAATTATTACTACTAATTAATATATTAATATATTATTAACAATAATTATTAATAATTATAATTTTTGAATAAATAATCACAATAATTATTATATTATTTTAATTAAGTAATTAATATTAATATTATTAGTTAATATATTTTTATAATAATTTTTATTATAGTTATTATAATTAATTTAAAAATTTACAATTAATTAATATATTAGTTAATAATAATTATGACAATAATTCATTAAGTATTTTTTAATAATTTGTTACAATCTAATTCATTCTGATTCTGATTCCAAGATAAAGTAAACACATTAATGGCAATTCAGCTCATTCCGATTTCGATTCCTACAGTTCAAGTAAATAACTTATTTTAATTCACATTCCAGCCCATTCACATTCATGTCCATTCCAATTCAAGCTCATTCCGATTCCAGTTTAGTAAACGCAACATTAGTTTAATTATATCACTTAAAAAATTATTTGTGAATTTTAGGCAAATTGTCCTTTTATTTTTGAAAAGTTGGGCAAATTGTCTTTGTCACCACTAAACCTAACAAACTCTACAGTAGAAGTTAAAACCGAACTAAAAGCCCAAGAGAGAACGAGTATTAGCGTTGTCGTACAGGCTGCTAGGGAACGCAAAAGCCACCATTAGGCAACCAAACATAAGAAGAAGAAGAAGAAGAAGAAGAAGAAGAAAAGATCTACATATACTCGTTTTGGTTTCTCCAAAAAATCTGTAAACCCTGAGATTTGCGATTTGATTTGATTTGTTGGGGATGCGATTCTTGAGGAGAATAGCAGGATTTCTAGGAATTGTTAGAGACAATGGACCCGAAGTAAAAGACGACGAGGAAGACCAAGATAAGATCGATGATAACAACAACCAACGGTCCTACAATTTTCAAGAAACCGGTCTTCCTCGTAAAGGCTTTGGAGTCCAGGTCCAAGTCGCCGTCGAACGTCCTCTCCCTGGCCCGATTATCGTCCCCTGTAATTCTGGCAACGGCGGCGTCCAGGTCCCCTCTCACTTTTCCATTTCACTTTTTTATTTTTTTATATATTCAAATTTTTTCATTTCGTTATTTTTTGATGGGTTGATTTTAAAGGATATATAGTGATTTGTAATGCTAAGTAGGTTTCTGTTGACTTATTCTAGGGCTTGAAGTTTAGTAACTTCTCATTTTTTGCTTTATAATGCCAATGCTCTGGTAGAGCAATTCTTCTAGAATTTTTGGATACCATACTCAGTTTTACTATGTTTAAAAGAAACAATTGTTGCATCTGTAATTACTTCCATTATTATCAGGTGGAATTCCCGTTAAAATGTAAGAACAGAGAATTAATGGCGCTAACAGAGTGTTAAAAGGCTGGTTGTATATATAGATTCCATTGTCTGGATGGCGCTAACAGTGTTAAAAGGCTGGTTGTATATATAGTTTCCATTGTCTGGAAACTTTTCTTATAGTCTCGAGTCATAGATAGGGAAGATCGGGGAGTTTCAGAATAAAAGGAAAAATAACTTGAATAAAGAGACGTCAAGTGGTGGGAGAAGAAATAGAAGCAAAACTCAACTAGGAAGAAATATGGATGGAAACCCTGCCTGCCTTATTTGGAAATTTCAGTTTCCTCTTTTGTAGATTGTTTAATTGTGGCTGTGACCTGTGGCTAACCTATGAGTGGACTAATCTGCGCTGTACCAGGTAAGTTTTTGGAAAATATTAGTTAGCTACAGAATTATCCTTTTTGAAACCTATACTGAAAAATAAAAATAAATAAAAAAATGTAAACAAGCAACCTAATTTGTCGATCCAATATCCCCAATTCACAAGACTCAAATACAACTCATCCCATTCAATTTCTGTCCAAACCACAGCATGCCTAGCCACAACCTAGCAAGCAGCCACAGTCATTATTATTAGTATTTTGCTCATGTAATCGTATTTCAATAATTTCGTTTGTGTAGAACTAACATTGAAGAGTAAAGCTGATTATGTCCCATATTAAGTGTATTTTTAATTTTTTATTAATAATTTCTCTTGTACAATAGAAGAGCATTTAATTAGAGAGAAGATCCAGCCCGCTCCAAAAAATGTTGTGAGCTTTTCATTGGCTGTAACATCATATGCTATAGGCTAATGTTACAAGCAATGAGGTTAACACTTTAGCCATATCAATTTATGCTTTGTGCTCTTTGCAGATGTAACACCTTTTATCTGACCAGTGTATGGGTGTTACTGGCTGCCTCCAAGTTCTGCAATATTCCAAGGTTTAGGTGCCAATCCCACAAAGCAGTGCTATCGCGTTTGACAAATTCTTTGAAAGTACTTGTGCATTTGAACTGAGTTTCTTGTGAGGCACAAGGACATTAGCTTCATTTCATAAGACTCTTTTGTTACAAGACATTTCAATTGATCATTGTTATTGACTGCATTATTTTTATGTATTCCTTTGATATAGTTTGTCTGTCAAGCTTATAAGATTGGGTCTAGGATGCTCCATTGGCGAACTTCTCCATTTTTACTTGTTTTAAATACTTTCATGTGTTATATGCTTTAGTAACTGCAATTCACCATTATGCTAAATGGCTTGGATTGTCTATTATTGAGGTGTTATTTTGTTGCAAAGGTCGTGGGAATTGATTAGAAATGGATTATGGAAGAGAACCGTGGTTTATGTGACTAGATGGAAGAACTGGATTTGAGAAACAGATTTGATTGGATTTTAGCATTGAGAATAGAGAAACTTGATGTTTGATAGAGTAGAGAGAGGAAGATAGAGAAAAAGAAGAAATCCTTAAGAGTGAAGTGAAAGGAGAGGACAGAGTGTTAGGGACTACATTTGACTTCCAAGCAGACTCATTTTTACCCAAACCCATGGCATATAGGATTTAACAATAACGACTTTCTTCTTTTTTGATATGATTATTCATGTGTTTAGACTTTAGTGATAAGCTTTTAGGGCAATTCATCTTATGGGACAGAAGGTTTATTGTAGGAATTCTTGGCTGATTAAAGCATTCCTTCTTTCGAGGTCAAAGCTTATGGAGATATTAAATAAAACTTAAGATCTGGACCTCAAACAGTAGCAACATGCTTGGTTTTGTGAAGACAATTAGAAAACTCTGGGTGCTAATTAATTAGTGCAGTATCGTATTTTGGATGACCTGTGAACAGAGAGTATCAAATTTATTATATTTTAGTACTTGATAATATACTTTAGTCCACGTACTACTCAATTATTGGTACCTTGCGGAGAAAGCTCTATAACAGGAGCATGCTGCTTAAGATGAGAATACCTGTTAATAGTACAAGACCAAAAGAAGCCAGTGGCCAGCTAGTTGGAAGCTGCCACCTACTGCTTTCTTTCTGTGTCGTAGTCACATGGGCAGATGGGCTTCCTAAGTGCTTCTCCTGGAATTGTCTAAAGGAGCACAGACACACAAATACACTTGTCTACTCAGAGATGCAAAAGAAAAATAAATGGAAGCTTGCATCCTGTAAACCTAATAATGATATGCTATGCAGATGAATCAAATTTTGGTCCCTGAAAGTTATTTGGTGTTCTACACTCTCGTAGTTTAGATTCTACCAAATTCTGGTTCTTCTCTTCCCTTGACTTCCTAATTGTATATTGCTTTTGGTGAACTTGATTTCTACTTAATCCCATCACTTTTGAAGTCAGCCAATTTATCTCAAGGATTTGAAGGTTGCTTTATAATACCATCATCCGGTTGTGAGATTATTGTGTCTTTTATGAGCTATAGCTAACTTGAAGGATAGGTCTTATTGAAGATCAGTAATCTTAGCATACCTATCTGCTTTCTCTGTAAAAGAATAATTTTAGCTTTTCTGCTTAGGTTGCTTACTTGATTCAATCTACAAGCCGAGTATTTGTAAACTAAGCTGTTGTTACTCAATCAGACTCTCTTGTCTCTCGCTACAGACAAGGACGCATACCAAAACATTCTATTTTGAGTTCAGATCTTGAAGAAACAATATCTGGTTACTGGATCTATCCCTCTATTCATAGGTGTAAGCATGTGTGCATTCCTCTGTTATATATGTTTCTTTGCCTATGCTATTTTCTTACTTGAGGTTTCTTATAACAAGAGTCACAAGATTTTCCCTGAAAATTACAAACTAGAATATGTGCCTCATTCTTTGGGCTGAAGCACATATTGACCGTTTAAACGGATTTTGAGTAGAAGAATCAATTGGAATTTCAAATTTCACCCAGTTATGATTGGTAATCTTAGGGTGCACACCTCTCTTAGTTGATGTTTGGTTGGTATTAAGGAAAGGACAAATGAGGAGAGGAAAGGCTTGGGAAATGGACGAAGGGAATTGTATTTCTTATTTTAGTTTGCACGAGTAATTATGGAGGAAGAGGGATAAACTATAATTTTATTGGAAAAAAAAATACCAGCCACTGAAATTAATTTGTATTCCTTTAGAAATAGTTTTATTATCAATTAACTTTTCTTTTGAATGTGATTTAATTAATTTTTTAAATTTAATATTTAAATCAACAACAGGTTTTAATAATTGCATGTCATTATACATGAGTTATGCAATAACACAAGTAATTATTTGACCAATAAAAATACCAAAATAATGAAAAATAAATTCTTCTATTGAAGCTAAGGCCTAATTAGAAATTTGAGGTTGAACATATGCAGATTAAATATTCATACTAAATCTGCATTTATGGTAATATAAGAAATTATTTATGGTAATATTAGAAATTTAGTAACCATTTTATCTTCAGAATGGCATTTCTTCTCGATCCTCAAATATTCTGCTCGGATATTTGAATAAAGGGAAAAAAGGATAATGCTTTTGTTTTCTAGCAAATATTTTGTGTTCAAATATGCATTTGTGGTAATATATAATTCAACTTAATTTCTTTTAAAATTGCATTTATGATATTATAAAGGCAAAATTAGAAAATAAATATTTTTAAGGGGCAAAATTTAAAAAGCATGCATAAAACTTCAATGGAACCAGTCGAATCCTATTTCCGGTCATTTTTAACCAACCAAACAGCTTAAAACGCATGGGAATCCAGATTCCATTCCTTCCCCCATGGACTCCATCCAACCAGACACCACTTTAGAGTTCATACAAATGCAGGTATGAAAACTAAACTTCTGTGCTAACATTGTTGTAAACTGTTAATCACCAGGATTCTGCCCAACAGAACACTACTTTGGAGGACTTTTTAGCCATAATGATTGAGTGTATGTAGCAATTTTATATGAAACGGGATGTATTTGGCCTGGATGCTTGCACGTTAAAGTGAATCCAAAAAACAGATGTGTTCCGCCAATATTGGTTCTGCAAGAAAGTGCAGAGAAATAAGAAAATTTTAAAAGATTACTGTTGAATTGTTGGTCGGTGAAGAGTATCAATGGGCACTATGTATTACACTTTTTGGTTCACCCTTTCTCTTGGCCACCAAATGGTGGAAAAAAATTGAAGAACAAGGATTCAGAGAAAGGAGCTGCCTGTCCTTTTTCCTTTCTGTCTGTTGTTGATGTAATAGTACATTTTACGTTAAAAAATTTTCCAACTTATTGTTCATTAGTTAATCAGAAATAGTCAGCAATTCTTTTTACAATGAGGTATATCTAGTTGTGGAGTGTTCTCATTTTTTTTATTTTTATACTTATTTGAGTTTTTTTTTTTTTTGTATTAGCTATATGAGCGTTTTTCGTGGAACCTTTGTTCATATGGGATAACATCATTCAGTCTGAACCATGCCATTTAGAGTAATGAAATATTGTTTTCATTGACCTTTTAAGTGTACCTAGCACCAATTAACGTCCTTCGGGAATGTGATTGTCTTAAGCTGTATCCATCTTGGGCTTTTGACCCTTATACGGTTGGGTTTTTAATATTTTCATGATCTTAACCTATGAATTTATATAATTATTTCGAGATTATTTCAGTATCCTTTTCTTCTCCCTCTTTAATATTTTGGTGGCTTTAGCATAGAACATTTAGTTTTTGTTCTCTTCTGGATCCAGGGTTTGAGATGGTATGCAAAGCGTCTTAGAATAGATGACGATGGAGATGTAGCAGATGAGTTCCTTGATGAGGTCTTACCACAAACATCGGCTAGTGAGGAAGAGCAACATAGACCATTGCCAAAATTTGAAGTAAGATACAGTACCAGACCAGTTAAAGTGAAAAACCAGGTTTTGACCACCGATGGCAAAATCCAGCAGTGTGTGGAGTACCGAGGTAGCTTGCTATGGGTGTGAACGACCAGATGTGAGCTTATGGGTTTTGCATTCTATACTAAATGTACGTTAATTTAGCTCTCCTTTATCTTTACTATGGTCTTGGAAATTCTGTGTCACAGTGTAGCATCCTGTTGTATTTATCTTTACGGTATAAAGGGTTTCCTCAACTGGCCTCAAGGGTTTACATTGTTAGTTTCATCAGTTTTGATGTGGAAACTGTACCTTTTCTTCGTATATGCAGAGTTATCAACCAAATTGTTTTCTATACATGATATACTGATTTGTTGAGTTATCAACCAAATTGTTTTCTATACATGATATACTGATTTGTTGATTGCCGGTCTACGAGCGTTGAAGTGGCTTCTGGCTCGATTGCAGCAGAAATAAAGATAAATTATAATTAGACACTTCTTATTTATTTTTCTTTCGGAGTGTTTTGATGAGATCACCAAGATGTTTTTTTTTTTTTTTTAAATTTTAACTTGTTAATTCGAAGTGTTGAGGCCGGTTGTGTCGGTGATCAAGTTTGTTGGTTTCTTCGGCTCCTGCTAAATATTCAATTAGTGTATTATTATTAGCAATTAATATTACTGATATATGTTAACACTCTTTGGAACTTTGGTTTGCTTCCTATATTGTCCCATTAGCAGTTCAATTATTATTATTATTTTTTTGAAATTGTATTATTAATTATTGTGGACCTTATTATTGCTAGTTTTATGGAGTATTTACCCCCTCCTAGCACGGAATGGTTAAAACAGATTCTAAATGGAGAAAAATGACATTCTCCCAAATACGAGTTTTGTCAAATAAGACAAGTTGAGCTACTTGTGAATTTTTTTAATAAACCAGTCGGTCTTCTAATCATGTATTTAGAAATTACCAAAGTGAATTCAAAAGTAGAGGACTCGTTTTTCTTCAAAATATTTGATTTTTCAGCTATCTTTTGAAAATGATACACTTGAAATATTTTTCATTCAGTTCTAAAAAATGATTTTAGGTGCAAGCATCTTTTAGCCTTTTATTTTTGTGCATTAATCCGTGATTATCGATTTGATTTGGAGCCAAGTATGGTTAACTATTCACAAAATTTCACAGCGATGTTATCTTTTTTATTTATTTTTTCTTTTTAAGTAAAATTCAGTTCACTCACTAAATAAAATAATAATCTTCAATTTATCTTTTAAAAATATGAATGTTCTAATTTACTTCATTTTCTTGTTTAGAAGATAATGGCAAATGGGAGGTGCATTGATGCCTTTTTTTTTTTTAATTTTTTAACTTTGACCTTAATAATAGAAGGAGAGAAACTGAAGTTTTTATACTTTTGTAGCAAATGGGACAAGTTGGGCTGGATTCAGCCTTGGTCAAGTTCAAGCTTAGAAAAATATTGACCCATATTGGCTGGGTTTTGAACCCAAACATAGATTTTTTATAGTAAGCATTTTGACAATTCCTTATAAAACATTTCTTTAATTAAAATTGCCTAAATAACCGAAGATAAATTAATTTCTTTTTGTTTTGAATGAAAATTTTATTAAACACTTAAATAGATTATGTTTTACAATCACCCCATTTCATAAGTTATATTTGTATTTTATATTATAATAGAATTTTTTTTTTGAGAAACTTTTAAGAATTAAGAATTATGGAGATATAAATTAAATAGCAAGAAGAAAATAATTCAAGATTTTAGAGTGGTGATATTTAAATCCTTCATTTCATCTCATCAACCTCCACTAATAATTTTTATTATAATACTTATTTTGTCCTTATATGAAATGACTTAACGATAAATAACTTTTAAGTAGACCCACTTGATAATTTAGATAATCTAATTTTATAAACCTTAATTTCTTTTAATTATTTTATTAATTATTAATTAATGTTATTGTACTTTTTGTTTTGGCGGCATTTTGATTCGTCCATGTCTCCCTCCGGATTGGCTGGAGATAGTCTTTTTCTAGCAAAAGATAAGATATGGGCCTAATATGTAGTTTGGACTGGATATAGTCTGCAAACCAGCCTTTATGTTTAAGGTTTAGTGAGTAAGGTTCACAAGATTAAATAGGTGTTGATTTGGCTCGGATAAACTTGTGTTGAAGCTTTTAGTACAATTGACTTGTCGAATAGCGATTTTACGCTTAAACAATAAGGCACCTATTGTAAGATGTGGTGTGGGAGCAGATTACACCAGTAAATAATAGAGAACGGGGTTTAGAATGTTGCTTCAATACTTAATATGACTATAAAACTGAGAAAAAAATCCTAATGTGATATAAGGCTTTAAGACAAAATTGTAGGATGATAAAAATCCAAAAAATGTGGTTGGATGGTGTTTTGGATGGTTCTTATACTGGTTTGCAAGAATAGAAGGATTTGGATGACAAATTTAAGAATATTGTTGTAGCAATTTTTTGGAGTTTGAGGTCAGTGTTTAAGGGTTTAAGGGCGTTCTATTGAGGGCGACTGTTATGAGCAAAGAAAAAAGTGTTTTAATAGTGATAGATGGTAAGGACTGTGATGAGCAAAAAAAGTGTTTTAGGTGATGGATGGTAAGGACTGTTAATAAGCCAAAAAATAGTGATGGATTGTTTAGGTTTCTTGAGATTGAAGAAATCTAAATTGGGTTCTTTGTTCAAGAGTGAAAGTGTTTCTTGAAATGTAAAAATTATGGCTCTACTGCTAAAAAACTATTGGATTGCTATAAGTATTTTTAAGGTCGGTTACGATGATGATGGATTATGGCTAATCTCCAAAATCATGTATGCTCTATTTATAGGTTTTTAAGATAAAACCTAGTTAATAAGGCTTAGGAATCTTATTCCTAGGAGGTAGCACAAACTCTTATCTTATAAGGTAGGATTTTGAGGATCCTTTTCTCTTTTAAAGGTAGGAATGAATGCTTTCCTATTTAGGTTAAGATCTTTGGATTTGCATCCTATTTAGAATTTCTTGACCATCAAACATTTACCGTGTAAGGTAGAAAAAGTGTTAGGGTGTCAGGCCGAAGTCAACATTTTAAGAAAGGTCGCTTAATATGACGTAGAAATACTGAAATAATTTAATGTAGCTAAAGTAAATTGAGGATATGGGTTTTCTGGTTCATGTACTGTTTTGGACCTTTTAGTGTGATTGGTTCCCTAGCAGCTTATTCCATAAGGCATACATTTATGGGTTAAGCTCCCTTAAGTGGGTTTGGCCATGGGTTCAATGTGAATTAGGTCTGACTTTGGTGCAGTACATCAATACCTTCCAAATTGCCCAAAGTAGTTGCTGCAACATGGTGGCTTCCACCATGAAATACATATATGATGGGTTGCACCAGGCCTTTTAGGCTTACTATCAATTTTGGTAGAGACACTTTTTGTTGGATGAATTATAATCGTGTTCAATTAAGTTTTCAATAGCAGGGAAGAATTAATTGAGTGGATACAAAATGGTGGGAAGAGAAATGGATAAACCCGCCACTATTTTTGGTGATATATGCAAAGGTGTGCCTCTATAATCATACCTACCCCTACCCTATTCTTCATCACATAAAGATTTCTTAGCCAGCCCAAAATCAGCAATTGTAGCCTCATCATCGTAAAAAACCAATGAGTTTTGAAAGAACAGTGTTTGCTTTGAACAAAGTTACTGCTACCAACCTCGGCAAAGATCAAGGAAGACAAGACAGTAAGCTAATGCCACATAAAAAGAAAGAGAAAGATTGCATTTTTAAGTATATTTTGTGTGTTTATGAGGGTGTACGGAAAAAAAAACACAAAAATTATGATAAAGATAAAATTGAGATTAAATAAGACATATTGAGAGATAAAAATTATTATAATTTTTTCAGTACAATCAATTAAGAAGTGATGATAGATGAGATATAATGAGGAGGTTAAATATCATTATTTATTTGTAAATGATAAAATAATGGGTTCGAATATTCTGGGTGCCAGAAGGAAAAAAAAAAATTTATGCGAATGAATCAAGTGTTGGATGTATAAAAGGTTTATGGAGTTATAATTTAACGCCAATTTAATTTTATCAAATTTCACTCCCTTCAGCATTTAAACTCAAAACTTTCTAGTTTTCACTGAAAAGGACATTTTCGGTGCAATCTCCAAGTCTTAAAAAATTTACCTTTTAAGTTGTACTGATATGCTATTTTTTTATTTATTTTAAATTATAATTATATCATTGGTTGTGGTTAACGTATACTCAAAACTCTAAGACCATTGTTAATTTTCTGATTATTTATAAAGGGGTGAGTATTTCGGTTCGGGTAACATATTTGGGTTATACTTCAACAAAATATTATTTGGAATAACCTGAAAAGAATTGAATGAATACAATATATTATTCGGCCACCATATTATGAGTTTATATACAAGATACAAAGGCAAAGGAATGTCGAAATCTTAAACGATTAATGTGATTCCTATCTTTAACTGTACAAAAACAAGAAAGGAAACAAAATAAAATCATATAATTATACAATCAATTCAAATCTCTGTGATTGACTTTTCAATCTTTAACATTCCCCCCCAAGTTGGAGTGCATATTCATAACATTCAACTTGCCAAGTAGATGATGAAACTGAGCTGGACCAAGGGCTTTCAGAAAATATCACCGTTGTTGGTGCGCATACGGGTTGTTTGAATCACGGATTGAAGTTTCTCTAATCTAACAATCAATTTTGATATGCTTTGTCTCGTGGAAAATAGGATTTGAAGCAATGTGAATGGCTACCTTGTTATCACAATATAACATAACTACTTGTGAATGTTTCACTTTCAAGTCTTCAAGTAAATATTTTAGCCAAGTAATTTCGCAACAAGTGGTTGCCATAGATCTGTATTCAACCTTAGCTGAAGATCGAGAGACAGTTGTTTGCTTTTTTGTTTTCCAAGAAATCAGTGATTCTCCAAGCATGATGCAATATCCAATAATCGACCTTTGAGTATCTCTACATCGTGCCCAATCCGCATCGCAATAAGCCTTCAATTGAATTAAGCTATGTGCTGACAGGAATATCCCTTGACCTAGAGTTTGCTTAATGTATTGTAAAACTCAATGTGTTGCGTCTAAGTGTGATGTACGTGGCTTGTCCATGAATTGACTTAGCATATGTACTGCATACACCAAATCCGGTCGTGTTATGGTTAAGTAAATCAATCTACCAACAAGCTTCCGATATGATGATGGTTCTATCAATAAATCTCCATCTGATGCACTTAAATTTAAGTTTTGTTCCAAAGGAATTTTTGATGGTTTTGCACCTAGAAAGCCTGTGTCTTCAAGAATTTCAAGAGCATATTTTCTTTGACAGAGATGGATCCTATTTCTTGAGCGTGCAACCTCAATGCCTAAGAAATATTTTAAGCTTCCAAGATCCTTGAGTTTGAAACGACCATTCAAAAATTCTTTAAGTTCTTGAATTTTCTTCAAATTATTTCCAGCTAAGATCACATCAACATACACCAAAACAACAGTGAAATTTTCTCTCTAATTAGACGAACAATCAATAATCTACTTTTGATTGCTTGTAGCCAGCACCTCTAAGGACGGAAGAAAGTTTAGCAAACCATTGCCGAGATGCATGTAAACATCTTCATGAAGATCTCCATGGGAGAATGCATGATTAACATTAAGTTGATGAAGATGCCATTTTTGTGTAGCTACAATTGCAAGTAATACACGAACTGTCACTAACTTTGCAACTAGAACAAATGTTTCTGTATAATCAAGCCCTTCTATTTGGCTGAAACCTTTCGCAACCAAGCGTGCTTTATATCGTTCAACAAAACCATCGGGATTATACTTGACTTTGAAACCCATTTACACCCTACTGATTTTTTACCAGGAGGAAGAGAAGTCAAGGTCCATGTCTGGTTGTTTTCAAGAGCATCTATTTCTACTCGCATAACATCTCGCCAATTTTTGTCTCGAAATGCCTACAAGAAGGACTTATGTTATGTTTGAAGAGAAATGGAAGAGGTGAAAGTTCGATGAGAAGAAGACAAATAATCATAAGATAAAAAATTACAAAAAGGATATGGATTACCAAGAGAAGTGACCGTAGCTGATTCCGACGATTGAGACATCTGAGATGGGAGTCTATGCTGGATATGGAAGTCATGCAAATACCCAGGAGGTTTAGTTGGGTGAGAAGATCTACATGGCACAATAGAAGTATTGAAATCCGTATTTGGAATATCAGTGGCTTGCTCTAGAGTTGGTGTGGAATTATCATTGCAATTTGGGGGCACATTCTCGTCATTTGGAATAAGAAATGGCATGGGCAAAACTGGAGAACATGATGTACTTGAATAATTAGAGAAAGGAAATTGATCTTCATAGAAAATGATATCACGGGATGTGAAAACTCTACGATTTTATATTTCATAGACTCGATATCCTTTTTGTCCATAAGGGTAACTAATGAATATGCAATGAGTAGCTCGTGCATCAAACTTGGATGGTTTTTGAGCATGTGTGGAAGCAAAACATAAACAACCAAAAACTCTTAGATGGTTATAAGATGGTCTAATTTTATACAACATTTCATATGGAGATTTTCCAGATAAAAGAGGTATAGGTATCCTATTAATCAAATACGTGGCTGTAAGAATGGCTTTACCTCAAAAATATTTTGGTAAATTAGCTTGAAAAAGCAATGCACTACATTATGAGATGTGTTTGCTACCACTCCATTTTGTTGGAGTGAGACACAACTGCTTTGATGAATAATTCCTTTGTTAGAATAATAAAGCGGCATGATGAATTCTTGGCCATTGTCACTACGAATGGTTTTAACCTTTGAAGAAAATTGTGTCTCAACAAGTAGCACAAATGATTGTAAATGGTGACGGGTTTCGAACTTATGACACATTAGATAAACCCATGTGCATCGAGTGTGATCATCCACAATGGTAAAAAAATAATGGGCTCCTGAAATAAAAGGTGTTTGATAGCCTTCCCAGATATCAACATGCAATAACTCAAAAGGTACAGTAGAAGATATTGAACAGATATTGAACTTAAAGGAAATTCTACTCTTGTTTGCTTTACTAAAGGACATACTGGACAATTACCAATGTCGCAAACTTTAATGTCAAGTGCATTGGTAGAAAGTAGATGAAAAGATTTATTTGATAAATGTCCTAAACGACGATGCCATAATTGAGAAGGAAAAGAGTTCATTGATTGACAGGTGACTTCCTTGAACACGTTTAGGTATATAGACCAACCCGTTCAGTTCCCGTCCCAATCGTCCTTCTGGAGCGTAGGTCCTGAATTACACAAGATTGAGAGGAGAAGATAAATAAGTATTGCGAATTGTGGGAAAGCTTGCTTACAGAAATTAAGTTGAAATGAAAGATAGGTACACACATGACATTGTTCAAAGTAAATTGTAAAGAAAAATTAATGGATCCAATGTGTGTGACAGGAGCTAATGAACCATTTGGTAGTTTGACAGTTTGATTTTTCACTGGCGTAGAATATGTAAAGTAAGATGGGGAACAAACCATATGATATGTAGCACCACTATCTATGATCCATGGAGTACATTCTAAAGATGAGAAAAGACATAAATTTACCTGACAAGTGGGTCATGACAGAAGTACCTACTTGATGTGCCATAGGACCTAGTTTATTAACACTGTTCAAGAGCTCAAGAATTTGCTTGCATTGCTCCTAAATAAATGGATAACCACTTGATTCTTTACAATCTGCAGCATGTGAGGATGTTTGATTGGCACTTGGTTTTGAATTTCCTTTTCGATTTCATTGATATGGAGGAAATCCATGAATATGATAACACTTGTCAATTGTATAGCCAACCCATCCGCAGTGATCACATTTTGGGCGTTCACGTTTTTCGTCTTTTCTCTTCTCCACATCCTTGTATTTTTTCCTTTCTTGTGAATTCATTTTTGCAGCAAGTGCAGCAACTTATGGTGTAATGGTTTGATTTGAAGATACTGCACGTTGACGCTCATCTTGAAGCACCAATGAATATGACTTGTTCACATTCGGAAGTGGATCCATAAATAAAATCTATCCACGAGTTGCAGAGTATGGTTTATTTAGTCCCATAAGGAACTTCATTGTTTTGTGGCTTCATTGTTTTATGACTTTGTTGATATTGGATAACTGCTTTCATTGAGCCACAAGAACACGTTGGAATTGGACAAAGTGCATCCAGTTCATCCCATAACCCTTTCAGCTTGGTATAGTATGTTGCTATTGATATGGTATCCTGAACCAAGTTATGAATTTCTTTTTCAACTTGGAAAATATATGGACCATTTACCTATGAAAGTCGTTCTTTTAAATCCACCCAAATCTCACTTGCAAGTTTGCAATAGATCACACTAAGAGAGAGTTCATTTGATATAGAGTTGAGTAGCCATGACTTCACCATATCATTGCAGCGGTTCCATTGTTGTGACTCAGTGGCTGAAGCGTCTCTTGGCTGTTTGATAGATCCATCAATAAACCCGATATTTTTCTTTGCGCTCAATTCCATAATCATTGCACAACTCCAGGTATTATAGTTATCTTCAGTTAAAGGTTGTGACACTAATATTACTCCTGAATGATTAGAGTGGTGAAAGGATAATGGGTTACTTGGATCTTCATCGCTGGAGATTGATGATGAAGCTTTTTTCTTTGTTTGCCATGGACTGATGGCTGTTAAAAAAAAATCAGATTGCTGGAATGAGCAGAAGAATTTGGTTACCAGAACCTTGTTCTGATACCATGAAAAGAATTGAATGAATACAATATATCATTCAGCCACCATATCATGAGTTTATATACAAGACAAAGGTAAAGGAATGCTGAAATCTAAGGCAAACCCATTAATGTAATTCCTATCTATAACCATACAAAAACAAGAAAGGAAACAAAATAAAATCATATAATTATACAATCAATTCAAATCTCCGTGATTGACTTCTCAATCTTTAACATAACCAACTGCTCTCATTGCACCAGAAAAATAAAAAAAATAAAATAGCAGGTTTGCAACGCTCAATAGCTTCAGCGAGCAAGAAGTAATTATAAAGAACGAAAGAGTGTCGGTGTGTGAGAAATATGAGAGAAAAGAACTTGTTTCAGCAATCAACATTGAGGTTTTAATGAAGAATCGAGTAAATAATTAGCAATTTCATAAAAAAAGGATATTTTTTTTAATGAAGAATAAAGCATATTCAAAGTATCTATTTAAGATGTAAACAGTCCTATCCTTTTAACTTTTAATTTATTTAGGGATTCAATTCTTTTGCTTTGGAGTTTTGAGTTGAAAAATGAGGTAAACACGAATTAGAGACTTAATTTCATTTACTCTTCTCAATTTTTACCTTCTTAAGAAAATAATTGAGTTTGAATTTAAGTATTTGAACCAAATCAAACTTCAAATTCGATCAATTTTTACATTTCAACCCTATCCCCCATCCCATCGATGACTGAAATTGACCAAACACTACAAGAAAATAAGAAATATATGAAAATAAGCTCATAAAAAAGTGCATAATTCATCCGCCATCATTAATTTATACAATATTTTCGTAATTATGTATTTACATTCATATATCTGTTACACAATATTTTAAAGTAAAAAAATAATGAAATTAAAATTTATTAAAATTTTCGGGCCAATTTTTTTAAATTTTTGGCAGAAAATTCAATTATTATTTGAAAATTTATTATTCAATTTTGGCGGAAAATTATTTATGATTGAATATATGATGGCTTTTTCTCGTCATAAAGTTTTATTTTTTTAAATTATATTATAGTTATAATTTATTGATGAATTCTTGTTTACAAATTTAATTAATTAATAAAATGAATATCATAAAAAAATTAATATTAATTAACATTCATTCAATCCAAAAAATTAATTTAAAAAAAATAAATCTAATATCCAATGAGATCACTAGCAATGCATAGTAAAATATCCCAAATTGAAAAAAAAATCATCCCAAAGAATAAAATAACAATTAAATTCTAATCAAACTCTAAGAAAAACAATAAGAATTTCGGCCACCAAGCCAAGTTACCCAACAAAACTTCCAAAGATTAGTGCAAGTACTCCAACAACATGACTTCTAGCATGACTTCCAGCGAAAATTCCAGCAACAATACCATCTTTAAATGAAAATTAAAACTTACAAAGCGACTCGCAAGCTTCATGTGAACAAAATTGATTCAGACACCAATCACCAGTGCATTTCATGAATGCTGCAGCCATATGTGATTACTTCTTATACTTGGGAGTTCTTTTACATAAATTAACTTTCTTCAACTAAGCTGTCAAGATCTATTAGAATTCAGTCATCTGATTTATAGCATGGTTTATCCGTTTAGTTAGTTTAATGACTAAAACTGTATGGGAATGTGCTAGACTAGTGATCAGGGATTAAATTATATATCTTCCCATAAAGGGAAAAGTATAATCTGAACATGTTTCATTAGACCATTGGCCACAAAAAGTGAGAGGGACAAGGATAATCAATTTAAGAATGAGATACGTTGTTAATCCTATCATCCACCCTAGGCTGTGGAAGAAATCCTTCTGTACTATTGCATAATAGTGTAATTTTTATTAATCTAGATTGGCCTAGAAGGTAAACTCTCAGTCATAACATAACTTGCATGTAGACTGCATTGAACATGCAACATGTCAATACACTATAAAAGCATATTAAAAATAGTCTAGAGTAAATGAAACTTCACCTTGATAATACTAACAAATCTTGGGATTTTCCTAGAAAGCATCAATGCTGAGTGGAGAAAGAGATTGTGCTTGAACAAGATATGATTGGAAACAAAGATTCAAAATCCAAACAAGGAAACCAATACAAAGTAGGAAGAACATAACAAACGTACGACATAATCATAGCACAAAAAGTGAAATTGCGAGACCAGTAGTACCATTTCCTTATGAATTGGGGAATAG
Source organism: Citrus cavaleriei (assembly GCA_030448925.1). Classification (NCBI taxonomy): domain Eukaryota; kingdom Viridiplantae; phylum Streptophyta; class Magnoliopsida; order Sapindales; family Rutaceae; genus Citrus; species Citrus cavaleriei. The sequence continues at coordinate 104,057 of JAUJEN010000534.1, read as the reverse complement.
AAAATCCATGCAGAACTTCTTTTGCATTAGGGGTTGCATAGCCAAGCTCTGTAAAAAAAGCATCCAGCCATAGTAAATACAAGAAAAGCAACAAAAAATTCAAACTTCCTAACTTGTAAAACAAGGATACAAACAATTAAGGCTTTTCATATTACTTCGGTTAACATTTTTATGTTGAGCATGTTAGAGTAACTAGAGAGATTGATGAATTTTTAAAATTATTTCCTTATGTAAAGGAATTTGTGATTATTTATCAGTAAGATTTGCAACTGTTTCTGCAGCTTAATGCACAAATCTGCAGAAGCATGTATTGTTTCTGTAGTTTTATGCACCAAGCAGCAGACACATCAGCTATTTCTACTGTTCAAAACAACAGAAACAACTGTTGTTTCTGTACTTTTGAACAGGAACAACAGCAACTGTTTTTGCACATTTCAACGGCAAAAAATAGCTGTCTTTGCACATTTCAACGGTAAAAACAGCAGCTATCTTTGCACATTTCAACGGCAAAAACAGCAGCTATCTTTGCACATTTCAACGGCAAAAACAGCAGCTATCTTTGCACATTTCAACAGCAAAAACAACAGCTGTCTTTGCACATTTCAACAGTAAAAACAGCAGATGTTCAAAACAACATCTTTTTCTGCACTTTTTAACAGGAAAAACAGAAGTTGTCTTTGCACATTTCAACGGCAAAAATAGCAGCTGTCTTTGCACATTTCAATAGTAAAAAAAACAGCCTTTTTTTATTTTTGGAAAGTAGAAACAGCAGCTGTTTATGCACTTTTGAACAGCAGACAAAGCAACACAAATGTGCTCGCTGTTTTTACAGTTTTTGGCAAAAAGATTTAACTTTTTCTGTAGTTTTGTAACATCAGAAACAACAACCAGAGTTATGCTATTGTTTCTGCAGCTTAGTGCACCAAAATCAATTACTTAAATCAAAACGAGATTGGCTCTAATCAATTCCAATTTTATTGTCTAAAGTAATTCACACCAATGTGAAGCCGTCAATCTAAACTCTGGCTATGTATCAACAAAACACAATTCAAAATCAATTAAATCAGGACATATAAACAATTAACTCATCTTATCAAATAGGGCTTCAAACGAATAAATCATTAAAAAAAGAGATTGAGTTTAAATCTAATGTTTCAATAACCGAATGTTTTTAAGAAAAGAAACAAGATTGAGTTCAAATCTAGGGTTAATAGATTTTTTTTGCAAAAAAAAACACTTAAATGAATGAAGAAGAAGAGATTTGTAAATTACCACAACCAAGCTTTCTCCTCTCCTTAATGTCCATGTCAGTTGAGGACTTTGACGGGGCGCTAGAGAGAGAAGCGATTCCGAAAAGGTGTGAAATTAAGTTGGGGTTCCAACGGCTGAGCTATCTCAGGTTCCGCTACTCGGCAGCGATGAACTGCTCTTGTGGATCTTTGTCTTCATCTTCGTCGGCGGCTGTAAGGATTGCAAGGGTAGTGAACATTTGGGTTTTGAGGACAGTGAGAGCAAAAACAAACAGATGATTTAAAAATTTCAACAAGCAAATGTTATACGATATTGATAATTTATTAGATGTTGGAGTTATAATACATGAAACGACATAGTTTCATGTAATATTAACAATTAATTTTTTTTTATATTAATCACGGCGAGGTCAAGAGCGGCTTTAACTCATATATATACTTGAAACATCAAGAAGTATTCTCCCAACAAAGCTGATTTGACTAACCTAAAAAATTTCAACACTTTGTTGGTATTAACAATTAATTTTTTTTATATAGATGATATTTTTTTCTAAATTTCAAATAATGCAATAAAATTAAAAATAATAAATAGATTTAGGGTTCATATTTTTCATTTGATACTTTAGAAATTATATAGTGTAATTGTTCACATATTAAGCAATGAATTATAAGTCGACACGTGACTAAGTAAAAAAATTAATTCGTGATAAAAAAAATTCACTACTAGAAAAAAAAGACCTTTATGACGGTTATTACCCGTCATCTACCTTATGGCATGACAATCGAGCGACTGTCATTGATTCTGGTGTCAAGAAAAAACGATGACAGTTTTTATATATCATGTTATGTATGACATATTATCTATCACGATTCTGTCATTGTTACGTTGATGAAAAATTTTCGCGCATGATGACCGGTGTCTGTCATATAAACATGACATATTTAATTGGAATAATAAAATTATTTAATTATTTTAATTAGAACGGGTTGGAATAACTGAAATTTTAAAAAAATATATTTTGGGGGTAAATAAAATAAATTTTAATTATTTGGCGGGATTTATTGAAATTGGCGCCAATATATATATATATATAACCACGGATATGAGAGTGTGTGAGTGTGAATGTGAGATATTGGTACGTGGCGTTATTTTATCGATCAGAACTTTGATCACTTGACAGATCAATATCCCGACGTTTTAGATATAAAAAGGCTAAAAAATAGATCCTGGATCCAGAAATAGTCTGATTGAATGGAGGAGAAGAGAAATCTGGGTCGGAGATCCGTCTACGCCAGAGGATACGTTTATAAAGAAATTTAAACAGGCTTTAAATAAAGTACAAGAATTTAAAACATACAAGCTTTATAAAATTAAACTTACATATTATTTTTGCTTGAATCCAAGAAACTTTTACAATATAGTTTTACAGAATAAAGAAGATGAGAAAGTTCTGAGACAGGAAAATTTCCTCCAAGTCTCCGATTTTTCTCAAGAGGAGAATACAAGAAGAAGTAGAAGAAGAGAACTGCCCTTCCTCCTGCTCCAGACCTCGATTTATAGGTTCAGAAGTGCTTTCTTTGGTGGGACTGGTAGGTGCATGAGACAACTACGTGGAGAAACGTGCTTGTGGAGACAGCATCTTCAGCTTTATCACGTGGAGACAGCATCTTTTGCTTTTTGAAAAGTCTTTACGTGGACCAAAAAGTGAAAAAGAAAATACAAATGATTTACATAGAAATATAAATAATACAAATGATAATTAATACAAATGATTTACATAGAAATATAAATAATACAATGATAATTACTCTTTTTTTTTCTTTTTTTACAAATGGTAACTAAATGGTAACTTTAAAAGTGCTTTATTGGAGAAAGAATCTCGAAGCAATCATCTTTATTGTCGTCTCTAAGGGAAATGAATGGTTCAGCTTCTTCATCGGTAGAACTCGTAGATTGGATATTGAAGGAGTTGTTCCATAATTTGATAATATTCTTTTCGGGCCAAAAGAGATTGCCAAGAAAGTACTTTGGGTTTTAACATCTTGAATGCTTGGTGCGAGGAGGCCTTTTAAGGAGAGCCATTTCGAGCATAACTTTGGCTCATCAAACTTTAACCACCATTTGACTTTAAAAGTTCTTTGTAGAATGAATTGCTTTGTGGTATTGAAAATTACATCCGCACCTGGAAGGAAAAGTTTGCGTAATCAAAAAAAAGGAGGAAACCTGTTTTTCGAACTCTGAAGGAACATAATAGGCTTTAAAAAGGTTTAAACAGTGAATGATATTTGGAGTTAAAATATCTGGGCTTGGCCCAAAATAATTCCACCACTGTTGGAACCAGTTTGGAAGACTCTGAACGGTTATTTTTGAATTAAAGAAAAATAACCAAGAATGGGTCTTTTTTGGGTTTTGTATAAAGAAAGTGTTAAATCAGACCTGTTGATAGTCCCAGTAAGAGAAAAATAAACAGTGATTTAAACTCTTTTGGAAATTGGCGGGAAATATTTTTTGTTTGTGAAGTTCATCACCTCACTGTTTTGGACTCAAGACTTGTAAAATGGTAGCTGTTGAATAGGCGGGTTCTTTATGGGATTCACTGAGGAAGAAATGTTTGAATTTTACAGATTGGTAGAAAAAGAGGTTTGTCAAAATACTTAAAAAAATTTTCGTAAAAAATATTTTGAAATGGATCAGAATGATAAAATCCATCTTCTATAAATAAAACATTTTGATGATAGGTTTTATTAATCCAATCCGAAGATTTTTTAGAGAGCTTTTGTTGTGAAACAACAATTTGAGATCTGGAACTTTCCCCAGAAAGAACTATATTTGAAGAGGATTTTAAAATATCTTTAGAAATAGTCTTTGAAACAGTTTTTTCTTCCAATTTTTCTTCTTTAGGATTTTTAGAAAAAGCTTTATTTTGAGAAATGCTTTGTAGAGCTAATAAGAGTTCAGGAGAATTGGAAATGGAGTTCATCCATTCTTTTACCTATACTTCCGAGGCGATTGCTTTAGAATGAGCTTCATGCTCCTCAACCATATCAATCCAAGATTTAATAAGCATGATTGAGGATAAAATTTTGTCTTTAGGAGTTGATAAAGATTCTTTAGAAGCGGATTGAGGTGGAGGGTCTTTGAGGACACCTTTTCCTTTGTCTTTTTTGGACGGCATTATCTGTTTTGGAGAAATTCCCTTGTTAGAAAGTTAGGGATAGAATTTGTATCTCCTTTAATAAAGTCTATCAAAATAAAAAACACTTAAAATAGCTTGCCATCGTGTAAAAATTTGTTTTGATGCAATATTTTGAACATTTTTTTCTAAAACATGTTTTGTAGCTTTGCAATCAATTCTAAGTAAAAATTTTTGATTTAATAAATCACTTTAAAATTTGGATATGCATAAAACAATGGATAAAATTTCTTTTTTAATAGTAAAATAATTTTTCTGACATTCATTCCAATGAGTAGAAACATATTGTACTATTTGTTCTTTACTATGATTCTTTTGTTTTAATATTCCTCCATAACCTAAATATGAGGCATCGGTTTAATAATTTTATAACGAGTTTAAAGAAACAAACAAAGGATTTCTTTTAATGAAGTTTTATCAATTTAACAACTTTAGTGCTTCATCAAAAACAACGGTGCTTCTTTAATATATCATGCAAAAGGATTTGAAATCCTATTAATGTTAGGACGAAATCAAGAATATAATTCAAACTACCTAAAATCAGAATTGATTTTATCAAGAATTTTATCAGGGAATTTGTTTGCAAATGCAAGAGATCTTTCTATAAGTGTTATAGTACCATTAGAAATATAATGACCAAGAAATATAATTTTGTTCTGAAATAAAGAAACTTTAGAACTAGAAAATAAGACTTTCCTAAATAGAAATAAGTTTTAAACGTTTGAAATATCGATCAATCGGTAAAAGATCAATACATCATCAATATAAACAATTCAAAATTCTGAAAAAGGATTATAAATTTCATTCATTATCCTTTGGAATTTAAGTGCATTCTTTAATCCGGCATTATGTCATTCATCGTCGAAAAAAAAAAACCAGATATCTGTCTTTAGGATGAATTTGAATTTACCAAAATCCTGATTTCATATCAAATTTTGAGAAAATGAAAGCATAATGCAGTTTTTAGAGTAAATCTTTTTCATTAGGTATGAAATACCTAATCCATTTTAATACTTTATTAAGGGGTTTGTAATTAATAACTAGTCTAGGTGTTCCTCTTTCATTTCGTAATTATTACGCGAAAGCGAGACAGATTAACAGTCCTTTAGGCTAAATCTTTGATTCGTCTTTACAATGTTGTTCCAAGTATTCATTTGGATTCGAACTTTTAATTTCATCGTAATTTTCATAAGGCAAATCAACCAAATGTTGTTTTCTATTCCAAAAGGCAGAAGGTAAATCAGCACATTTCTTTTTCAATTAGGGTTTTAAAATCAGAAATTTTTCTCTTTGTAAAATCACTTTGCAATTGGCTTTCAATTTTTTGTAAGTTCAAATCTTTTTGTAAACAAACCAAGTCATTTTGTCTAGACTTGAGTAAAATATTGATTTGGTTATGATAAACAGAACATGCTTTTACAATATTCAAATTTCTTATTTTAGGTTTTTCAATAAAAGAAAAAATTAATTTTTTATTTTTTGCTTTAAAATATATACTATCATAATTGACAGTATAAGGAGTAATAAGATTAATGAAAGAAGTTCCTAAAATAACAGTGTGATGTATGTCATTTGTTAAGATGCCAAGTCAATTCAAACCATTATTATAAATCGAGATCAACTTTAGATTTGACCTTTAACTTTGAGTTATACAGAAAGTCTTTCATGGTTTTCAAAATCTTTTGCGACAATATCTTCTTTAATGCAAAAAGACCAGATAAAAAAAGAATGGTGTCAATCTCAAAATCTTTAGAAGAATTAAGGTGATTTTAATCAAATATTTTCTAATGATCTGTTTTAAAAAGAAAATCATTGGTAAAGATTCAATGTTTTCAAGGTTTTGTCCTTCATTATCACCATCCGATTCTGATTCTTTATCGAATTATTCAGAATTGTTTTTGTAATGAAGTTGGATGGTTTAATCATTCTTCTTTTCTTTAAGTTTTTTTATCTCAAGTTTGATTTCTTTTATCTTTTTGGAGATCTTGGATTGGTATTGTTTTCTTTATTTTCTTTTTGTCAAGGATTTTTGTAAGATCATAAGTATTCTTTTTAATAGTGAGGGCTTTAGAGGTTTTCGCTTTTATCTCCTAAATCTAAAGTTTTTGGAGTTTATCACTTTTTTGAAGAATAGAATTAAATGTGTTTAACTAATTGAAAAGTTTCTTGATCTTTAGTTAACACATTAATTTTCTTGAAATAGGATTCTGTTTCAGCATCACTGTTACTAGTTACAGATGTATCTGAGTTAAGTAACTCATCAATCTGTAAGAGCTCACTATATCCCGTCATGGAAGATTCAAAATCAGAAGATTCTACAAATAAATGGGCAACTTTAGAAAGTGTCTCTTCATCAAGACCAAGTTCGTGAAGTTTTGTATTTACTTTACAAAACTTCTTGGTGTGGCCTTTTCTTCCACATTTAAAACATGTGGCTTCTTTGTAATTGAAAGGAGTTTTTGTTGTGGCTTTAGGATCCTTTCTTTTAGAGAAGTGAGGCTTCCTATGAAATTTCGAAGGTTTTTTATAGGAAGATTCCCTAAAATTCGGAAAAGATTTTTTATGATTCTTTGATTTGTAGTGTTTTTTGTAAGATTTTGTAGAACACTTACCATTACAATCTTTGGAAGTAGAGGCTTTAAAAGGATCATAGTTAAATTGTTAATTTGCTAGATTGTTCTCCCATTTTAGACGCTTCGATTTCAAATCTTTGAAATCTTTTAATCCTTCTTTATCGACAAATTAATTAAATTCATCATACTAATACGGTTGTCATAAAGAACTTTAATGGAATTCCTAACCTTTTCTCAAAAGAATTTTTCTTTCCAAGTAACATGGTTTGCATCATCTCGGAGGAAAAGTCTAGTAAAGAAAGTGGTTTTATAATTTTGGAATTCACTAATTCACTAAGATTCCCTAAAATTCGGAAAAGATTTTTTATGATTCTTTGATTTGTAGTGTTTTTTGTAAGATTTTGTAGAACACTTACCATTACAATCTTTGAAAGTAGAGGCTTTAAAAGGATCATAGTTAAATTGTTACAGAAACTGCCTAATTCTTGCTTAGATTGTCTAAGCTCCCATTTTAGACGCTTCTGTGATTTCAAATCTTGGCAAATCTTTAATCCTTCTTTATAAAATTCAATGAGTTCATCATATGGAATACTTGTCATAAAGAACTTTAATAATTCTAACCTTTTTCCTAAGAGAGTAAAAGCGAATTTTTTCTTTCCAAGAATATGGTTTGCATCATCTCAAAAGTCTAGAAAGAAAGTGGTTTTATAATTTTGAATTCACTAAGTTTCCTACATCTTAGAAGAATCAAGATTTTTATCTCTACAAGGATCACCTATGAAGTGTAGAGAAATAGTAAGGATTAGTAGAATAAGATTATTGAATTCATCATGATAGTGCTCCATTTTCATCTGTTTGAATAGCATTAAGAATATCTATATATTCAAGTAATATATCAACTAATTATAAAAAAATATAAATTAAAAACTAAAAAATCCAAGCTTCCACAATTGACATCTAAATCAATACCCACAATTTATTCATTACAAACAAACAATCAACTAAACAAAAATTTTTCCAATTTAGTATACAACCTCCCATAAAAAAGTAAACACCAAAATCAATTTCAAAAAATATTCCAACGACTTTCAAATGAATCTTCAACGAAGCAACCATCAAACTACACATCCATCGGCATGCTTTTGTTTGGATTCTAGCTGCTGAACAATCAACTAAAGCAATTTCGATCCTTAAGTAGTCTTTGAGTGCAAGCATTTCACTATTGGCAATTTTGGGAAGAAAAATGCATATGAAAGAGATTACACATTAACTCAAGCAATGTTCATATTGTTTGGACTTAACACTGCAAGAAAGATAAAAAGATAATGAAATTATTTACCTTCATTTGCGAAAAAAATTAAAGAGAAGTCAAATTTTCAATTTTTACCTTTTGTTACTCCCCTATTATTGTAGATGATATTCCTAAAAGATAATGCAAGCATTCTTTACACTAGAAATTCCATGGCCCACCATCGCAAAAGTTAATGCAACAAACAATTTCAACCATCTCTAATGCAAATTCCATGAGCATCATAAACTAAAAAGAATAATAGTACCTTAATTTTCTTACATCTAAGCCAAGTAGCACTTATGAATCTTCGAGAGCACAGCGCTAAAGCAGGTTCATACTTACTAAATTAAGTTAACAACAAACAATAAAGTGTAAGAAGTAAAATTCTAATCTATGACAAGCACCCAAAACAAGTGCAGTAGGGTGAGTTTTTCCACTTCCAAATTTTCATTGCTAATTCAACTATTAAGAGATGGAAACATATGGAATAAGAAACATATTCAACCCAAAAGATTATTCAACTTAGATTATTCAATATAAACCTAATAAGCTTATGGTCTTATTTAAAGAATATTATAATATTCCATAATTTCTAGAAATCAAAGTAAAATTATAATATTCTTTAGGTAAGAGATACACTTATTCGAGTTGCTTAAATGAGGTAGGCTAAATTTTTATTTTGGTTATGTTTCTTTCTTTTCTAATCCCATTTTTCTCCTATTTCTTGTTCCACATCAATTGGTGATAAAGCTTCTTTATCATATCTCAAAACCATTCCAGCCAAGAATAAGGAGTTAAAGAACTATTTTGCACTAGTTATATAAAGGATTATATTACAGTATTGTATACCAGATAGAAAAAATAAAAATATCAGTTAAGGCAACATTCATATCTCCAAATCTAGCACTTGAAAACATTAAGTAAGGGAATTTGCCAATAACAAAGTTAGTTGGAGAAAATCGAAATGGATATTAGTTTGATGCCAATATATATAAAGAAGTAAACAATTACAAAGAAAAAGAAAGTTGAAAAAAAAGAAAATTAAAACCTTCTTGAGAGCATTTTGAAAGAGCTCAATAGCAATTTTCCCAAACCTTAATTATAGCAGTTTTGGAAGGTAGCTCTTTAAGCCTCTTTTAAAATAACTCCAACTTAATTGTGGATTTCAACTGGAACAACAATAATAGGAACATGTCAACTAAAATAAGCAGGAAGGAAGCTTGGAAAATTGTAGAAAAAAAATGTTAAGCCATTACAAACATGTTCACATCTTTCTGTAATAGTTTCCTGACAACCAGCTCCACCAAGGATGTGGTTATACAATTACAACATAGATTATTTCCAGGCCATAATTGGGGCTTGCCCAATTGCACTCATGAATCAAGATATGGAGTTTGGTGTATAAAGTCTTCAACTCCTTGTAAAGCATGCACAAATGCAAGCAAATGACGTACAAATACTCAAAGCAACAAATTGACTTAATCAAGATCTCAGATGCAATGCAATTTCTTATGTATTCACTAAAACTCTAAGACCCCCTTTAACATAATCCCATTATGTTGGCAGAATGAAAAAACGCATATAATGTGAAGGCAACGAATCATATTCAAGTAAACATGTACTAAAGATTCAAGCATCACTTGAAAATTCCATCAAAATCCCAACCAAGCAAACTCAGCGTGATAGAATCAATAAGGACAACACAAAGCAAACAAAAGAAACTATTTGTGCTAATCGTCAATTAACAACATTCCTAAGTATATACCTACCTAATTTCAGTATAAACACACATAAAATTCAGCGAAATATTAAATTAACAAAATTACTAAGATAACCAATTTGCATAATGAATTAAGCGAAATGAAACGTACGGATGAAGAGGAGGACAGGGAGGAAGAGGAGAAGGCTAGAATTGCCCTTGAGAAGATCATTGACGGGAGTGTAGTGAACAGGGAATGAGGAGACCAAAGTGGTCAAAACGATCTGGGCCGTCAAGATTTCGTACACCTTGCGAATGAAACCCCATCAGAGCGGGTTCTCTCCGTAGCTGAGACTGGGGTAAAGCGTCTCCTCCTCTGCGCCTTCCAAATCTACCTCGAATTTGTCGACATCTATGCTCCTCATGTTCTCGTAGCCCAACATCTTTCAAGCGATTTTGATTTTTTAATTTAGATAAAGCAAATAATGAATATGAAATGGCAGCGTTAGAGTGACGACTATTGAGTGAGAAATTGGCGCTTGTTGAGCGACCAGTAGCTTGCAACGACAGTTGACTGACGACTGTCGAGTTTGTTGACTTAGGGTTTCCATCAGTTGTGATGCTGTAAGGGCTCTGGATTTTTTTCAATTAAGAAATTTTGTGAGGCTTAGGCTGATTTGTAATGTAGAGCGTGAGTGACTACAGTGAGGCTTAGGGTTCAATTCCTTCAACGATTACAGGTGAGAGAAGGAGCAGTGAAGAGAGTGAGGAAGCAAAGCTTAAGGTTCAATTCGTTTATCACTTCGGGAAATTTGCTTCAGTGTTGATTTGTTAATTTATTTACAGCAACCAGACGACATCGTTTTTGTTATTTTTAATTTTTAAGAATAATTTAAATATTAACAATGGCAATTTTGTAATTAAACGAATCAAATAATTTAAATTATCAATAAATGGCACTATTTCACGTGTTATTAGTAATTCAAAATAAATTATATTTAATAAAACAAAATCTAAAACGTTGTCATTGAAGAGTAGTATTTTTGTAATTAAATTCATTTAAAAAATAAAATAATATTACATGACATGTAGCCATCATAATTTCATATCGTATCTGTCAAGAATCTATCACTAAATAATGACAAAACATTATATGTCACGAAAGTGTCATATTTTAATGATATTTTCATGACACAATGATATATGTCAAAAAATTTGTGTCATAAAAACGCGTTTTTTTAGTAGTAATTATTCTATTACAAAACCATCATTAATTTATGATAAAAAAAAATTCTATCACAAAACCATCATTAATCCATAATAAAAAAAAATAATTCTATCACAAAACCATCATTAATCCATGATAGATTAAAAATTCTGTCACAAGTCTGTCATATTTTTATGATATAAGCTGAATCTGTCACAAGTTGTCGGTCATTTATTACTAATTTTCTTGTAGTGAAAATGAATCCAAAAATAAATTTCAACTTGCAATCAAATAAATACAAATTTCAGGTTCAATTAGAATTTCAATTAGAATCGAATATATTCAAACCAAATGTCCACCCCTAAATTTTATATCAGTTCAAAAATAATATTATTCCTGTTAAGTAATACCTTATAAAACTAAATAGAAATTTTACATTATCTGCAAATGGTAATATGCAATTTTATTCCTATTAACTAGTATCTAATTAAACTAACTAGTATCTAATTTTCCTCAAATTAATGCATTTATCACTTGCTCTTTATATTTTCAATTTCTCTTCAGTTTTTGTGCAAGAGTTATGGTATAGAAGGATTCAATTCAAATACATATGGTATATCTATTTAATTTAAATAAATATATTGAATGTTCTATGTGAAGTATAAGAGAAATTCAACTCTATTGTAAACCAGAAACTTATGGCCCAAGCAAAATTAAAGTGCAAATTCTGAAAGCAAACCGCACAAACCAAAGCATGCATTTTCTATTCACATAAGTTTGGAAACAACCCCACTCGGTCAAGTTACATATAAAATAACTCTTTTCAACAGGATACACGCAACCCTACTGCTGCTACTACTGCTACAGGTGCTTGTTATAGGCCGGAGGAATAGGGTTTCTCCAAGTGGGTAAGTTGGAATTGCGGTTCCAGTCATAGGATCCGCCGCGAGTCCAACCGGTTGGTGGATGTGCCCGTGGGTGGTGGCAGCTAGCGGCGGCTCATTCTGGCCTAGGTGATGATGATCATCAGTTCCTGCTGCAAGGTTTGGGCAGTAAAGATGAGACTGCTTGGCTCGCAATTTCTCCGCGGCGTGTATCGCCTTGGCTTGGTGCATCTCCATCTTCGCCTTAGCCTCCTTAGCCTTTCTACGTTGGTGGGCTATCTCTTTCTCTTCCTCTGTCCTCGCCGCCGCTTTCTCTGCCTGCAATACACACACTAACACAATATTTACCGGTCCGACTCGAGGGGTCTAAATGAAGAAGATATAAAATTAATGTGATGAATAAAGATTCTTTTATAAATTTAGAATGTTTTCAATTAAACCTTGTCCTCGGCTTTTGCTTTGTAGATGTCAACATGAGCCTTGCCGGCGCTGGCCGCGTTGCTAACTTTTTCCCTTATATTTTGCATCTTTAGTTTCTTTCCCAGGATCAACTGCGCCAACTGCTGCTGGTTATATCAATATTCAAGTTCTAACCTTATTTATTTATTTATATAAAAATTGAAGATCATTGGATTTACTGCCACATCTTATGTTGTCTGCCACGCGTATTTCATGCAGTTGCCTATCGTGGATTGTCTGCCACGTTAGACCACTTTGCTTTCGTTTTTAATTTAAGGGTAATTTTAAGAAACCTCTCCTTAAGTTTGGCATATTCTCAATTTGAAAGAAAGTATCTGAATATTTTTAAAGACTCCCTTAATGTTAGTATTTCCATTCATTGGATGTTTGTTGACTAACATAAAGACAACATTACCCCTAGGACCAGAAAGGACTTAAAAACACCCTTCTTCCTTTGCGCCAAATATCACATTAGAAATGAAAACACTTAAAATGCATTTGAGGAAAAAAAATTTGACATTGAACATTCATCAACTAAAAGTCTATGAAACATTCATCAACTAAAAGACAATTCATAGACACAGTATAATAAGTACATAAACTTTATATTTTAATTACATTGAGATTTAAAAAAAGGAACACAAATGTCTTGAGAAAATGTAAAATTAAAATTACAAACACAAAAGACAGTTTGATTTCAAAAGCAATCAAATAGCCTTTTTAAATTGCTCCCAGTTGCAACATACTTTATCGTCATCTCCTATGCATTAAGAATTTTTTCTTTGTAACTTCAATAATTACCCTTTTCTCTTCTACTTATTTGTATAGTAGAGATATCTTTTTTTTTCATTTTTTGTTAGCATATTTTGCCCTCTTTCTCTCCATTTGCTTCTGCCAATTAGGGGTGGGCAAATCGGGTTTCGGTTCGGGTTGTTCGGGTTTCGGTTTGGGTTTCAACCCGTTCGGGTTGGAGAATTGAACCCAATCGGGTTGAAAACGCCAACCCGAACCAAACCGAACCGAATTTAATTCGGTTCGGTTCGGTTTGGGTTGGCAATTCGGATCGGATTGGGTTGGCAATTCGGGTTAAAATTTCAAGTTAATTCTAGTTCGTTAGAATAATTCGGGTTAGGATGGGTTGGAACAATTTAATCTAAAAATTCTAACAACAACCACTTAAAATCTAAAAATTTCAATTCCAAACATCCTTAACAACAAATATCAATTACAAATCATCCTTAATAACATTTCAACAATTTAAAAATCTCAATTCCAAACATTCCAAACATCCTTAAGGAACAATTTAATTAAAAAATTATAACAATCACTTAAAATCCAAAAATCTCAATTCCAAACATCCTTAATAACAAATATCAACTACAAATCATCTTTAATAACATTTCAATAATTTAAAACTCTCAATTCCAAATATTCCAAACATCCTTAAGGAACAATTTAGTTCAAAAATTATAACAACCACTTAAAATCCAAAAATCTCAATTCCAAACATCCTTAATAACAAATATCAACTACAAATCATCCTTAATAACATTTCAACAATTTAAAACTCTCAATTCCAAATATATTTTTAATTTAAAAGTTGAATCTTAAAAAAAAAAAAAAAGAAGCTTCAACCCGAACGGGTTGAAGCTTTGAATCCGTTCGGGTTTCACCGGTTAACCCAAACCGAACCGAACGCCCACCCCTACTGCCAATTATTGAATATGCTAAAGATGAAACTAGAAGTAGAACAAAGAAAGAAAAAAAATCTAGAACAAAGAAAGAAAAAAATCTAGAACAAGAAGAGTCAGGTTACCTCAATCTATTCTGAATATAACAATAATAGAAATTACAAGTCATGGATTCCCATCTCAGCATCTCATTATACCCCGCTTAGAAATTCTACTGCTGCTTTCATTTTACACATACAACTTCCAATCACATACAGAGCCATTTTAGTGGCGAAATTGCAAATCAAAATAGAAGACAACTTCAATAACACAAAAAACTTAAATCTTTTACACAAATATCAACTGCCTTCCACTCAAGCTAACATGATAAAAGAAATATTCTCAATTTCATATTGTAATAAGCAGTTTGCATACTATTCTAAAGTAAAAGACATTGGAACATGTTGCCTTGAAACAAGAAACACCAAATCGCAAACCTAGATAAACAAAGCTGATATAAATGGAAAGAATTAAATTAGCTTCATCATACAAAACAAAAATTGGAAACCAAGAAACATGCATGTATTGTAGAAAATGTCAATCAAAATTCAAAATAAACAGAAGCAGCACCACTAGAAGATGGAGAAAAAAATCATACTAAGTACTAAAAAGAAGACACTAGCAACTTTCGGTTGAAAATATAATAAGAAATTAATTTTAGCCTTTACAGTTGATGGTTTCAAATCACATCCGAATTGATATATGGAATAATTGAATTATATTATGCTTTTCCCATACTATACCACACAAATAAAACAATCAGTTGAATGCAGCAAACCGTTTCATATAGCCTAAACTCACTGATCCAACACAAAAGAATGTAGCAAATCATTTTCATTTTTCTCAACCAAAGGCATGTAAATACGACAATATAAACAAAAAAAAAAAAATCAAAAACCCCTTTAACAAAATACCGTCTAAATACACTTCAAGCTAATCTTTAATAAGCTGTTAATGGTATGTACTTGTGGGGAATGGCAAATGTAGAGAAATACAATAATAATGGTGGAAATTTATTGTGTAAAGTAATGTGTTTACAAAATTGTATGTAAGACGAAAATAATAGTAATAGGTCAACTGCAGAAAATAATGTGTACTTCAAGACATGTTACAAATGTCGCTTTCCTTAAAACGTTATTTGTCCCCACCAGTTGAGTGATGCATATGGGTTAAGCAAATACGCCTCCAAGATAAAATGAAGCACTTGTTTGTTTGCTTGCATTGTGCATCGACAAAAGCAAACCAAAATACTCTTGAATGTTGCAAGCCTGCCAAGAAACAAGAATATTGTTCCTGTAGAAAAAAATATATTAGATTTTTAATGCACAAAAAAATGAGTGTTTTGTGATGAAACTTGTTTAAGAAAAGGGGGCTGAGAAAAGAGTGGTGTGAGATTATTATTTTTATGTCTAAATGGCTTAAACATGACCTCTATTTATAGACCTACTTATGCCCCTTCATTTGAGTTGTCATCTTTCATGATACCCCTTCATTCATAGCCATTAGATCAAGATTTAATTTTAATCAATGGTCCAAATTGAACCATGACCATTTCAAATGAAATGTCACCATGAAATGATGCATCTCCAAGTGAAATGTCACTGTGAAAAGTTATATTCTTAAGTGAAAATATACATTTTCTATAAGACACAATTAATTGGACATGTCTTTATAATAAGACACCATTTATTTTGAAAATTTCCAACAATCCCTACTATTTTCAAAATAAATGAATTTTGAAAATTATCTCACACAAGCTTGGAAAACTTATGCATAGATGAAGGTGTTTTTTGGGCTTGAACCTTCAGTTAGTGACAACACATCAAAGTTAATCAAGGTGGCATGGTAGACAAGCTTTGAACCAACGACCTTATTCGACAAACTGGATATATCTCACACATAAGTTTTCAAATTCTCAAGTATTCTTTAGCCGACACGTGGATTGGCTCTGTGTCTATATCTTATTATCATGAGCGCTTTAGTAACCAGCCAAGTTATATAGGAAGCAGCACCACGTCCTACACTCACATAGGTAAACTTATCTAGAATGTCCTTGTAACTAAAACATTTATAAGTCTATTAAAAGCTAAGTAACTTAACATTTCCCATATATTACAGGTATCAAGCACTAAGCTATCAAGCATCTAAAAATATTATATTGCTTACTATCATAACATATGATGTACTTTTGCTCATTGAAACCAAGATCATGATATTTCAAGTGTTGGTTGAGTTTCCATCATTGGTAATAAGATAATGCCAGCTTCAGTCTCATTCCCTTAGAAGTTTTTAATACAATATCTCTTGTAAGGCCTTTAGTTAAGAGGTCTGCCAAATTTTGGCATGATTTCACAAAGTCAATTGTTATTACTCCATCTGTAAGTAATTGTCTCACATAACTATGTTTTAGACCAATATGCCTAGACTTTCCATTATAGATTTGACTGTATGCTATTGACAAAGTTGCCTAAGTATCACAGTGAATGGATATAGGAGACATTAGTTTAGGCCAAATAGAAATTTCTATAAGCAACTTCCTTAACCATTCAGCTTTCTTGCAACATGAAGCCAAAGCTACAAATTTTTGGAGTCTCTATACAAGTTTCGCTTCTTTCGAGCCCTAAATAGCTCTTCCACCAAGATTAAAAATCCAACCACTTGTGGATGTATGATCATCTCAATCAGTAATCTAACTAGCATATTAAAATCCTTCTAAAACTGAAGGATATCAAGTATAATATATACCGTAATCCGTTGTATGTTTTAAATATTTTAGAATTCTGTACACCGCTTGCTAATGTGCTTGGCTTGGATTAATAGTATATCTACTCAGCTTTCCAACAGCGAAAGCAATGTCAAGTCTAGTACAAGTCATCGCATATATAAGACACCCAATAATTTGTGCATATTTATTGTGAAAATTTTAATATACTCGCAAGCGCACGAATCTAGAGATAGAATAGTGGTAACGAGGTCGATCCCACAGGGATTGTTATAAATTGAAAAGTCTAATTTAAACCTAGAATTAATATTAATCCTAACCTAGTTGAGCAATTTGAATTTTTAAGAGAAATTAAACTAATTAAACTAAGAAAATTACCAAGGTTTCAGAATCCACCACTATCCAACTAGTAATTATCTAAATATTAATTAATCCCCAATTTTAGAGTGACAACTCGAAATCAATCTATGTCATCTCATGGATATAACAATTAAGCCCAAATAAAATTAATCTTGTGTAGGTTCTTTTTCTGCTTAATAATATGATATCTAAGCATCCCATGTAAACATATTGAATAACAAACAGTCAAAGTTTTCCTAAGCACTCTATGTAAATAATTTAATGAAAGACATAAAATCAAAAATAATCATGTATAAACTTTATAGATCCAAGCATAAATTTAATCGAATATTAATCCTAACAATCAATAATGCATGACAGAATTGATGAAAAGATTTTAATAACATCCAATTAATCATGTAAAATAAAAATCATAATCATCAAAGAACATATATAAGAAATTAATTAAATAAAAAGATAATTATTTCATTGAATATGATTTCATCATTAACCTCAGTATAAAAAAATTAGTTAGACATATTTAAATTGGGAACAACAAATAAATAAAAACCTATGGAAAGTCAAGTGTTGCTACCCTCTATTCTCTCTATCTCGCGTCCTCCCTTTTGTTTTCGTCCCGCCTTTAATTCAAAAGCAAAACTCCCTTTTATATTGCTTGGCCACCGAATCCTATCGCGATTCTAATAACTAAACCAACTCTTACAAGCTAAAGCTCTAAGCCTGCCATGTAATTGAAAACAATAAAAGCCAAAAGCTATTGATTTCCTTCCTTTATTCTATTTTGACTTTCCATTCAAAGGCTTCATTAAAAGCTTTGTTTAATGTGCTGCCCACTTTAGCTTTAAACCTCTTCTTTGTTTGCACGAGCATGGATATTCAATTTATTGGCTTCGGTTTCTTCGAACAGAATTTCTTGCACATCTCCTTAATTACTTCCACAAATTGATTTGATCATCAATATTGTCCAATTGTTATTCTTTCTGTACTTTTCATCCATAATCTCCAATTAATTCCCTATGCAATAAAATAATTCAATTAAATAAAAATAAAAAATAAAAATAACTAGCAATTATATAATTAAGGTAAAATATGTATATAAATTATGCTCATCAAACACCCTGCATTTAGATTTTGCTAGTCCACGAGCAAAACTAAAACTAAAAACAAAAACGAAAGTAACGAAACAAAAAGTAAATCCTAACTAAACCACTTTCGCAGGTAATCGCGATTGCATTTAGCGTATGCAACAAGCCTTTAAACCCCTAGGCGGCCCTAGTGGATGAGTTATAGTCTCGTGAGGGCTTTAGTGATGATACCCACAAACATCATTTAAAAAAATTAAATTAAATTAAATTAAAAGAACAAAAAACTTTAAATAAAACATGAAAAATATTCTCAAAGATTGTAAAAATTACATAGCTCAAAGAAAATTTCAAAAATTGGCAAAGTTCTAACTTTAATTCAATAATCAATCCCATCTCTCTTTCGATTCTTGTAGTGTGTGTGTGAAATCAATTCAATCAAATTCATTCCCAAAATCTTCAATATCAACAGCTTTCGCCTCAAACAAAGAAAAGAGTAGGTCAAACTAATCTTATCATCTTAATCTCCAATTTTTTTTTCATATGCTTTTATGTGCATTTTCTTTTGATTTTTTTTTTCAGCACATGCACTTGATTTTTTTTCTTTTTCTCTTTTTTTTCTTTTTTTTTTAACCATAGTCAGGAGCTTTCACTCTACCCCTTAAGGTAGCCTTCTTCTCATGGTAGATTATCTTCTACATACTTGTGGGCCTAAATTACTCGATAAATTTCACTTAAGGGTTATAGGTAGCTATTTCGACTGCCAGTATCCTATTTTGTATCAGGAGATAAGAATAAAGACAAACAATCATTTACTCTATCTAAAATTCTCAACTCAGGCTGCGTCAATCTCAAATTTCAAGTCAAAATCATGAAAGAACTTATATTAGTGCTCATGATGTGTAAAGAATCTCAATCAAGAGGAACTAACACAAGAATCAAGTATAAACTAAGACAATATTCAACCCTTTCTAAGAACCATATTCATTATCAATCAAGTTTTTATCATTGGCTTTTCACATAAAAACAAAAAGAAAAAAAACAATTTTTTTTTTAATTTTTTTAATTTTTTTGATTTTTTTTTAATAACAAACAAAGCACACACTATTCCCACCCCCAAACTTATTCGGAACATTGTCCTCAATGTTTAACAAACAAAAGATATGCATGCAAAAAGATGAAAAATAAAATAAAAAAATAAAAATAAAAACATAAATAATAAAAAAGAAAGTTGGAGAGAACACACTTGGATGGGCTGGGAAAACTTAAAACTAAATGACAACTAAAAAGAACACGTTACAAGAAATATAAATAAAAAAATAAAAAAATCCTACTAACTAACTAATTAATGTAAACAACAAATCAAACAGGATAAATAAAAATTTGGTGAAAATCAAAGCAATTATACAGAAAATACCATAAAATATAATTGATTAAGCACTGGAGCATTTTATCCATAAAATGATGATGGTAATGAAACTCCTCAATATCGCACTGCTTTGATTTCTTCTGTTCCAAGCTTTCCTGAGACTTATCTGAAGTAGTATAAAAATCTAATAATTTAAGCACTTTAGATCTTACCACCTTTTTCATGTCAGAATGTGACCTATGTTGCACTTCTTTAGGAAGTAGCTCCAACTTGAATGGTTCAATTTTCTCTTCAGGAGGAAGTGGCTCAATCTTTTCTTTCCACTTAATTAGATCTATGATAAGAGTCTAATCAAGTAAAGCATTAACTTCTTTAATACCACTGTCAATATCAACAGAGAAATCAGAGTCGGCCATGTTAATGGATTGTCACAGTGGTTAGAAATAAGTGAATCATCAATTGATGCTTCTATCATATCTACTTCAACGACTTCATCATCTTCTTGTGCCTGCTTGGGTACATTAAAAATATTTAATTCCATGGTCATGTTACCAAAAGACAATTGCATGTTTCCAGTCCTGCAACTAATATGAGCATCAACTGTAGCTAAGAAAGGACAACCTTGAATAATTGGGGTGTGTTTCTTAGGATCATGAACATGTTGAGTATCAATAATAATAAAATCAACAAGATAATAAAATTTGTCAATCTGTATCAACACATCCTCTATAATACCACGAGGTATTTTCATTGACCTATCAGTAAGTTGCAAAACAATGGAAGTTGATTTTAACTCACTTAGTCCAAGCTGCATGTAAACAGAATAAGGTAAGAGGATACACTAGCGCCTAAATCCAATAATGCTTTATCAAAACATTGGTTCCCTATAACACATGAGATAGTAGGGGAACCTAGATCCTTAAATTTTGGTGGCATTTTACATTGAAGTAAATTGCTAGTTTGTTCAGTTAAAAATGCCTTTTTGGTGACATTCAAATTTCTCCTTTTAATGCATAAATCTTTCAAAAACTTGGCATAGGAAGGAACTTACTTAATAGCATCGAGTAAATGGATGTTTATACTTACCTGCTTGAAGATTTCCATAATCTCACTTGTTGAAGTCCCTTTCTTTACCTTTGTTAACCTTTGAGGAAAAGGAGCCTTGGGAATGTAAGTTGGCGGGTCACTTTCTTCTGGATCATTTGGTGATGAGTCTTTGAAATACAAGTATGCAACCCAAGAGGGGGGGGGGGTGAATTGGGATTCTAAAAAATTATTCAATTTATTAAAGAAAATCTTAATGCAATTATAAATCAAATTCAAAGCAATAACAATTAAGATGATCACAATATAAAAAGATAAGGGAAGAGGGATTCAAACACCGAGATTTTTACGTGGTTCGGCCAACCTCGCCTACGTCCACGCCTCCAAGCTTTCCGGGCTTGAGGATTCCACTAAGCAAGCCTCCAAGGCTTCAAATGCTTACACTTGACTTTCAAGGTGTCAATGGACCTTTACAACAAGAGATTATCCCCAATCTCTTAACCCAAGTGTATCCCAACACTTACAATCACTCAAAGTAAAAGATTACAAACTGTTTTGCCTCTCACAATATATAAGATTACACAATGATGCTTAATATGTGAATAGATGAAGCAAGAATGTGTTCTAAGCTCTATGAAGATTGTATTCTAATATTAGCTCAATGGTCGTGTGATCAACCTTCTTTAAATTTGAATGAGCTTATTTATATATGGAGCAGAAAATCTAGCTATAAACCGCTTCGGTAAAACGGCTGTTAACCCTAAACTAACTGCTTGGTCAAAGTTACCGTTGGGCCAGATTTCAAATAAACGGTTTTCCGTTTGTAATTAACCTTTAGCCGTTAACTACCAGAGACCTGCAAGATGAGCATTTGTTATCCGTTTACGCTAAACGGTTAAGACTTGTGAAGTGGCTTTCTCTCGATATTATCTAACCTGCTTGATATAAAGTTAGCCGTTTAACTTCGCACAACAATTTAGCCCGTTAATCAATGCCAGAGGAGGACAACCTTCAATTCTGGACGTTATCGGTTAACCGTTTAAAATAAACGGTTCACCGTTAGTTTCCAGTAGCCTTCCCATCTTTGGTGTTTTCAGTTAAACATAAACGGCTAGAACTTAGGCAATATGTTGATCTCTAGTGCTAATCGATTAACCGTTTAAAATAAAACGGTTTACCGTTAATTTCCAGTAACCTTCCCATCTTTTGTGTTTTTCGTTTTTCATAAACGGTTAGAGGTTTAAGAAATGTGTTGCTATTTGAGAAGGTTTTCCTTAAGGCACCTAGGGTGTTCACTATGTCCGTGAATCTAGTGTACATAGAATACACATTTTCATTTTGTTCCATTTGGAACAACTCATATTGACGAGTGTATCTACTGATTTTAGACTCTTTCACTTGATTTGTCCCTTCATAGACAACTTCAAGTTTGTTCCATATCTCTTGTGCACTTTCACAACTAGATACTCTATGGAATTCTTTCTAATCAAGTCCCACAAACAAAGCATTCATAGCCTTGGAGTTTAGAGACATCTTTCTCTTTTCTAACTCACCCATTGACTCGATGGTTTAGGAATATCATCTCCTACTTCATCTTTGAACGTAGGCATGAATGGACCATCACAAACAACTTCCCAAATTTCATAATCTAAGGCTTGCAAATGATTCTCATTCTAGTTTTCCAATAAGCATAGTCATTACCATCGAAAAAATGGTGGTCTAGTGGATTGCCCTTCTCTAAAGGTCGAAAGTCATTTAAGGTTATGGATCTTTTACTCTAGACGATTAAGTCTTAAAAGAGAACGAGGCTCGATACCAATTGAAATACAAGTATGCAACCCAAGAGGGGGTGAATTCAGATTCTAAAAATTATTCAATTTATTAAAGAAAATCTTAATGCAATTATAAATCAAATTCAAAGCAATAACAATTAAGATGATCACAATATAAAAAGATAAGGAAGAGGATTCAACACCGAGATTTTTTGGTTCGGCCAACCTCGCCACGCCCACGCCTCCAAGCTTTCCTGCCGAGGATTCCACTCAAGCAAGCCTCCAAGGCTTCAAATGCTTACACTTGACTTTCAAGTGTCAATGGACTCTTTACAACAAGAGATTATCCCAATCTCTTAACTCAAGTATCCCAACACTTACAATCACTCAAAGTAAAAAGATTACAAACTGCTTTGCCTCTCACAATATATAAGATTACACAATGATGCTTAATATGTGAATAGATGAAGCAAGAATGTGTTCTAAGTTTCTGAAGATTGTATTCTCGAATATTAGCTCAAATGGTCGTTGTGATCAACCCTTTGAATTTGAATGAGCTTATTTATATCTCGGAGTGAAAATCTAGCCGCTACAAACCGTCGATGTAAAACGGTTCACTCGTTAACCCTAAATGGTTAACCGCTTTGCTGGTCAAAGTTAAGCATTTCAAATAAACTTTTTCGCTTGTAATTAACCTTTAGTTAACTACCGTGAGACCGCAAGATGAGCATTTGTTATCCGCTTACGCTAAACGTTAAGGACTTGAAGTGGCTTCGGATATTATCTGCTAACTGCTTGATATAAACGGTTAGCCGTTTTGGCTTCGTGAACTCGCACAACAATTTAGCCTTATCGTTAATCAATGCCGAGAGGACAACCTTCACTCGATGTTATCTAACCATTTAAAATAAACGGTTCACCGTTAGTTTTAGCCTTCCCATCTTTCGTGTTTTCCGCTAAACATAAACGGCTAGAACTTAGTAATATGTTGTTTCGGTGTTAATCATAACTGCTTAAAATAAAACGGTTTACCGTTAATTTCAAGAACCTTCCCATCTTTTGTGTTTTTCCGCTTTTCATAAACGGTTAGAGGTTTAGAAATGCGTTGTCGCTTCTTTAATCGTTAATCGTTAAATAAATCTGCTCAATCGCTTATAACGTAATTGCAATTTTAAACGAGTTTTTGTAGAGAATCTCTTTCTAATTTGAAAGTCCATCTTTTATGAAGAAATAAGGCAATGAATAAAAAGGCTTTCGTTTATTAAGAAATATCTCCAATATTTTTGTCAAAAACCATATAAAATTTGTTATCATCAAAATCAATATTATTAACATATTTATGTTAACAGTCTTGTGATGGAACTGGATATGAAGAAGTAGGCTCAAATGTCTTCTTTGTTTGAACATCCACTTTGTTGTCAAACAATTTTCCTCTTCTCAAGGTCATAATTTATTTTGCTTCTTCATGCTAATGGCTTGAACTCGATCCAACTTCATGCACTCCTTTAGGATTGGGAATTGGTTGACTGGGGAATTTTCCTTTTTCTCTCTCCGCTACAGTAGTTCATAATTGACCCAATTGATGTTCAAGCTTTAGAATAGCTTGAGTGTTTAACTGAAAAGCTGGTTGGGTTGACTGAATGAAACTTTGAAGTGTATCCTCTAAAGAAGGTTTTCTTTATTGGGGTGCAACAAATTGAGACATAGGCTGTTGGGCAGGAAGATATACTTGGTTAGGAGGGACAAATTGTTGATTGGGCATGTTAAATTGTTGTCCTTCTTGGTTTGACAAAGGTTGATTTTGTTTCCAAGAAAAATTAGGGTGATTCCTCCAATTAGGATTGTATGTGAGTGAATATGGATTATTGGAGGTTTTCTCATATGATTGTAAGGCATGTACCTGCTCAGAATAAGCCTCTTGATAGGCTGGTAATGATGGCAATTTTGTGCTGTATAAGACAAGTTAGAACAAAGAGCACAAACTTCATTAGCTACACTAAGATGATGATTCATTGATTGGTTCAGAGCTAAGGCATCTACTTTTCTAGAAAGTGTAACTAGAGTGGATTTCACATCAAAATCATCCTTAACTTCATATAACCCATTTCTAGAATCTTGAGATGATTTTTCCCTTTGGTTTGAAAAATCCCACTGTTGAGAATTCTCAGAAAGTGAATTAAAGAAATCCCATGCAGCCCCTTCATGTAAGTTCAAAAATCTCCCACCATTAATAGACTCTACCATATGACGATTTGACATGGTTAAACTGTTACAAAAGCATTGTATAAGTCTCTATTTCTCAAAACCATGGTGGGGGCACTTAAGGAGTAAATCATTAAATCTTTCCCAACACTCATAAAATTGCTCACCCTCTCTTTGATAAAAATCACTTATCTCTCTCCTAAGGGCATTTGTTTTAGACATAGGGAAAAACTTGGTGAGGAACTTATTACTCAATTCATCCCACGTAGTTATGTAATTCAAAGAAGAAGTTTAATTCAACCAAGCTTTGTCTTTTAATGAGAAAGGGAACATACGAAGCCTAATTGACTTATCATTAAAATTTTGAAAACAGAATGTAGAGCATATGTCAAGAAATTCCTTAATGTGCAAATATGGATCCTCTCTCTCTAACCCATGGAAATATGGTAAAAGTTGAATGACAGAGGGCTTAAGTTCAAAGTGTGTTGCTGTAGTTTGTGGCAACACAATACAAGATGGTTGGTTGGCTGCAAGTGGTGAAAAGTATTCTCTAAGGGTTTTCTCTGCTTGTACTGGTGGTAGTACTGGCAATAATCTATTTGGGTCATCCATGACTTGAGAAGAACTAGCTTTACTACTATCAATTTTTGACTCTCTTTTAACCAAACGATTTGTTGAATCACGTTCCCAAACACTCATAAACTAACTAGACAAGAAAAGAAAGAAAAATAAAATAAAATAAACCAACAATAATGAGAATAAACGAAATTTAAAAATAAAAGAAATCAAACAACCAAACAATGAATTTAAAGACAAATAAAAGTTTTTTTTTGTGTTTTTTAATTAAAAAATAAAAGACAACCTAAATTATAACTAGTGGAAGAATCAAATCAACCTAGATTAACCTGACTTTCTGGCACAATCCCCGACAACGGCGCCAAAAACTTGTTGTGAAAATTTTAATATACTCGCAAGCGCACGAATCTAGAGATAGAATAGTGGTAACGAGGTCGATCCCACATGGATTGTTATAAATTGAAAAGTCTAATTTAAATCTAGAATTAATATTAATCCTAACCTAGTTGAGCAATTTGAATTTTTAAGACAAATTAAACTAATTAAACTAAGAAAACAATTAAAGCAAATAAGAAATCAATAAGACAAAAATTACCAAGGTTTCAGAATCCACCACTATCCAACTAGTAATTATCTAAATATTAATTAATCCTCAATTTTAGAGTGACAACTCGAAATCAATCTATGTCATCTTATGGATATAACAATTAAGCCCAAATAAAATTAATCTTGTGTAGGTTCTTTTTCTGCTTAATAATATGATATCTAAGGGCCCGTTTGGTATTGTTTTTGAATTTGTATTTTCTGAGAATAAAAATGAAAATGAAAATGGTGTTTTGCAGTTGCTGTATTTCGAATTTAAGTATGCGTCTGGTATCATTTTCTGTATCCTGTATTTTAAAACTGAAAACAGTAATATGCGTTCGGTAGACACAGTTGAAAATGATAAAAACAGAGAATATGTGTTCGGTAATACTTTTTTCAAAAACAGTTTTTACTATTAAGCATTTACATCATATTTATAGTTATAAAATAATTATTTAGCTAATACATACACAAATACAACATAATAATTTAAAACAAAATTATTATAAAAAATTTACATGATGATAAAGTTTTAGAATTAACATTAATTAAAAAAAATTACATTGTCATTGTTTTTACATCATAATTAAGATATATATTACAACACATGATTTAAACAAAATAATTATAAAAAAAATACATGATAGACATTATACATTACGTATGTAATCATGCCACATAGAAGCTGCAATTCTATCTCTTGTAGCACTCATCTCGGCGACACTTGCTGGAGATAAATCAATATTAGTAAGTGGCCTACTAGTGTCTCCTTCTTCGTTGGTAACCAAATCTTGCACATCAAAGTCCCCAAATAACCTATCACTTGCATTTTCTCGTCGAATAAAGTTATGTAAAGCGCAACATGCAATTGGAATTAGACGTTGCTTACGTAAACTATAATTATGCATATCCCTTAAAATTGAAAATCGCGCTTTTAAAACACCAAAGCATCGCTCAATTACATTACGCAATGATGAATGTCTATAATTAAACAATTTTGTGTGTTCGACCTGATCCTCTATAATCACGTAAATGATATCTCTCACCTCTATATGGTGTCAAAAATCCTTTCATATTTATGTATCCAGAATCCACAACGTAGTAATATCCTAAAATATAGAAACAATAAAACATAACTTAATTAAAAAATAAAGGCCAAAGATATTAACACACACACACACACACACAAACATATATATATATCTCAATATTCTTACCTTCTTCCGGACGTGGAAACCCATATTCTGGTCTATTTAAGGCATCCATAAACACCCTTGAGTCATTGGCGGTACCTTCCCAACCCGTATATACAAATGTGAACATCATGTCAAAAGAACATGCACACATGATATTTTGAGTCACCTGAGTCTTTCTATCTCGATATGATATCTGTTTATGTGCTGGTGACCATGCAGCAATGTGGGTTCCATCAATTGCACCGATACACTTATGTGAAAATATGTCAAAATTAAAAAACAAACTATAAACTAGTTAACCAATATTTTTTCCTATGCTCAGGCATGCTCAAAAAAGCTTTCCTCCACTCAATACTGGGCACTAGCTTATCCATCAATTTGTTGTATGTATCTCCATCAATATCTCCCAATTTCTCCACAGCTTCAATACACTCTTCAATAGACCACTTTTCAATACATTAAGAAGTTGACTCCGCACTTTTGCATTTAACCATCTCCATTCTAGCATTCATCACTGAACTAACCATTTTAAAGTAACTGTCGAACTCACTCTTATTTTTTTTACCACGCTCAGTTGAAGTTGCAACTGGCCGACAATGCCTTTTTTCTGTCCTAGTCTCGGAAAGAGGTTCCATTGAATCATCATCCTCAATATCAACATGAACTCCATGACCAAGAAAATTGTCTTCCAATTCACGATCCTCATCCGAGGACAATGGAACTTGGCTAGAGGAAAAACGTAAATGGCCAGAAGCTGTGGTGGTGTTGAATATCTCCCCTAAGGTTTGGTAGTGCTCTAATCTTTTTTTACGATATGGCTTCACTCCAGGCACTCTCTGTGGAAACAAATAAGTATATAAAACCAAAAAATAATATTTTAATTTTATACGAAACTATTTAATATACTACAAATATAGTTTTACCTTAATATATTCAGCCCAAACAGCTTCCGATGCTGTGACCGTATTTGAAACAGGATCCCAACCAAACCCGATATGAGCTACTAAGTCAGAAAACTCTCGATGTTTTTTGCGCAACCTATTAAACTTGGACTTAAGTTACCCTACATTGAATCTGTTTTGGCATTGTTCTAACAACTCATCACTTAGTGTTCCAAATTTTCTTAGTGAAAGTTGATGTTTGTAAATCACCCTTTTTAACATGGTCATGTACAATACGAATAAAAATGGTTTCGGTCCGGCTAGACCAATCAGCCTTATCCTCAACATCAAAATCATGTGGATCCATATCTTGAAAATTTATAAAAAATAACACATATCAAATAATAATCAAATTCAATATAACATATACATATTTCAGCAACATTTCATACATTAAAAACTGAATGTTACCCGAAAAAATTAAAAAAAAAACATATATCAAATATTTAATCAAATTAAAAACACTGCTATTAAATTTTCAGATATAAACATACAATTTTCAGTACATGCTATTAATCCCCCACTCAATTTTCAGTAATGTAATAACCCCCAATATGATTAATCTACAATACTCTAGTTTCAGTACATGCTATTAATCTACAATATCATCATATTAAAAACAATTAATTAGCTGAACAAAAAAAAAAGAAAGGTGTTTCGGAACCTATTCAACCCACGAGTTCTATCATCAGTCATGACCAATTCCTTATTTTATAGGGTAATTTTTACCATATTTTATTAGAGAAACTAAAGTGAGATGACAAAATAATTGAATAAAAATTAAAACATTTGCCATTTCGTCAAATATGCATCATAATTTCACATTCAACATCTCCTCTTTGTTTGAGGTCCCTTTAATAAACCAATAAACTCGAATTAAGCATCTGTATAAAAGAATTCCCACAAGAAATTGTTTGTTTTAATAGATTTAATCTCTAAAATAAATTAGGAAAAATCCTAATAGGCTGGCCAAAATTTGTCACTACATATGAGAAAGCTCAGAAATTTCAAGAAGCTCACTCAAATCATCTCTCAAAAATTTCAGCTCATAAACAAAATAAATATCGGCAAGTGACAGATTCAGGAGAGCAACAATGGTTGGGCAAGTGCAGATCCGAGTGAGCAACAACGGTCGGGCAAGTGCAGATCCGAGAGAGCAACAATGGTCGGGCAAGTGACAGATCCGGGAGAGCAAAAGCAAAGAATGGATGGCGGAGACAAGAGAAGAACACGAGGGAGAGAGGAAAGGCGAGGAGAAAGAGCAGTGGTTGAGGAGAAAGAGCAAGTGGCTAGCACACCAAGAGCGACCAAGAGAGAGTGGATCGGGAGAGAAAGACGTTGGATAAGATAAGGGAGGGAGAGAGTGCATTTTGGATTGAGAAAAGTGAGGGAAAGAGAGAGCAGTGAATCTGGATTGAGAAAAGTGAGGCTGCAGTGAAGAGAAAAGGAGAGGTCACGATTTTCTTTTGTTTTTTAATTCATTTCTAGGTTTAGTTTGTGATATTTGAAGAACATGTTTAAGTTGTTTTCAGTTGAGTAGTTATAATAATGAATCCGGATTTTGTGTTTTGTAATCTATTTTTTGAAATTAATTGGCCGAACGTGTATTATATGTGGATTATGAAAATGAAAATGAAAATGATGCGTGGAAAAGGGTACCAAACGGGCCCTAAGTATCCCATGTAAACATATTGAATAACAAAGAGTCAAAGTTTTCCTAAGTACTCTGTGTAAACAATTTAATGAAAGACATAGAATTAAAGATAATCATGATAAACTTTATAGATCTAAGCATAGATTTAATCGAATATTAATCCTAACAATCAATAATGCATGACATAATTGATGAAAAGATTTTAATAACATCCAATTAATCATGTGAAATAAAAACCATAATCATCAAAGAACATAAATAGGGAATTAAATAAATAAAAAGATAATTATTTCATTGAATAGGGTTTCATCCTTAACCTCAGTAAAAGAAAATTAGTTAAACATACTTGAATTGAGAGCAACAAAATAAATAAAACCAGCCATGGAAAGCCGAAGTGCTGCTACCGCTACCCTCTATTCTCTCTGTCTCGCGTCCTCCCTTTTGTTTCCGTCCCGCCTTTAATTCAAAAGCAAAACTCCCTTTTATATTGCTTGGCCATCGAATCTTATTGTGATTCTAATAACTAAACCAACTCTTACAAGCTAAAGCTCTAAGCCTACCACGTAATTGAAAACAATAAAAGCTAAAAGCTATTGATTTCCTTCCTTTATTCTATTTTGACTTTCCATTCAAAGGCTTAATTAAAAGCTTTGTTTAATGTGCTGCCCACTTTAGCTTTAAACCTCTTCTTTGTTTGCACGAGCATGGATATTCAATTTATTGGCTTCGGTTTCTTCGAACAAAATTTCTTGCACATCTCCTTAATTACTTTCACAAATTGATTTGATCTTCAATGCTGTCCAATTGTTATTTTTTACGTACTTTTCATCCATAATCTCCAATTAATTTCCTATGCAATAAAATAATTCAATTAATTAAAAATAACAAATAAAAATAACTAGTAATTATATAATTAAGGGTAAAATATGTATATAAATTATGCTCATCAATATTCTAATTGGGATATTGCTCTTCCAGTGTTAGGGCATAATCTTATGTTTGAATCAAAATGTGTTGACACAGGCTTACAATTATAATAATTGAATTTCTTTAAAATTTTCTCAATATAATGTGATTGAGTCAATATTAGGACATGCTCATTTTTGATAATTTTAATCCCCAAAATCATATTAGTAAGCCCCATGTCTTTCATATCAAATTTAGATAACAATAATGATTTAATGCGTTTAATGCTCTCACTATCAGTACCAAAAATTAACATGTCATCTACATACAAACAAATAATCACACCTTTATTTCCATTGAATCTGCTATATACACATTTATCAGATTCATGAATATTAAATCTATTTGAAATAATTACTTTGTCAAACTTTTCATGCCACTGCTTTGGAGCTTGTTTAAGGCCATATAAAAACTTAATTAGTTTACAAACTTTATGTTCTTATCCTGGCATAACAAATCTTTCTGGTTGTTAAGCCACTAGGCTAAAGCCTAGTGGTTAGAACCCAAACCTCACAATTATGAGGTCAAGGGTTCGAGCCCCCATAATGCATTGTGGATGTTTAACTTCCTTCCTCAATTTGAGTGAAAACAATCTTCTCATTTTCGAAATGTGAGTGGAGTAGACGTCCCTCAAATATTAGAGAGGGCAAAAATCTAAACGGTGCTTCATAAGAATTAATGTAAACTAATCCTAGTAATAGTCTGATTTGTAAATATCAGTTGTAATCTCATGTAATATGAGTTGTACTCTTGAGCAATAGTCTCATGTAATTAAAAAAAAACTCATTCCGGTTGTTTCATGTAAATTTCCTCATTTAGTTCTCCATTTAAGAAATATGTTTTTACATCAATTTGATGGATCAAAATGATAAATTGAAACCAAAGCAATCAAGACTCAAATAGTAGCAATTCTTGCAACATGTGCATAAGTATCGAAATAATTCATGCCTTCTTTTTATGTAAAGTCTTTTGCTACTAGTCTTGCTTTAAATCTTTCAATTGTTCCATCAACTTTCTTCTTCTTTTTGAAAATCCATTTACAACATATATGATTAGAGCCAGGTGATAAATCAACTAATTTTCAAGTCTTATTACCCATAATAGAGTTCATTTCATCATTAATGGCCTCATTTTAGAAGGCATCATCTTGAGACTTCATTGCCTCTTCATAGGTGAGGGGATCAAACTCTATAGTATGTGTGATCATGGTCTATTTAGATTGTAAGTCTCTTGTCCCTTCAACTAAATATGCTATAAAATCTGGTCCAAAGGATTTTATAGTCCTTATTTTTTTACTTATTCTCAATTGATTTTGCTCATTATTAGCATTATGCTTTTGACCATTTTCTATTGGTTTATCATTCTTTTGAGAATCAATACTTTTTGGTATAGTGAAAAATCTATTTTCATAGAATATTGTATCTCTAGATTCCACTATAGTATTGATCTCAACAAAGCTATTAGGTTCTATTATTATAAACCTATAAGCTTTAATATGCTCAGCATATCCTAAGAATGTGCGTTCAATGCCCCTTTCTCCTAATTTCTTTATCTTAAGTTCAGGTAGTCTTACAATGGATTGACAACCCAAAACTCTTAGATAAAAAAGATTAGACTTTCTCTTTTTCCATAATTCATAAGGGGTCACTTTTGTTTTCTTATCAGGCACTCCATTTAAGATAAGACATGCAATCAAAATTGCTTCACCCCAAAAACTTTTACCAAGCCCAGCATTAAAAAGCACAACATTAACTATTTCTATTAATGTCTTATTTTTCCTTTCAGCTACGTCATTTTGTTGTGGTGTATATTCAGTGCTAGTTTCATGTATAATGCTAACAGATTCAGAAAATTCAGAAAATGCATATTCGCCCCCTTATCACTTCTAAGGCATTTTATTTTAACATCACAAAAATTCTCAACTTCATTTTTATAAATTTTAAATTTATCTAACACTTGATTTTTAGAATGTAATAAATACACATAGCAATATTTTGAAAAATCATCAATAAATGTTACAAAGTATTTTTTACCGCCTTTAGTAGGATTACTATGCATATCACATATATCACTACGAATTAAATACAATAAAGAAGATGTTTTTTCAATTTTTGGAAAATGAGTTCTTGTGATTTTAATATGTGCACATACTTTACATTTTTTATGCATATCATTTTCATGCTTAGGAATTAATTCCAAATTAGCCATATCATTCAATCTTTTAATATTCACATGTCCTAAACGATTATATCACAAAGATAATGAGTCAACCATATAAGGTGAAGAAACATTCATATTATTGATATTGAGTTTAAACATTCCCTTATACATATATCATTTCCCAACAAAGGTACCGCCCTTAGATAATATAAACTTGTTTGACTCAAAAACAAGTTTGAAGCCAGACTTATTAAGAAGGCTACTAGATACAAGATTTTTTCTAACTGCAGGAACATGATAAACATCAGTAAGAGCTAAGATTTTTTCAGAAATAAACTCTAGTTGCACATTGCCTTTTCCTTTAACTATTGCAGTGGAGGAATTTCCTATGTAAAGAACACTTCCATCATCAATTGCTTTATAAGATTTGAAAAGGCTATGATCCTTGCATACATGCTTGGTTGCACCAGAATCTATCCACTATGCATTATCATATTCAAGAACATTAATCTTAGATATTGTGGCCACAAAATTTGTATTCAAAACTTCCTTTTGCTTTTTAAGAAGTCGACAATCTCTTTTGAAGTGGACAAGTTTTCCGTAGTGGTGGCATGATTCTCTTTGGAATCAAACTTTCTCTTTTGGTTATTCTTAGGGTGAGTAGAATGCTTAAACTTCTTCCCTTCCTCCATAACATTAATTTTAGAGGACATAGCAGCCTGGTCCTCAAGACTATTAAGCTTGAGTTCCTGTTCAATATGAAGACTTTGGCCTAAGCCTTCCAGACTAATTTCCTCTTTGCTATGTTTAAGACTTTTCTTATAGTCTTGCCAAGAGAGAGGAAATTTATCAATAATTGAAGAGACAATAATAGACTCATCCATTTTCAAGTTGTGTTTGTTGAATTGATCAAGAATATGCAAAATCTCAATATATTGTTCAACCACAAGTCTATTATCAATCATTTTATAATTAAAAAATTTAGAAGCCAAAAATTTCTTACTTGTGGCATCTTCCATCATGTATTTAGCTTCTATTGAGTCCCATATTTCTTTTGTTGTAGATTTATTGTGGTATTGATCAAACAAAGTATCAGACTTGGCATTGCATATATATGTCCCTTGCACACGTAGTCATCTTGCTCTCACTTATGTTGCACTCTGGTTTTCGCTAAAGTCGCATCCTTACATTCTTGAGGTTTTGGTGTTGTCAGAACATAGACCATTAAGGCTTGTCAACAAGAAATACAACTTTTTCTGCCAACGAATAAAGTTGCCACCATCGAACCGCTCCAATTTAACAAAATCTAATGTGAATTGTCGAAAAGATAAACTTGGTGCCATTGTTGCAGTAATAACATCTTAAGATTGTTGGTGGTATGTATTTGTGGGGAATGGAAAATGTAGAGAAATACAATAATATGGAACTTTATTGTGTAAAGTAATGTGTTTACAACTCTGTATGTAGGAAGAAAATAATAGTAATAGGTAAACTGTAGAAAATAATGTGTACTTCAAGGCACGTTACGAATGTCGCTTTCCTTAAGATGTTATTTGCCCCCACCAATTGAGTGATGCACATGGGTTAAGCAAATACATCTCCAGGATACAATGAAGCACTTGTTTATTTATTTGCGTTGTGCATCAACGAAAGCAAACCAAAATACTCTTGAATGTTGCAAGACTGCCAAGAAACAATATATTTTTCCTGCAGAAAAAAAAATATATTAGATTTTTAATGCACAAAAAAAATGAGTGTTTTGTGATGAAACTCATTTTAGAAAAGGGAGCTGAGAAAAGAGTGGTGTGGGATCATTATATTTATGTCTAAATTGCTTAAACATGACCTCTATTTATAGACATACTTGTGCACCGCACCTTCGTCTAGGTTGTCATCTTTCATGATACCTCTGCATTCATGGCCATTGGAGCAAGATGTAATTTTAATCAATGGTCCAAATTGGACCATCACCATTTTAAATGAAATGTCACCATTGTTAGCCTAAAGGGCTACATATATTGTAATTTTGATGATAATAAACATGTGTCTTAAGTGATATGATAAATATTATATTTCACATTTTCACTAGTTCTTGAAGGAAAATATTTATGCAAGTGAATCAAGTGAAATCAAGCTCAAGACACTCAACGGACAATGCCTTAATCAAGAACAAAGTTTAGCGCAACAGAGTCATTATAGCGACAAATTCTTGTAAAGACGGTATGATTTAATATATGCATAATTTAACATTTTAGAAGCTCAAGATTTTGTTTAAAAAAATATTATTTTTCATAAACCATAAAGTTTTATATTTATAAGACAAGTATTTTGTGGATTTGAGAGTTTTTCAAATTTTGGATTAAATTGAACAAGTTTTGAGAACTTTGAAATTAGTAAGAATTATGAAAAGATTCTCTTTGAAAAGTATTATAAATTTTTTTGCCATAACATAATTTCATAAAGTTTTGGGAATAACGAGTATTATTTAGAAATTTTAGATTTGGACTTATTTGCAAAGATGTAAAATATTTTGGCCTATAGTATAATTTCTAAAACTTCTAGATTATATTTTAATTTTTGAAAATATTAGGGCTAAAAAGTAAATATAAAAAATATGTTGGAAAGACAAAGAGTTATAGACTAGCTGCCAATGTTTAGAGGCTAGTTGAGGCAAATTTTCAAAGTCAAAATTTGTAACGATAACTTACACTATACTAAGCGGTGATTATGATAGCTGGCTATTTATTGATTTTATCTATAACGGATAGTTTTTGTGTTAAAACTATATAAACTCAAATCCAATTTAATTTTTGTAACTTTTGCAAGAAAGAACAAGAGCATACATCATATTTTAAGCTTCCATTTCACAAATCATCATATATTAAATCTTCATTGTGCTATCATTTGTATATCCACTCTAAAAGAGACTTGTTTGTTGTAATCTTCATTTCTTTATTAAATTTGTCAAAGTTTGAGTGTGAGATGTTAGCCTATATGGCTATAGATATTGATTTTGATGATAACAAACCACATGTATTGATTAAGCAAAGATTTATGAATTGTGCTTTTATAATAAGAAAATGATGTTATGGAATTAAAGAGTTTTGGATTAAAATGAAAGTATTTTTAAATCTTTGATAGGGTTTTAAATTTCAGATTTGGACCTATTTGAAACTATTTAAATATTTTGGGTTATTCTATAATTTCACATAATTTGGGTGATATCATAATTTCAGAAAGTTTTAGGATTGACAAAGCATTATTTAAAATTTTGAAATTGGACCTATTTGAAAGCTTTCATAACGTTTTGGGCCATACCACAGTTTTATAAAATTTTGGGGTCAAACTATAAATTTAGAAAATATTTCATTGTAGCAGTTACTGTAGCAAGCGGCTAGCCAGATATGGTAAATGGCAAACTGAATTTTAGGCAGTAAGCGTCTGGAGCATAAACGGCTATCCAGATTTCGCAGGATTTAATGATTTCGGATATGAAAAATGGGATATTCGAAATTCAAATTTTTTCCTTAACATAAAAAGCTTCAATTCTAAACGGTTATGATCAAAATGTGCATAACGGCTAGTTTTTAAGCTCAAACTATATAAACTCAAATCCAACTCATTTTCAAGCTCTCTAGCAAGCATAAACAAAAAGCACACGAGATAACTTGAGCTTTCAATTTGCAAATCACAAAACATTGAATCATCTGTTGTTCTTCATTTTTGAATATCTTCTCTTTGAGTGAGTTTTGTTGTAACCTTCATTTCTTCATCTTAATTGTAAGAGTTTGAGTGTGTGAGACAAGAGATTGGGAGATAATCTCTTTGTAAAGGTTCATTGACACCTTGAAGTCAATTGTAACAGTTGAAGCCGGAAAGGCTCGATATGAAATCCTCAAGCTTGGATCGCTTGGAGGCGGACGTGGCGGGATTGCCACGTAAAAATTCGTGTGTTTGTTTCTCTTCTCCCTTACTCATTTGTTATTGTGCTTTTATTGAACTAGTTGCTTTCAATTTTTATTAAGAAATTAGATTGCTTGTTGTGTGGATTTGCTAGGATAATTCTTAAAATTCCAATTCACCCCCCTCTTGGGTTGCACACTTATATTTCATGGGAAACACTTGGGTTAAGAGATTGGGAGATAATCTCTTGTTGTAAAGGTCTATTGATACCTTAGAAGTCAATTGTAAAAACTTGCAGTATTGGGAGGCTTGGATAATGAAATATTCAAGCTTGGTTTGCTTGGAGGCATGGACGTAAGCGGGAATTGCCGAACCACGTAAAAATCTTTGTGTTTGCTCTCTCTTCCCCTACTCTTTTATTTTTTAAACATTGTTAAATTTATTGTTTTTGATTTCATTGAGGCATTAGATTAAATTGTTGTGTGGTTTGCTTGGCTTAAGTTTTTAAAAACCCAATTCACCCCCCTCTTGGGTTGCATAACTAGTATTTCAACCATGAAATGATGCATCTCCAAGTGAAATGTCACCATGAAAAGTTATATCCTTAAGTGAAAAGATACATTTTCTATAAGGCACAATTAATTGGACATGTCTTTACAATAAGACACCATTTATTTTAAAAATTTTCCAACATAAGCATTTTCATCGATCATGAATCCATGGAAAAAATCATAAGCATATAGCTAAAAATCTCAAACAATTTTCAAAACCTATTTTCAATCAATTACAAGACCACAGAGATATTTGATTGAGCTCTATCTTCAATATGATTTGGATTAATCATTTAACTATAACATGAATTGATGGAAAATTTGTTGGGAAAATATGCTCTTTAAAAGCATATGTGTTTATTTAATTGTAATAAATATTTTTTTCTGATTAATAAAATTAATGAGGTATTTTATTCAAATATCTTAATTGCATTAATATTTTGATCAAAGTCCATTTAATCATATTATATGTATTTATGTGATCACCATGTGGATTCACAGAAGACATAAATATAAGTTATCTTTTGATTAAATAATTTAGTTTGATAAATAAAGTTGACTTTATTTACGTATAAATAATGAATTTATTGAAT
Organism: Citrus cavaleriei; assembly: GCA_030448925.1. Taxonomy (NCBI): domain Eukaryota; kingdom Viridiplantae; phylum Streptophyta; class Magnoliopsida; order Sapindales; family Rutaceae; genus Citrus; species Citrus cavaleriei. The sequence continues at coordinate 66,094 of JAUJEN010000534.1, read as the reverse complement.
GATTTGTCTTAATCACGTATGAATTTATTAATGTACATCAACATGATCACATATGAGATTTAATTAACATGAAAACGACTTATTAAATCTCATGGCATTGATTTTTGTAATCTTAATCTTGAGTTAATTATGATTTCATGATTGTAATTGTTATTCCATTTGAGTTACCAATGGGCACACATTTTGTGGTCAAGACATTACCCAGATTCTTGGAGCAATTATGAGTTATGGATTAACAATATAGAATTTGTAACACATCTCTGATGGTTTTTCGATCATGAAAGTGTGTCAATATATTTAGTATGTTGAAAATGATCATTAGAGAAACCAAAGAAGATTCGAACAAGATGTTATTAAATTGATTGAGATATTAATTTAATTAACGTACAAAAGGATTGTCGCAAAGAAAGAAATCAATTTAATTATTATTCGAAAGATACAATTATGGAGGTCAATTCCAATCTTTTAGTGAAAGAGATTTGAATTAAATAATTAGCTAGTTTAATTAGCCTAATTGTTATAACCACTATCAGATGTTAAACGATCCCCATTTAATATTCGACTAATAAGTAAGATAATTATTGGATCAAAAGTTCTAAATATATCTTTTAGTGGGAGGCTATTTAATTAATTGTGTTTATGTTATTTTTTATAGAAAAAGCAAGTAACGTGAGTTTGTGTTTTGATTTTTTTTTGCGCTTTTTAAAGGGAGATATAAAATCTTTATTTTCTAAAGAAAAATAGCACTTTATAGATCGTAGAAAAGATTTTTCTCTATTGTTGAGAGAAAATTTTCGCTTTTAGTGATACATCGCCGTCACAGATCAAACCCGAGTCATAACCCTAAGATCATCATTGGTGATCGCGATTCTAATGGTGGTGACGGATTCAAGTGATGACGGATCGTGAATCATTTCAAAAAAAAGATAAATGATTTTCAGACGATTTTTAGATTACAAATTTTTATATATTATATGAGGCGATCTTAAAAATGCTTTTATAAAAATGAAAACCCGATTTTTCCCTAACACAGATCGTACCATCTCATATTAATAAATAAGAATTTGTATTAAATTAATCTTGAAATTTATGTATTAGAGTCAAGACATTTTATTCATATATTATTTCAGATAATATATGAATAAAGTATATGGTTTATCTTTTAATTAGATTCTACTGTATTTTTCGTTTGGATCTGTAACAAGAGGGGTGGTTTCTTATCACCATGTTTCTCTCTTGATTTATTTTAATGTAATTGAAATTTTGTAAGCCAAAATTTGCATTGAAAATTTGTAAATCACTGAAGAATCATCACTGGAAAACGAGCTGAAAGAAACGAAGGCTGGATTTTTCAGCGGCGGCCACCAACCAGCAACGCAAGCACGCGCGCAGCAGCAGGGCGCAGCAGCCAACGCACACAGGAAGCGTGGCTTGTGCGCGCAGCGCGCGCTAGCACAGGCTGCTCGCGCAGCAAACAGCGCGCGCTGCACGAGCAGCAAGCTGCGCGCGCGAGTTTGGTGCGTTTCCGGCGACGCGGCGGCGGGTGGTTCGGCGTCGGAGGTCGGCTGGCGTCTGAACAGTGGCGGAGGTTTTTGGAGATGGCGGCTGGGGAAGAGAGGAAGAAAAATATGGATTTAGGGTTTCATGGTTTTTATCATAGAGGTCCCTATGGTTCCATAATTTTTCATTTGGGCAGAAATTTTTTTAATTTTTTGCATTTAAATTCAAAAATAGTTTTGGGTTTAATGAATCCTAGTTTTAGGCCCAATTTCAATTGGGCTTAATGGATTAAAATGCATAGACAAAATTAAATACATTAAATTTATTTTTGGTCCAAAAGTTTTATTTTAATAAAAAAATATTTATTTATTTATTTATTTCCTTTCAAAATTAAAATTGGACCAATTATAAATTTAAAAGCCCAATTTCCCCTAGTCCATTAACAAAAACAAGCTTATGGAAGATGGACATTGACAAGTTTCAATAAAGATTAGCTTAGGGTTAATGTATTTTTCATTATTAGGAAAGCCATGAATTAAGATTATTTAATTGTTTTTCATATATGTTTTGGATGATAATGATACACGTATATATAAAATAGTTAACTCTACGATAATGATACATGCCATTCATTAATAATGAATGACATTATATTATTTGAAATTACGCTTAATAATATTTGATATCATCTGAAAATATTATAAGCATTAATTAACAATACGTATGCTTTAAAAAGAAAACCAATTTTAAAATATTGAGGGAGAGGAAAATTCAAGATAATTTTCACTCCATTAGTTCAATAATAAAATTATATATATACATCGACTTGATACGGTGATGCTCCCTTCGGAGGTATATATTAGATATTTTATTTTTAACTTCTTCAAAGATAAAATTGAAATATTTTTAATCGATTGTTCACCCCTAACGGTGACTATTGATATGAAAAATATCTAGATCAAACAATATTATTCAACTAAAATTTGTTATTAACCTTCCCAAGCTCATAACAAATTTAGGCCCAAAACGATAACGAGAATTATTTATCATGTCTCTACACGAAAGTAAATAATCCAATGGATAATTGGGTCTAGTATAGTATACGACTTCCCAACTGATGCCTTTATCAAAGCGGTACTAGATTATCGTTACAAATAAATTAAAATACATTTATGGTTTTTGCATTTTGTCATTTATTGTGAATATTATTTCAAATTATTTATGCATGGATGTTTTATTTTTCGAAAATGTCTTCCCGAGCCCTTTACTATTATTTTCGAGTCAAAACAAACTCACCTGGAAGAACTATATAGATTGAAAAGAAATCATTCATTGCGAAAATTATAAATATGTTTTAACCGTGCCCTCCAAATGGATGATGCTCATAGTAAATCGAGGAGGCTTATGAGAAATGGCAAAAAATGAAATGGCAAATGCTACATTTAGCCTCGATTTCTAATATTAAACATCGAACTTGAGACCGCCATCTTTGAAATAATGGATAGTCTCCAACAGATGTTCGGGTAGAGTACTCGCTCTGCGAGACAAGCAGCGCTGAAAGGAATTATGAACAGTAAAATGGGGAAGGACACAAGAGTTTGTGATCATGTCCTCAAAATGATGGACTATTTGAATGAGGCTGAGATTCAGGGAGCACAAATCGATGATAACTCAAAGATTGACATGGTGCTAGAATCTCTGCCAGAAACATTCAAGGAGTTTAAGGTCAATTATAACATGAACAAAAGAAACACGACCTTAACTGAATTGATGAACGAACTCCATTCTGCTGAAGAGATCTATCGTGCTGAGAAATCTCTGGGAAGCATAAATATTACTGAAAAAAGTTCATCTTTTGGGCCTAAGCCGAAAGGCAAAGGTAAGAAGAAAGCTGGGAAAAAGAGACCGTCTACCAAGCAAGATGGCAAGCCGAAAGGCAAATGCTTCAAGTATGGACAGAAAGGTCACTGGAAAAAGGATTGCCCTAAGATTGTGAAATCAGATATGGGAAATCTTTTTGTAATTGAGGCATGTTTAGTTCAGAATCCTATTGACACTTGGGTGTTGGATTCAAGAGCAACTAATCATATTTGTAATTCACTTTATTGGTTTCAGGAAACCAGAAAAATAAGTGAAGGCCGTCAGCGTGACGGGTCAGGCAAGACTGGATCTATTTTATTATCTTTTAATAATGAGACTTTAGTTTTGAATAATTGTCTTTATGTTCCAGACATTAAGAGGAATTTAATTTCAAAGATTGTTTGTCATAGCATGTGTAAATTTTGGATCATCTGTTTTTATTATTCATAATAAGAGACTTATTTGTTCTGGTACATTGGAAGATAATTTATATCATTTAAGTCCAATGATCCATTCTACGCATGACACAGTGATCAATAATGATGAGCATACACATTTATCTAAGAAAATAAATTTTTCTTCCAACCAATGTTACCTCTGGCATTTACACTTGGGTCATATAAACCAAAATAGAATACAGAGAATGATCAAAGATGGGGCTCTTGGGTCCATTAGAAAATGAATCATTGCCACTCTGTGAATTCTATTTAGAAGGGAAAATGACCAAAAGGCCATTCTTGGCCAAAGGAGTACGTGCAACAGTACCACTTGTATTGGTACATACAGATGTATGTGGACCAATCAATGTACAAGCTCGAGGAGGTTATGAGTATTTCATCACTTTCACTGATGATAACTCGAGATACGGTTATATTTATCTGATGCGTCACAAGTCTGAAGCTCTTGAGAAATTCAAAGAGTATAGGGCTGAGACAGAAAAGCAATTAGATAAGAACATAAAGAAACTTTGATCTGATCGAAGTGGTGAATTTCTCTCAAGAGATTCCAAAGAGTATCTGGTTGAAAATGAGATTATATCTTAGTTGACTGCCCCGGGAACACCACAACAAAATAGGGTAGTTGAAAGAATAAATAGAACTCTTTTGGATATGATGAGATCTATGCTTAGTTATTCGCAATTACCAATCTCTTTTTGGGGACTAGCACTGGAAACTGCAGTTTACCTCTTGAACTTAGTTCCATCTAAGTCAGTGCCTAAAACCCCAATAGAATTATGGTCAGGTCGCAAATCAAGTTTACGACATGTCCATATTTGGGGATCACCAGCACATGTGCTAAAACCAAAGGCAGACAAAATGGATTCACGTTCTGAGTTTTGTATTTTTGTGGGGTATCCCAAAGGAACAAGGGGAGGTTTATTTTATAGTCCTCAAGATAGGAAAGTGATCGTGAGCACACATTTCACTTCCCTCGAGGAAGACTATATGAATAACTTCAAACCTAAGAGTAAGGTAATACTTGAAGAACTGTCAGGTGATCAGGTTGATGCTCAGCTTTCAATGCCTGTTACAGAACAAGAAGAACAACAACAACCAGATGATCAACACAGGATTATCCCTGAACAACCATCACTTTTAGAACCTCGTCGTAGTGGGAAGGTAACTAGGTTACCTACTAGATATATGCTTTTGGGAGAAACCTATACGGCTATCTCAGATGAACATGTACAAGATCCCACTACAATAGATAGAGATGTTGAATTTTGGAAAAAGACCATGAATCAAGAAATGGAATCTATGTATTCCAATAAAGTCTGGGAACTTGTAGAGGCACCAAATGGGGTAAAACCTATAAGGTGCAAGTGGATCTACAAGAGAAAAATAGGAGTAGACGGAAGGGTGGAAACATTTAAAGCAAGATTAGTAGCCAAAGGGTTTACTCAGAAAGAGGGAATCGAGGAAACCTTTTCTCCCATATGCTTAAATCCATCGTGATTCGCTTCTCCAGTGCTAGATTATGAAATTTGGCAAATGGATGTCAAGACTGCCTTTCTTAACGGGCATCTTGAAGAAAACATCTACATGCAGCAACCAGATGGATTTATACAAAAAGGCCAAGAACACATGGTATGTAAGTTGCAGAGATCCATTTATGGATTGAAGCAAGCATCCCGGTCATTGAACATCAGATTTGATCAAGCGATTAAATCGTTTGGATTCATTCAGAACATTGATGAACCATGTGTGTACAAGAAAATTCAAGAAAAATCTGTAGCCTTCCTAATTCTTTATGTAGACGATATTCTCCTAATTGGAAACGATATAGGAGTATTGACTACTATAAAGAGTTGGTTAGCAAAACAATTTGATATGAAAGACCTGGGAGAGGCAAGTTATATTCTTGGTATCAAGTTACTACGAGACCGGAAGAATAAAACTTTAGCCTTGTCTCAAGCGGTCTATATCGATAAGATATTGGCTAGATTTAGCATGGAAAATTCCAAGGTTTATTACCATTCGGATATGGAATTGCATTTCTAAGGATCAATCACCTAAAAACATCCGAAGAGATAGAAGAGACGAGTTCCCTATGCGAAGTTGTGGGAAGTCTTATGTATGTCATGCTTTGCCGGACATATCTTTGCGGTAGGATTGTTAGTAGATATCAATCTAATCTCGACCGAACACTAGATCGTCAAGCATATAATGAAGTATCTTAAAAGAACTAAAAATTATATGCTTGTGTATTCTGGTGATGAACTCATTCCAGTGGGTTATACCGACTTTTATGTCGATAAGATTCCGAAAATCAACTTCCATTATGTGTTTACATTGGGAAGTGGAGCTATTAGTTAGGAGTGTGAAACAATCTTGTATCGCAGACTCCAAATCGAATATGTCGCATCCGTCGCAAAAGAAGTATGGCTCTGCAAGTTCCTACAAGATCTTGAGGTGGTACCTGCTGTAACTGCACCCCTTAAACTATTTTGCGATAATAGTGGTGCGGTAGCTCAATCTAAGGAACCACAAGAAACAAAAACATATTGAGAGGAAATATCATCTTATAAGAGATATAGTGCAGAGAGGTGATGTGGAGGTTACTCAGATTGCGTCACAGCAAAACTTGGTAGATCTTTTTACTAAGGCCATACCTGGGAAACCTTTTAACTTGCACTTAGAATCCATGGGCATGCGTGAGATGCCAAATATGCTTTGAGAGCTAGTGGGAGATTGTTGGGAAAATATGCTCTTTAAAAGCATATGTTTTTATTTAATTGTAATAAATATTTTTTCTGATTAATAAAATTAATGAGGTATTTTATTCAAATATCTTAATTGCATTAATATTTTGATCAAAGTCCATTTAATCATATTATATGTATTTATGTGATCACCATGTGGATTCACAGAAGACATAAATATAAGTTATCTTTTGATTAAATAAATTTAGTTCGCAGTTGATAAATAAAGTTGGACACTTTATTTAGGTATAAACTGTAATGAATTCATTGAATGATTTGTCTTAATCATTCAATGAATTTACTGATGTAGTTTGACTACATTGAACAGGATCACATATGAGATTTAATTAACATTGAAATGATTGTCAGACTTATTAAATCTCATAGGCATTGATTTTACTGTAATCTTAATCTTGAGTTAATTATGATTTCATGATTGTAATTGTTATTCCATTTGAGTTACCGACACATTTTGTGGTCAAGATTAACCGGTATCTTGGTGTGAGCAATTATGAGTATAGGAGTAATGGAATAACAATATAGAATTTGTACAACACATCACTTGATGACACTGATCATGTAATTCTGTGTCAACATATTTAGTATGTTGAAAATGATCATTAGAAAAAACCAGTAAGTATCAAGGAACAAGATGTTATTAAATTGATTGGCAGTTGAGATATTAATTTAATTAACGATGTGGTACAAAGGATTGTGCAGTAAAGAAATCAATGTGGCTTGGGACAAATTATTATTCGAGCATACAATTATGGAGGTCAATTCCAATCTTTTAGTGGAGTAGATTTGGAATTAAATAATTGAACTAGTTTAATTACATGCCTAATTATTGTAGCTACTATTGTATGTTCCCAAACGATCATCGGTTAGCTTATTTAATTATTACCTGACTAATAAGAAGATAATTTATTTGATCAAAACCCTAAATATATCTTTTTACCCATTTAATTGTAAGAAGTATGTTATTTTATTGGGTCCCCTATAAAAAAAAGTAACGTGAGTTTTGTTTTGATTTTTTTTGGATTTTCACTAAAGGAAGATATAAAAAGGCTTATTTTGTCTAAAGAAAATTACTTTATATCGAGAAAAAATTTTTCTCTATTGTTGAGAGACAAATTTTTCGTCTTGCTTTAGTAGTGATAAAAGGTATATCAAAGTCATAACGGAAGATCATCGGTTGTTCTAACAAGCGTGGTGACAGATCGTGATCTAACAGGAGTGGTGGTGACGGATCGTGATCTGGGAGCCTAAATCATTTCAGCGGAAAAAGCTAAATCGGATTTTCAAGGTAAGATTTCTAGATTACAAATTCTTATATATTATATGAGAGCGATCTTAAAAATGTTTTATAAAAATTGAAAAACCTGATTTTTCCCCAACAAAAATCAAGAGAAATATCTACATTCTTAAACAATTTTGAAACGCACTTTCAATTTCTCACCAAAAATTCTAATTTCAGCAAATGAAAATAAAAGCAACTGATACATGCCTCATTCGCAGCTCCAAATGGCAGGATGATTAGCCATTCGGCGTGAAACTCACTAGCTTGTACTCTCTTACCTCATGCTCGTGAATCGTTCTTTGTCGATATTAGAGTCATCGGCTTCGTCGTCATGATCTCTAGCTTGTGGCCAAAGTACTTAATCAATTCATCAGAGAGAAAATGAAATGGGTTTTGAGCTACTGTGCTTCAATGTTGTTGGAGGAGAGAGATGAGCTATATTTCTAGTTTTGGTGGATGAAAGAGTTGAACAAATTCCAAAACCTAATGTCAAAATCTTAAAATTTTTGGAATTTTTTATTATTAACTTGTTCAATTACGATCTTGCCCTCATCTACCTAACATATATGAAACAATATACTAACATTAAGGAGGTCTCTAAGAGTACTTGGATACTTTCTATCAAACGGAGAATACGCCAAGCTTTAGGAGAAGTTTCTGAAAATTACAGTTTGATTTTACACTACTTAAAGACTAATTATTGTTCACTCACTCTTTTATTTTTAAACAATTTTAATTTACATCTTACTTTAGATTAAAAAAAAAAAATTATCAACCTATTTCTATTTTCTCTCTTTTTTTAAAGAAATAAAATAATTTGAAGTTTTTTAAAAGTAAGTATCTATTTGTTATAACTTATTTAATGATCATAAGTAATCCCATGAATTTTTTTTTTAATTTTATTGCTATTTGATTGTTTTTTAAGCAGAGCTTTAAAAATTAAATAAGCTATTTTACTTCTATTAGTAAAAGTTTAAATTTTAGACTTTAGAAGTAGAGGTTAATTTTTTTAAATGTTAAATTTATTTATTTTTTACTTTTTTAGTTTATGTGTGATTTTTAAAATTTAAATCTGAATAAAAAAAGTAAACTTTTGTACTTTTATCTAAATAAAAAAAAATTTGAATGAGAAATTAGATATTATATTCTAAAAATATCTTTATTAAATATATTTATTTTCTAAACTATAAAACTAATAATTTTTTATTTTAATTTATAAGAATATAAATGTTAAATAATCATTTTAAGATATTTTTTATTTATAAACACAAACTAAATCTTAATTTATATTCAAATATTTAAAAATAAAAAATAAATAAGTCATTTATATATTTGTATTTAAATCTATTCAAATTCTAGATAAAAAGCAAATACGTAATTTAAGAGAAAATTAATTATTTACCCTCGAACTTAAACCAATCTTATTATAAGAAATCTTGACTGTATTTTCTTATTTAAAGTCAAGATCAACCATTCTCGCATCACTCATACTGATTTTGATGTATGAATGGTGTTTACTTAAATATAACTCATCATCATTTATCTAAAATGCCACGTTGCATAAGCAGCTACAAACCGAAGTTGAGTTATCCATGGACTTGCTCGTTCCTCCAAGCTCGTGCTGCCGGAAACCGCCACTTCACCGGCAACTTCCTTCCTCAACATACAACAACACTCGCAATCCCAGTTCCTTAAAATGCCGCCCTCGTAAAACGGTGTCGTCAGAGCTCCAAACTACGGCGGGAGTGAATGGTAGCTACTCCCCGTCGATTCCGACTCATAAAGTGACCGTTCACGACAGGTTTCGAGGCGTCGTTCACGAGTTCCTCGTCCCCGAGGTATGCGAATTAAAATTGTTGAAAAATCTTTTTTTTTTTTTTGTGCGTTTGTTTAAATTGTGGTAAAAATTGAGTGATTGAATGTGTAACTAAAATGAAATGCAGGACCAGTACATACTACACACTGCAGAATCTCAAAATATCACTCTTCCTTTCGCTTGCAGGCACGGTATTGATTGTTCTCTTACTCGCCGTCACAATTGGCTTATTTTATCTTAATTATCACTAAAATGTGTATTATTTTAGTTTATGTTAGATATACTTAACTCTCTAATAAATTAAGAATAATATGAGAGTCATGCAGCACTTGGCACTCATCTATTGGAAGATTAATTTCATACCTTGTAAAATTATTTATTCTATTCTACCATCTATTCAATGGATGAATGCCATGTAGCATTTGGATAATAGTTAGGATACGGTTTGGGAAGTGGTTTGGGAAGTGTAGCAGTACTTATAAATCAAACGTAGTACATAATTTGCTGAACAAGCAGATATCTTCATGATTCAGTCTCTTGATCGCGTGATGTTTGATTTGAATACACTAAAGTGCTGAGTTCCTTCGCTACTTATATTTTTTATAATTGTTTGCCTTTGAAGTGGAACTGTTGTAAATATTGGTGTAAGTTTCGCTGTTTTGTTGGTTAAAAATTGTTCTTGGAAAAAGCTTAAGCTTCTTTCTACATGGCATGGCAGGTTGCTGCACTAGCTGCGCTGTGCGTATAAAATCAGGGCAAATTAAGCAGCCCGAGGCACTAGGGATATCAGCTGAACTCAAATCAAAGGCATGCACTATATTATTATCTGCATTGTAGATTGAGATTTTGTTACATTACTTTCCAGTTATATGAACAAGATACTGTGTTCAAAGTTCTACCCTGAAGATGATGTCATATAATTATAATCGTTTATTGATTAGCTTGTTATAAAACTCAGCTAGAGAAGGTAAGTTCGATGTGAGGCTCAGTATGGTTGCTAAGACAATTTAGGTGAGAAAACAAACCAAACAAATCCTGAACAAAATTATCATAACTGAACTGGAAAACCATCCACTGACCTTTCTCATGGTTCATTTTATATCTGAACATGTTATGCACGGGTCTTTGGACTGCCACTTTTCATGTAGAAATGGATCAAAATCATTCCACCAGTTATAATATTTTTAATTAGAAATGTCTATGCCAAGTCCGGAACTTTATTTAGCGAATGTGTGGCACCCTTCCGCTGAAGCAATAATGCTTCAGGAGACTTATTATATGCATTTATTTATTATGTTACAAACATAAATGTAACGGGAATATTTCTTTCTTACACAGATCTATATTTTCTAATGATCATTAATTTCTTAAGATGTACATCTATATTTGAATGCCAACAATAAGGTCCGACTGCTGCGCTTTGAAATGTCTGTTTGATGTAATATTTAAAACAAGAAAAGGTATTTTTTGTGTAGTTCTATACTTCCATTGTAAGTTTATAATTAATGAATAAATGCTAGATTGTAGTATGTTTAATGCCATTAAATGTGTCTTGAATTCAGGGATATGCGCTTCTTTGTGTGGGTTACCCATCGTCTGATGTTGAAGTAGAAACACAGGACGAAGACGAGGTAAAGTACAAAATTCTAGCAAATCACTAGAAAAATAGAAAGGATTTTTAAACATTTTCTGTAAAAATGCAATCATTATATCTTGGTGCTAACAGCTTTAACAGATTAATTCATGCTGCCTTAAATGAAAACAATGGGGCAATCTTTTCTGAAAAATGCAATCAGTTCATGTTGTCTTTTCAAACAATCCTTTCTGAAAAGCATTTTAGTTCTCACTTGTATGGCAACATTTAAGGATATCCTTTTGTTTACAGCAGAAATATAAACTTACTGGCATGTGCAGGTATATTGGCTTCAATTTGGAAGATATTTTGCCAGAGGACCAGTTGTAAGTAGTGATTCTAATAAGATCTTGAAATATAGAATGCTTTTGTAGCACAATAATGGAAGAAAGAAGAATGCTTCTAACTTCAGAATTTTTTCCATGTGGCAGGAAAGGGATGACTATGCATTGGAGCTAGCGATGGGCGATGAATAAGCAATTTAGAAAGCTGAATAGACATACAGTCCTATTGAGGAAACCCTGTGGATTCTATTTTTCAGCCCCACTTTTCTTTTTGGCTGCATGTTGTGGTTGAAAATCTGTTAGAGACGGACAATGTATACTCATCATGAAAGCTTTTTGATTTCTTATGAAAACCAAACTTCTTGTGAATCTCTCTGTCCATGTTGTTTATATGGTTGGTGGTCGTGCAGAATGTTGCTTTGCTATTTTATGCATGGGTATCCCTTTCAAGTTTCTTCTTTTGTTGATTGGTTGTTCCTTTTGTCTTGCTTGCTCTCCATTATTGGTTCTGTGTATTAAATCCTTTTAGCCTTTCATTGTGTGTTCTGCTACTGGAAGGTGAATGGTGTTCTGTTGCAGGACATTTCTGTCTGTAGCACCATGCACGAGTGCAATGCTAGCATGGATTTGAATCTTGAAATAGCTTCTTCGAATTTCTTTTTCTTTTATCATCTCTCTGGTTATGGTGATAAGATTAGTATTCTATAAGCATTATCATGGCTCTGATGCAAATATTTTGAGCGTTTTAAAGCTTCTTGAAATAATTTCCCTTTAGAAACGAAGGGAAAATGTGTCATTAAGCATCAAAGTGATTGAAACATATGATAGTGCAAAACCGTGAGAGAAACCTTTTGATGGTTTACTTATCATTACAGGATTAATATCATTTCTTTGATAGAAATTATGCTACTTTGATTTATAATGCCAAATTGATTATCATTTAATTCACTTGGACACTTAAAATATCATCCACGAGGGCCAAACACACGGAACAAGGGTAGCTTTCTATCCTTAGTAATATTTAAGAATGGACACGAGACATGAGACCTTCAATTCACGAAAGCTTTCGAGTGAATCAGTGTCATGTGCTCTTTACTTTTCTTTTTTTTTTTCTCTTTCGGGTCCTCCCAAGCACATTTGATAGACGACCCAAACTTGGTTGCCTTATTGGTTGGCCGGTTGTTGCTAGTTAATTATTTTATCCGTATAGCTTAAAAATGTGACATGAATGGGGTTTTTTTTTTTTTTTTTTTTTGGCATATAAGCATTATTGAGTCATATGACTCGTATCCGGTGCAAATTCCTCGTCCCTAAATCTAATAATTCTCCTTTTCTTCTTCTTCATGATCACGACTCACTCACTTACACACAGTCGCACATGCCCAGCCCTAACCCTGCCTAAGCTATCAAACGCCTATGCCACCGCCGTTGTCAATTCTGCTCAGGTGCGTCGGCACTGCATCCAGCCGTCCTTGAGCCGATTTGCTTCCTCATTCCAGGTTTCAGCTGTTATCGTCTCTGCCATTCTCGAGCTGATTCACTTTCCTGTTCCAACTGCTGTTGTCTGTGTCGTCGCTACCTCCATCTTCGTTCGCCATCATCGGCCGCATAGGCTAATTTCAAATTTGCATACTTCTCACAGCAATTTCAAATGGTGTATGAAGGGGACAATTTTATTGTAATTTTTTGTTTGTAGGAAGCCTAGTTTCGTCCTTTTCTTTTTCTTTTTCTTTTCTATGTTTAAGTTCCTGGCTTTGGTTCCAATTAGTGTAGAAGTGAAGTAGTAGAATTAAATCTTATTTGGGATTGAGGTTGGGTAATTAAAAGTTACAGTGTTAAAGTGTTTGATAAATACTAACTGTTCTAATTTGAACGTTATATTAATATAATTTTTTATTTGTACGATGAAAAGTCTATTATATTTTTAATAATTTTATCAAAATTATTATTTAAAATTTGTATTTACTATATACTATTAATTTTTATTTTGTAGTTATTATTTTTTCACAGTAGCTATAATTTAAAAGGTATAACCCCTCAATCTTAAATAAGACCTTAGTGTTACTCAACCACGTCATGTTGTAGTTCTTGCCATTGCCAAGCGAGTGGCATTTGAAGAGCTTTGACTTCATTTGGGCAAAGAGGTTGGATTTCAAGTTAGACATGATCAAAAAATTGGAGACAGTTGCTCAATCAAGTTTATGATTGATGGAATATTACGAGAACTTAGGTGAAGTTTGGTTTGAAAAAAGGGATGAGAGGAGAGGAGAGGAGAGAAATGGAAGGGAAGGGAGAAGAAAGAGGAGGGGAATAAAGAAATTAAATTTTATTATTTGATTTAACGTGAAATTTCATGAGGAAAAGAATTATAATTTTATTTGGAAAATAATTCTCGTCTAGAATGGTGAGAGAAAGCTGAGGGAAACGACAGTCTCGACATTCTAATAATTTTTTATTATTAAAAATATAAAAAGAAGAACGAGAAAATGACGGAAGACAACCCATCACATGCATCACTCTCTCTCTCTCTCGGGAGAATGCTAAACTTTTATTGTTAAAAATATTAAAAAAAATAGAAAATGACAGAATTTGATCACATGCATCACTCTCTCTCGACACTCCGCTGTTAACTCATCCTCACTCTTTTATTCGCACTTTCTCTCCTTTATTTCTCATGGAAGCACCGCCTGTTTTAAATTCGAAAGCAGAACCCAAAACTAGTAATTGCTTGATTATAAAGAGTGGTTTTTCGTTTTGAATATTAATTTTTGTTGTACCAGTAATAATATAAATGTACCTCTATTTTGCTTAAGTTTAAATGTTTTAGAAATCAAATGATAGCAATCTCTAATAATCCTGGAAGCAATTTATTAGTTAGATGACAATGATAAATGATAATGATAATTTTATTTAATTTAGAAATTTTTTAAATTTAAATTTTTAGAAAATTATAGATTAAATTTTTGCTTGACCAAAATTTTGTAAAAATTTATAATGATTTATCCTTAATACAAATGTTTATTATTTTGTACAAATGGAAAATTTGGAAAATGAGCGTGCAATTGAAAATGTGCAACTAAAAAAATATGAGCCAACTCTTGGGATGTTATTTGATAGTCACGAGAAAATGTGGGGGTTTTAGAAAGCCTATGGTAAACAAGAAGGGTTTCTTATGGAGAAGCTAACTAGTAAGAAAGGGAGTGGTGAGATTGTAAAATACGCGACATTTGCTCGTGACCGTAGCGGCAAGTCGAAAAGTAAATCTACTAATGTGTTGAAGTCGAAACTATTGTGAAAACTGGTTGTGATGAAGGAATTAGAGGTTGTGTAAATGAAGATGGAAAATATGTTTTTTGATTTAAACTTCTAACACAATCATGGATTGAGTCCGGACAAAGCTAGGTATTTTCTTTGCGACTATAGCATTAGTGCAAGTGCAAAAAAGAGTATTGAAATAAATGATTGTGTGTGAATTAACATTGCCTAGAATTTTAATTCTATTGTTGTCAACGTTGGGGGTAGGGGTGTTCAGAATCCAATCTGATCCGCTCAATCGGTCTGATCCGTGAAAATCTGATCCGTGGATCCGTGGATTGGATATGGATTGAAAATTTAAAAATCCACAGTCGATGGATTGGATATGGATTTACTTCTGTAAATCTGTAAAAATCCGTGAATCCACCAAAAAAAAAAAAAATATATATATATATATAGTTAAAAATTTATTATAAATTTAATTAAAGAATATTATAAATGTGACATTACATAGTTACATAAGCACTATAACATATCTTAGCCATTACCCAATAATAATATTAATAAAAAATAATTAAATAATCAAATATACAAATATAACTTGTAAAAATTGTAAAATAAAATAAAAGCAAAAAGCAAAAGCAAAGTAACGTAAAATTTGCAAACAAAAAGCAAAAAGTAACGTCAAGTCAACAATTTAAAAAACAAAACACATGCACTAGCACTAGCAACACCCAATACTGGTTCGATACACTCTCAACACCGTTTTGAAGGACGTTTGCCGTGTGATTCCAGCGAGAGCAAGCCATCTTCTTCCCCGAGTCCATCGAGCCACTTCACAATCACTGGTTCCAGCCAAACAATTGCACTATCACAACCTTCAAGATCGCCACCCGTACTTCTCCTGGTTCCCATCGTTGACGGCTCCATAATTACCACTTTTCGACAAGTGCAATAGCTCTGGTGAAAGATCAGACTATGTTTGGTTTCAGAAACTTCGTCATTTCAATTAATTGTGGCTTTATTTGAACAATTAATTTCGGTGTTATGTTAATGTATTATTGTAACTTTATTTGAATAATTAATCTTAGTGTGTTATATTTTGAAACTTTAAACGTATTATTGTAACTTTATTTGAACAATTAATCTCGATGTACTATATATTTGAAACTTTGAATGTATTATTTTAGTTTTATTTAAACAATTAATTTGTTTAAATTTTATTCAATTTTAAATTTAATTGGTAGTAAAATTATTTTTATATTAGATTATTTTTTTTTAATTTCATTTGTTCATGGATTGGGGAGAACTAAAAAATTTTAATTTGGAAACTAATGTGCAAAATGATGGATTGAATATGGATTAAGTTAAATCCGCATCCGATCCGCAGACGTATGGATTGGTTATGGATTGAATCAAATCCGCATCCGATCCGCAGATGTATGGATTGGATTTGGATTGAGTTTAATCAATCCGTGGATTGGATTGGATTGGATTGGATTGAAAAATTATAATCCGCAAAATTGTGGATCGAATATGGATTGATGTCTAATCCGTAAAATTCGATCCGTGAACACCCCTAGTTGGGGGATATGAAAATGTATCATTCTTAGGAAAAAAAATCGTAGAAATCATATTAACAAAGGCAGGTGGTTACAACTTGGAGAATGAGATACTATGACAATTTTAAAGTACTTCTAGAAAAAGCAAGTAAAATGCAAGTTTTTTTTTTTTTTTTTGTACCATTGATTTGGATGAGCAAAATCTATTAAAGAATGTATTTTGGGCAAATCCGAAGAGTAGGACATCTTACTAGTTTTTGGAGATGTCGTCACATTTGACACCATATATCTTACCAATAAGCACGATATGCCATTCGCTCCTTTTGTTAGAGTTAATCATTATGACCATTCTATTTTATTAGGATGCGAATTGATTCCACACGAGGATATAGAGATATTTACGTGGTTATTTGAGTTGTGGCTATCATGCATGTTCGGTTCTCCCATTGGTATCATTACAGACCAAGACAAAGTAATGAAAAAGACAATTGAGAATACTTTTCCTACAACCAGGCATCGATGGTATTTGTGGCATATAATGAAGAAAATGCCTTAAAAGTTAGGGGCTTTTAAAGAACATAAAGGTATTATTTCTTTATTGTTTTCTACTGTTTTTTATTCCCCGAGTGCTGCTGTATTTGAGGAAGCTTGGCATGACATGATTACGATATATGATTTATGGGATAAAGATTGGTTAAATGGTTTATATGATGAGCGACATCGTTAGTTTCCATACTATTTAAAAGATTGTTTTTAGGCAGGAATGTCAACAACTCAGCGAAGTGAATGTATGAATGCATTTTTTGATGGGTTTGTTAACTTAAAAACAAATTTGAAGCAGTTTGCAAATTAGTATGAAAATGCATTGAGAAGAAAAGTTTAATTAAAATGGCAAACAAACGCCAAGTGTGATGAGTTCGAAGTTAAAACTATCGCAAGCACGTGGGATGAGGCATATTCAGATCCTATTCAAGTTTCTGTAGGACTCTTACAAGAGCTCGAGTAAAGAAATTAAAAAAAAACGCTTAATGAATTGATTCAAGCAACTTGGGCTTAATCAAATTTGTGGAGGCTCGTTAAAGGAATCGCGCATGATAAATCCATGATCCATGTTCTTGAAGTTTCCAAATAATCACTTCCATGAAATATGAAGTTGACTTGCACATTATAGTGAGAAAATATATTATTTTCCTTTTTCAGATACTTTCCAGTTTCTTGAGGAGGCTATTAGAAAATCAAATCAATTATTTCTATTTTTCTTGCCTAGTTCCCATTTTAATTGATGTAAGACATTTAAGTCAACTAGGATCCTGGTTTGATTTAGATTCTTTCCTATTTACTTAGATTAAGATTTTGATTTGATTTAGATTCTTTCCTATTTGCTTAGATTAGGATTCTGATTTGATTTAGATTATTTCCTATTTGTTTAGATTCAGATTCGATTTGATTTTGGTTTAGGATTTATTTCCGAAAATTCTTATAACCAATCTTATATAATGTACTTGTATCTAATAAATAGAGATCAATTTTGATACAATTAGTGAGAGAGTTAATTTTGTTTTTGTTCTTATACAAACTCTTTGAACTTCTCGGATTTTTGTGGCATTTAAACTCTTAACTTATCAATCAAACCATCCATAGTTGATTGTGGCATCCTCACATACCAAGGTTCGTGCTTTCATTAAGTATTGGGTAGTGATTCCATTCAATTCCTAGTTTAGATTTGATCTTGAGGACTAAATTGGTTAGGATCGCATCAGTTTTTGGAGTTTATCAAAGTTTTTAGTAAAAAGACCATGTATAACATATATGAGATGGAGAAGTAATTTAAAGAGGTGTACACTACTTCTAAGTTTAAAGAATTTTAACAAGAATTAACTACACTAGTGTATTGTGGTATAGTTAATTATATGGGATCAATATTTGAAATCAGTGAATCATATTTACAAGGTAAGAAAAGAAGGTTTGAAGTTGTTTTTGAAAAAGTTGAGTATTAAATTACTTGTATCTATTCAAAGTTTCATTTTAAGGGGATTCTTTGTAGACATGCCCTTGCAATACTGATACATAATAGTGTTGAATTACTTCCAAAAATGTACATTTTATCAAGGTGGAGGAAAGATGTGAGAAGATGCTATGGTAAGGTGAAAGTTAGTTATGGTGTGCAAATTGTATCCATTCAGCAAGAGAGATATGACAAAATATGTACTGCTTTAATTGAGGTTGTAGAAATAACTGCTGATGATGAAAGCAGTTACAAATTTAGGACTGGATTGATAAGGCACTGAAAAATCTGCCCAAGCAAATTCGGTGTGCAAGTGTGAAAACAATTGTTACAAGTGAAGTAAGTTGTAGTAGCAGCAATGTTGACCATATAATCAATGATCCAGTAGCAGCACTTTGTAAAGGACATCCTCCTCGTCTGAGGAAACAATTTGCAATTCATAAGAAACCTGCCCAAAAGAAGAAGACTGCAGAAAAAAAAAGTTTTGTTTAAATACAAAAACTGTTTTCTAATTTCATTCTCTTCTTTTAATTGTTTGTCATTTTTTACAAGATTTACAAAAAGATGTTCCATCATCTTATGAAGTGCCTACTGAAATCTCCACACAGCAGAGCAACGTGGCCATGATAAGTTTGTGAATTTTTAAAGGCCATCCTCCTCGTCTGAGGAAACAATTTGCAATTCATAAGAAACCTGCCCAAAAGAAGAAGACTGCAGAAAAAAAAAAGTTTTGTTTAAATACAAAAACTGTTTTCTAATTTCATTCTCTTCTTTTAATTGTTTGTCATTTTTTACAAGATTTACAAAAAGATGCTCCATCATCTTATGAAGTGCCTACTGAAATCTCCACACAGCAGAGCAATGTGGCCATGATAAGTTTGTGAATTTTTAAACTTCTCTTTTATTTTGAAGATATTTAACTAAGTATCTTTTTTAGCATATATAGACATTACAAGAAGAAAGTATTGTTAATGCAAATCTCAACCTACGGGACTTTAGACTACTATAATGTAAGAATTAAATTCATAAAGAAATTTTAATTTTACATTTTTTTATTTACCTTGGTACTTGTATACCCAACCCAAGTTGGTGTAAATAATATTTATCATCCATTTCCTTACAATTTGCACACAATATTGTCGTCTTAAAATCACAATTTCCTAATGTATACTTATATTTTTAGATTTCTAAAATGTAATATGATGTTTTTAATTTTTTGTGTATTATAGCAACCAGTCCCACGATATGCTTTGCAATCACATTATTCTTCTCTTTCGATGACGTACAAAGGATATGAAAATAGGTATTTCCAACAATTGCTACATTGATAATGTAATGAAGATAACAATCATTATAATTGATATTTGACTTGTATTCTGTTCATATTATTTTCTCTATTATTTCGCTTAGATTTAGCTTAAAACGACTAATTGTAGTGATGAATTAATCATTGCACTATTGCTATTTTTTTCGGATAATTTTTGTTGGTCTGGTGGCTTTTTTGATAATTTTTTATCATATTTCCTAATAATTTTGAACGGCATAAATTATTACAATTTCAACGTGCTTGTACTCATTGTGTGCTATTTTGGCATCAAATAAAGTTTTTATAACAACAATTTGAATCTAACTTCCAATTGAATAAAGTGAAAGAACTTAGAGTCTTATATTTCGAGTGAAAATATTATTATATATGTCTACAAGTTTTCCCAGTAGATAATGCAAATTGAAACAACCTAAAAATAAAACTTGAATATATAACATATATAACAATCACAAGTATTCTAATTAAATCATATCCCCATGTCTATCTCCTTTGAAATTCATCGTCAAACAATCGTCTCTGCACTTCACATTATTGCATATACTCAAGTTCTTTATGAAACAATTGAAATTTAACAGACAAACACTCAATCTCCAATGTCAACTTCATAACCTCCTCCACTAGGAGGTCAATTTTCTCTTCGTTAGATTTACGGTCTTCTGTCCATTAAAAGTTTTTACATCTTCTACATTTCCAAAATTTGTGATTTGGATTCTTTGTAGTACGTGACATTAACAAATCCATTTGGCCACTACATTCGTTACATATTTGTAATGAGTTTTGAGTTTCATTTGTGCGAGATGACATTGTCATTAATAGACTATTTTAACTGCCCAAAAAAAAAGGGAGTATGAAAACACAAAGCACTCTGCAACACTCATATTTTTCACCCAACTCATATTTTTCAGCTAAGAAACATAAAACATTGTCAAAAAAATTAAAATTAAAAAAATGAATAAGATAATTAATTAATCACATGTAGTATTATCACAAGATATCCATGTAAAACTGAGTAATTAGACAATGAAATTAAGAAAATTCAAGTAATTAGACAACAAAATTAAAAAAGAATAATCTAAAATAAAATATTTATGGTCGAAATAAAATCATTAATATTGTATTCATTTATGCCAAGTATCATAGTCATTATGAAATGCATAGATTACAATAATTGTGTGACCATTATGCAATGAAAATATGACCCAGATTAGTATTGTAATTAATATTTTCTTTTACGTTGTCCACCATTAATTTTGTATAATTAATTAGGCCTTTAAGTCACATTAAATGGTAAGAATGAAGTTTATTAATTTCTTTAAAATCTTTTACTTTAGTATACTTTGTGTATTTGAAAGTACAAATCAAAACAGGACTTTAATTTCTCAGAAACAATTTGACTTGAGTACGTTTCACAATATCCAATTTTTATAATTTTTTATTTTATTGAAATTATTTTTTTTTTTGAAAGGAAGTAAACCTATCCATTAATTAACCTGAAATCAGGTACAAGATATCTGCTGGAAATTCATCCAGCCACATTACAGATTCCTTCTTTTGCAATGCCAACTTAGCTAAAGAGTGAGCTATGCCATTACATAATCTAGGAGTGTCGAGCTTTGAAATTTTGGAAATCATTCTTTTTTTCCGAATTTCAAGGATCACCCAAACAATTTCGACATCTTTGCTAATTGTTATTTACAAGTTCAACTAATTCATGGGAATCCGATTCTATCGGTCTGAGATCTTCCTCGACTCTAGCAAACTTGCATTCCCATTCCATAGGCTTACGCCATTGATACATCCGAAAAATCTACTTGTCTTTATACCAGTTGTTTCTTCCAGTCTCTAACCCATTGTCTTTTTTCATCCTTCTTGCATCGACATTAACTTTGACCTTTTGGGGAGGACACCATTGGTTTGTCTTATCATCCTCTTTCCTTGCTTGGAAGTTCTCGAGAGGTTTTACGGAGTTTCTAAAGCTTCCACTATTGACTCACTTGCCGGACTTATTGGATCATCTTTCTCCCTCAAACAACCACTTGTTTCTTGCAGTCCAGATTATCCATAGAAGTCTTCCATCTTGATATCTTTGCTTTTGGTCGGACCTTGGAACATCCGCTTATATCATGAGATTTGCTCTCTACCTGGAATTGAGAGCTTCTTTTCTTAGCCATTTTACAACCCAAAGAAAGCATGAGATATAGTTTCACATTCTTTGCAAATTTGACACATTGGCTCTGACTCTTTCTCTCTTCCAAAGATTTTCCGATGTAGGGAGTATGTTATTGATAGCTCGCCATAAGAAAATCTTTATCTTCTCGAGCACGACCAGCTTCCAAAGGGCACAAGCTCTGAATTAAGACGGTTGATCTGGAAATTTTAATCTCATCGCCACTTGGTATCCACTTTTCACGAATACTTTCTGTCGTAATGCCGGGTCCTCTTTTGATCTCTTAGGAGGGAATTTTAGAATGGCTTCCGATCCTCCGTTGTGAAGGAGTCGTGGATCAACCTCTCCTTCCATCTTTGACCATCGATCAACTCGCCCAGAGTCTACCATTATTCTTGGAGCCGAGAGCAGGCTTGAAAGTTGAAGGTGCAGGCCCAATTGCTGAATACACTTTAACTTTTGGCCATTCCCAACTCTCCATCTAGCTCCATTTTGAATCACTTGCCTCCCAGGGATGCTCCTCGAATAAGCGAAGGCTTTGACCCCGCCTCCGTGAAGTCCACATGCTTGAAATATCTCGCTTTCGTGACTCTAGATAGGAGTTTGGGTTATGGATGATTCTCCATCCCTTATACAAGAGCTTGGTTGAAACTTGATAGGTCTCGAAACCCCATGCCTCCCCTTATCTTTGCTTTGCTCAGCTTCTCCCAGCTCCTCCAGTGAATGCCCTTCTTTTTTCCATCTGTTCCCACGAACTTACTTCCTTTGGATCTCCTCGCACGAATTTTGAACACACTCATAGCAAATGTTGGGACTGCTTGTGCAACAGCCTTAATGAGCACCTCTTTGCCTCCACTCGAGAAAAACTTGTGCTGCCAGCCTTGGATTTTATTTAACACTCTGAGCTTTACATCATTGAAAAAGCTTTTAGACTTCCTTCCTATCATAGACGGCAAGCCTAGATATTTTTCATGGCGAGAAACCACCTGCAGCTGAAAAATGTCCTTTATAGCAGTAGCTCGATCCTCCTATGTGTTTTGGCTAAAGAACATAGAAGATTTGTGGTAGTTAAAATCTGCTCTCTTGTAGCACTCAAAAATGACCTTGAGATGAGAGCAATCCTCTACCGCTGCTCTGACAAAAATTAGGCTGTCATCGGCAAATAACAAGTGGGAGACTGAGACCTCTTTTCCAAAACGAAGCCCCTGGATAAGCTTTTGCTGCTCCGCCTGAGCGAGCAAATTTGAAAACACCTCTGCGCATATAATGAATAGATAAGGGGAGAGTGGGCACCCCTGCCTTAGCCCTCTTTGAGGCTTAATCATTCCGGAAACTACTCCATTTATCACAATAGAAAAAGAGGTGTTGATACAATTCAAAATCAAATCCACCAAATTACTAGAGAAACCTAGCTTCAACATGGTGTGCTTTAAAAAACTCTACTCCACTCTATCGTAGGCCTTGCTTAAGTCTAACTTTAAGAGGCCCATGTTTTTCCACTTTCTATGTCTTATGTCGTATCCCACAATGATATTATCGGTGATCATCCTATTGGGGATGAAAGCACTTTGAGATGGGGAAATTACATGGTTAAGCATATCTTTTAGCCTATTTGCAATTGTTTTAGCTATGACTCTATAAATAACATTGCAAAGGCTTATCGGCTGAAATCGATCCTCTCGGGCTTTGGAATCTTTGGAATCAAAACAATGTGAGTGTGATTTAATGGGAGATTATACCTTTATCATTCGGGATGTAGAGGTGGAGATAACACTTGACTTTGATTTCCAATGCTTAAGAAAAGCAACATCGGGGGGCCTGTTCGAAAAGAGTTGTCACTTCTTCAGTAAAAGGCCTATCTTGTTCATTTACGCACTCACCGTGGCTTTAAGCTGATTTGTTCTCTGTTGGATTTGAAGATGTAAACAACTTTGTAAAGTATTAGGTGGAATTCCTTTTCAATCTCGACCCCATCGTTAGTCCAGCCCTCCTCTTGGTAAAAAATGCCCCAAATCTGGTTCATTTTTTTCCGCGACGAAGCTTTGAGGTGAAAATATTTCGTGTTTTGTCCTTCCTTTGCCAATCGGCGGGATCTTCTTCCAAACCTCTTCATAAAAAACCTTTCAATCTCGATCTTGATGCTTTTGAGTTCGTTCACCTTGAAAATGTTGATAATTGAGCTTCGTATCAGAGCTTTTTCTTTAGCCTCTTTTCCTTTCATTGTTGAATTCGCCTTGCTCCGTGCCACTTGCCATTGAGTAATTTTTACGAAAAAAGATTGCATAGGATCCCCATCGTACCCATTGCCTCCAGATTCTTCCTCCAATATACACTCTTCATAATGGCTCCGCGTATCTTCATAAGTGAACCCTTGGCTTAGTTTTCTTTTAAAAGAGAACCTTTTTGGTCTTGCATTTCATGATAGGGCTATGATCGAGAACCCCAAGAGATTAAATTTGAAACCATCAGATCAAAAGAACTACTCCAGGTCCTCACTCCCAGAAATCTATCAAGCCTTTCTTCAACATTGCCCAAACCTCACCGACCGGGTAAAGGGTATCCACCCTCAAGTCCATTAGCCTCTGGTCATTTACACTCGAAACTACATTATCATATTCAAGTTCCTTCTCTACGATTTCTTTTAAATCCGAATTTCATTGAAATCCAAGCAAAGCCATGGAAGAGTGAACAAACCCGCCAACCTCCTTAGAAGTGTCCGTGTGTGTCGTTTGTGCCCTACACCCCAAGTACATCCATTTCATCCCTCGCTCCTTGAACTATTCTATGTGGTGATTCTTTATGCGAGGCAATGGCTACATTCACGTCATAACATTGCTAGACCACTCCCATACCATTCCTACTTACATTAAAACAATTATCGAAACCAACACTTTACTCTTATCCGTCATTTGCCCTTGTTTCGCATACAAAAAGAATTTGCGGCCTGTGCTCTTGGAGAATATCCCTTAATGCAAGAAACGTCCGAGTATTCCCCAAACCTCGGACGTTCCAACTTATTATTTTCATTGTTGTCGGTGGATTCCACCGATATCAATCTCGCCTCCCTTCCTACTTCCATTCTTTGCTTTCTTCCCACGGCTCACTGTCTTTGAAGGATCCTCGATAACTCTGCATAATGTGTTCGTGCTTGGACTTGAGAGCTTCAGCTTTTTATTTTTTGGGCTAAAAGCTATTTTTTCAATTAGCCCTCTTAGCATTTTCGAAGCTTTGGAGTTTCTGAATCTTGAGCCCCCGGGCTGGTTTTCCATCTTCCATTTAAATTGGGCTTTTGGAAAAGACCCATTATCCACAACCTCTTCAACTAAACTCATTTGGGTTGATGCAAGTTGATGTGTCTCTCGGCCCGTTTGAGAATTTTGAGAATTTTGGTTCCCTTCCTTTCCCTCCACATTTTTATTTCCACTCATAATTCCCGCCATTTGACCCATATTTTCAGGCTTTTCACCCAACTCGACTGCAACAAGCTGATTTTCCCTGCTGATTTGATCTCGTCTCGATTGTGTCCCTTGAGGCATTAATGAGTTGTCAGCTTCCGCTTCTATGTGTCTGAATCTCATTAAATGACTATTGGCCACATCTTTGCCTTGCCCTGCCCCTGACCCGTTTTCTTCTGTCGGGTTTGGTTGTTGGTGGTGGTGGGTCTCTGTGTTTTTTGATCTTCGGTACTCCTTTCTATCCTTGTCTTTGCTCTTCTGGAACCTCATACGATCAGCTAACGGGACTGCCTTTAGCCATGCCCCGTAAGCCAAACTCTCTTTTGGTTGGCCCGCGCTCTCTGGCCCGATGCCCGAATAAAATAACAGCTTCTCATAAACCACACCCACCACTATCTCTTCTCTGTTTTCTTGTTGAATTCTAAGGACCTTTTTCAGCCTTTTTGTGTTGTCTATTGAGATTCTGACACGTATATATTCCCCAAAACAATCTCCTGTTTCATCGGTGGCTCATCTTCCACTCTCCCGATCTTTGAGCCCATTTCAGATTGTATTAATGTGCATGCACACGAGGCACATGTGTAGTTGAACCCGAAAGAGACATGTGAGAAGGGTTGTCTGCGACATTTCCTATCCCTCTAGGTTCCTCCAAGACAATAAGGGCTCGATCCGAAATGCCACGGCCTCCCATTAGCACTCTCGCTTTATCTTCTTGAATAGAATTTGAACATGAAAATTTTTTTGTAAGCTTTCTACCAATTCCACTGGACGCCATGCTTGTTGGAGAGCAGCTTTGACTCCTTCATGGCTGATACCTCTCGTGGAAAGGATTTTCCCCACCAAGCAACCTGCTGCAATTTTTTCCCCTTTTGCCATAACAAACCCCCCTTGCTTTAAAGTAAGAGTACAAGATCTCACCATCCTCCCCTTTTGACTTCCTTCTTACAAACTCAATAAAAGGGTCTATAAAGATCAATAAAAAGAACAAGAAACAGAGCCATAATGACGCTCACCTACTGAGCATCTTTCCGGATTCCACAAATCCGATTCTAGCTCCCATTTGGTGTTTTCTCGTCAGAGAGAAAAAGCACACAAAGAGAGAAAAAAAATAGTAATAACTGATTGGACGATAGAATTAAGTAATTAAGGACTATTTTATTGAAATTATAGGTGCTACATTTGCTAGCCATCTTTCTAAACAAAATCTGGAGTTCAATTCTAGCACACATACTAACTCTCAAAATTACTAGAATACAGCAAATCATCTGAACTAAAATTTAGCAATTTTCACATAGTAATTTTCACAACAATTCTATATTACTTTGAACCAAAATCCAACAGTTTTCAAAGCAATTTCCACACAATTAATTTTCCAAAAAAAATTCATCTTTATCATCAAACAATTACCACCAAACAATGATCTGAAACCCACTTGAATTCACAAATTAATCCAAGAATGCACAAAAATAAAATTTATCATTTGCTTTAATCACTTACCGTAAAATGAGTGGCGGTTGGGTTACGCTCCGAATCTAAACCTGGCGGCTTACGTGTTTGGTAGTCGAAGAGAGTGAAGAAGCATGATGGTGAGCTAGAGTGAGAGCGTGATTGGGAGCCAAAAGAGATGAAAGTCGAGAGAGAAAGGAGAGAGAGAGAAAGTGAGAGGAGAGTGATGGAGTGATGGGATTCCATGGATATGGGTTGTCTTTTGTCATTTCTCATTTTTTATATTTTTAATAAAAATTATTCAATGACAAGAGAGAGATCAGCATGTTCGCTTTCTCTTGTCATTCTTGATATTTTGCCCGACTTTTTTTATTTTTGGACAAATTAATCCTTTACTTTAAATACTAAACTATTAATATTAGTAATTAAATATAATTTAATGTCAATAATAAACTCTTGTCAACTTATAAACCATTATTTTTTTTAATGTCACTCATCTTGTCAACTTATAAACGATTATTTTTTTTAATGTCACTCATTTTTTAATGTCACTCATTTTTAAATATATGTATGTATGTATGTATGCATATATAGGTTATATTTTGTAGAGCATAACCTTATAAATTTTAAATACTTCTAAATTTTGACCCAAAAAAATCAAAATAGCAATATGCAAAAAATGAGTATATCAAAACAATAAAAGCCTAAAATGAGTTATAAATTCCATAAATAATAGCAAGCTTAAAACGAGTGCATCAAAACAACAATAGACCTAACATAAGTCATCAAAAGAGTAATAAGCCTAAAATTATTTAAATTCACCGCTAAGTAAAAGTTTAACCACGCTTCTTGCTCCTCATTACAAAAACTATAAAAAAAACATTGAATGCAGAATTATCGCAAGCAATTAAAGCAGTGGCTCTAAGGCATTCTACTTTTTTAAGACTACTAATCTTATTTAACTCATTACTCAATCCTACTTGTTTGTCATTAATTTCTTAACCTAGAGCTTGACTCAAGCAAATAGAAGCTTCTTTCATTTCCATGACAAAAAAGAGTTGTTAGCTCTTTAAATGACATTTGACTCTCTTTGAATCTTCACTTTCTTCTTTTTCTTGATGAGCTATTTCGCTTATCAGGCGTTCTTTGGGGCATTTGAAATAGATATACTATCATCTAGATCATATTGCACACTTTCAAAATTCAAACTCTCTCCTTCAAACTCTCTCCTTCAACGCCTTGCTCACTCATTTCCTCTCAATTTTCTCTCGTGGGTCTCTGATTTTATCCAATAATGATCTTTACCATAAATCAAACACAAATCCTCTCATACAATGGGAATGCTTTATGCTTGAAATTTACGCCTCTTTATGACTCTGCAATTATTTAAATACATCAAACTTGTGATGACAATCTACAACAAATAATAATTAAGTTAAAATCAGAATCACTTATTTCTACCAATTTCCAACTGGTGCATTTCCAAGCACTCCTCTTTTACTTCATAGTCCACATATTTGTGCATAAGGATAAGCAATTCAAATCCTTTCTTCCTTTTTTTAACTCATGCACACAATACATAGTCATTTCTCAGTGACAACATTTGATACCAAATATTTAAATTCACATGCAAAAATTTCTCATATTACATCCAATGATTACAATAATGCAACATCTCATGTATAGTTCACATTAATTAAACAATGATAATCAATTCAAAGAAAAGTAAAAAAAAAAACTCTCTAACAAAAGACTCCAGCTATACAGATTGCAAATACACAACATATTAACAAATATAAAAAAACTTAAAAATATATCTAAAAAACAAAAAACCGTGATATAAACAATTCAAAGTAATTAAAAAAACCTAAGTATAAGCATCCTACATTGCCTTCTCTGCAGTCACAATTTTCTTGTCTGGATCCCAACCAAAGCTACTGCATTTTGGTCCAATTAACATCTCATGTACAGTTTGAAATTGCATCTTTAACGTCTTTATGAAATATGTGGCTTAGCTTTTATACCACATCCAGGAAATTTTGTGTGCAAAGCAGTCTCAAGAACCTTCAAGTAGGCACTTCTGAAACTGTATCCCATCATAATACAAATCCAAAGTTAGTTCACGAGTATTATATCTTCATCTTTGCTCTAAATCTTGATAAAATTAGACATTAGTTAGAAATCCAAAGAGCAAGAAGCAAAGCATGCACACAAGAAGATAATTTAAAACTACTAGACAATTTAAAACCATTATCCTCTGCCAAATCTTGCTTCATAAGAGTTAGGACCAATCAAATAATTATACACCAGAAGAGATGATGGCATAAAAATTTTGCTACAACATAGTGCATGATCTGAAGAAAGACTAATGGTTAAATAAGACTATCTAAGTCTTAGTTATTCAGCATAATTACCATTTCAACTAGGTAATAAAGACATTCTATAAAACTATTTCAGCTCAACCTTAGCTATAAATTTGGAATATTTTTATCATCAACAAGTTAAAAATAAGCCCTAGCAAGCAAGTTACATAAGCTACAAAACAATAAATTCTAAAGAGCATTCCTAGCGACAACTAAAGCGGAAATCTCCATGCATTACCTCACTATGAAGATTCAATCACGAGAGGAATCTCGCAACTCGTCTTGATGCTTGAATAAGGGAGGCACCTTTCAGGAGCACCTAGGTACCGAGAACTACCGCCATTCGGTTGAAGAAAGTCTCAATATCTTTATTAAACGGATCCATACCCATCACCGTGCATAATGAACAAGAAAAGTCAACAAATAAGCATAAAAACCACATATAAAAAGCACAATAGGAACATGAGATATGAAAACTAAAAGTGTCATGATGGTGGGTACCCCACTGATGATGGATGCCCCAAGTAAAACCATGAAAACCGTGAATCACCAAGAAGATGGAAGACTCTCATCAATTAGTCACTCACTATCCAGATTCAACACATCATGTCACTTTGTAAAACCTCTATAAAGTCACCACTTTTCTTCTCACCTCATGGACGGGCATGTTCCTTTGGTCTAAGTGATATCTACAAGGTCTCGAGCCCCAATGAGAGGAAAGATGTATATGGGAAATCGAAATAAAATAAAAAGAGAAAAAAAACACATATTATCCTTGTTAAAGAGTTCTAGACTTGCATATCCTCACCTTTAGTTGGGTATCCTCCCCACTCACCATCGCCATACAAATCAAGTGCTTGTAACCCTTTTTTCAAGATGGGATCCGTGGTCACTAGATTACCACGAACCCCCAAGTAGCAAAATAAGTAGTGGATGAGTTTCTTTTAACCGATAGAGTCCCTCAACTCTCTATAAGAAATGTCTTGCCCAAACACCTCTAACCACACTCGAGGTCGTAAGTAACCTCCAACCAAGCATGGATAACCTACTGGGGCAATTTTCATGTCACTAATCATCTTCCTAAAAAAGTTTAAAGGGTAAACGAAGACCCAAATTGAAAAGATCGATGTGTGCCATATGTGTCGGATGGTGAACGCCGCCTTTACCTAACGCAGAAGGTATATTGTATTTAACTCTAATCTTATTTAGGTCATCAAGGGTAGCCCTCCTACCCCCAATGAGTGAGGCTTACAAGATTGAGGCAGAGAGATCTATGAATAGCAATGTTTTGGGATTTTTGGCTCGGTTTTCTACAGGTTGGTTTAATTGGTTGCTTGTAGATTTAGATCTACGGTTAGTCGAACAACCTATAACTAACACCACCTGGAAGGGCACCATCATCATCATTGATCAACACATGAGGATCGACTCATAATAAAGGGTGTCCCCACCTCAATTACACTCTTTCACCCTAATACTTTTTTCCCATCTTGTTTTCTTAAAACACAATACACAAATAAAAGAGGAAATCTCCACATCAAAACCCACAAACCTGAACTCATCCATAAAAAATATACACCAAAATCCACAAAAAAAAGTATTTTACAAACTCGAAAAACTCCACAATATATCTTCCGAAATAAGCCTGAAGGGAAAAGTACATGAAGTTCCCTAAATTAATGGTCATAGTCAAAAATTAGATCTAAGTGGATATGACTACAATCAAAAATAAAAGCAAAAGTCAAAACAAAATTCCGGGAAAAACTCCACAACAAGTGTATATGCTAAAAAAAATGTAAAAAAAAAAAAAAGGAAAAGAGAGACGACAAGGGAGGTCAACCAGCCGAACCAACACACCAGATGCCACCGAATCGCCGCCTTTACGCCATCGCGACATCGCTAGATCCGAGACACCATCGCCGAACCGCCACCAATATATTTAACACCGCCAGATCTCGACTTGTCAGAATAATGAAGATCTTCGCCAGATACCGTGGTGTAAAGACCGACCGAGAAAAAAAAGAAAAGGAGAAAGAAAAAAGAAAAGAGAAAAGGAGAAAGAGAAAGAAAAAAGAAAAACGGGAAAATAAGAATGGGACAAGAAGAAAAGAAAGAAAGGATGTTTAGCAAAATGGGGAGATAAAAGGAAGAAGATGAATGAGTGTGGTAGGCACACTCATCTATGCCATGGAAGAGAGGAGTCTAGGGATTTCAAAAATAAGTAAGGAAAGTAAAAAATGGAAAATAAAGCAAAAAAGAGAAC
Organism: Citrus cavaleriei; assembly: GCA_030448925.1. Lineage (NCBI taxonomy): Eukaryota > Viridiplantae > Streptophyta > Magnoliopsida > Sapindales > Rutaceae > Citrus > Citrus cavaleriei. The sequence continues at coordinate 34,656 of JAUJEN010000534.1, read as the reverse complement.
CATGAAGAGGTGGATGAGAAACATGACATTAAAGAAGGGACTTGACTTGTTTCAAAATTCAAAAGCCTAGGAAAGAGATAACATTAATGTGAGAACAATTTAACCCGCCTACTTTTGTCAATTGAGTTAGAAACACCATGTGTCATAAAAGCAAAAAAAAAAAGAATAGATTCCTTTTACTCCTACGTGGATGTAGTCAACTAAGGGAGCTAGACGAGGTAACCTCTTTATTTAATGTGAAGTGGGCCGAATATCGCCACGTAATTTACAATTCCTCAATGAGTTTCTTTTACCTCAACTATTTTCGCCAAAAAAATTAGGGATGTTGTTTGAGGAAAAACAAGACTAAATAAAATGTATGGATTTCTCAAAATCTTTGTTTTAAGTGTCTTATAGCTCACTTCATTGATTATAATTGAAGATTGCAAAGAAAATATTGAATTTTGTCAATTGCTGACCACTGAAGGTGAAACAATCGATAGGCAAATCGAGACATGTCTATTAGATTAGGTATGTGAGAGTTATTATTGTAACAAATGATAATGTTTTAACGATGTTGTTCATATTTGTCAAAAGTTGTAAACAATTGGAATGGTGCAATCTTGGGGAGTTAAAATATGCATTTGAGGTGTAATGCACATATATTAAACCTTATTGCAGAGGGGTTAAAAGAGATTGAGTCCATTCTTTAAAATTGCAATGTTGTAAGATTTGTTAGATCCTCACCCTCTAGGCCACAAAATTGTTAGATCCTCACCCTCTAGGCCACAAAATTTTAAGGCATATGATGAGTGAGAGAAATTTTATTTAAATAAGTTGTTGTGTCTAGATGTTGTGATTAGATGGAATTTCACTTATTTCATGTTAGAGGCTACAGAAAAATATCAAAAAGTATTTGATCGATTAGAGCTTCATAATGCATAATATGTTCGCGAGTTTTGTTTGAGCGAACCAAAAATGTGTCCTTCTTCAATTGATTGGGAATATTCTCGTTACTTCATTAAAATTTTGAAGGTTTTTTTATGATGCCACTTCGACACTTCTTGGTTCTTTGTATGTGACATTCAATACTTTTTTACATCAATTATGTTTGATTTGTACACAATTACAAGCTTGGAGGGATAGTAAGGATTTATTTTTGAAGATAATGGCTGAAAATACGAAAAAGAAGTATGATAAGTATAACGGAAATTACAAATCAGTCAACCCTTATCTGTTTGTTTTTATGTTGCTTGATCCTTGGCATAATGAACGTTTTTTGAGATATTGTTTTGTAGTATTGTTTGGTGAATTTAAAGCTAACGAGTTAGCTGTCAAAGTGTGGAATAATTTAAGTAGTTTGTATGATGAATACAGATTGCTTTATTGTGATGATGTGGAAGTAATGGAAGTTGTGAATGATAAAAAGGAGTTAGAGGTTGATAATGAGGTTGATGCTAGGCTAATGTTTGATTCAGGTTATATAAAGATTTTAAAAGACAATATTTCTATAAAGTGTAAAACGTAGATCTTTACTTGACAGAATTATATGAGAACCCAGAAAATGAAAGTTTTGAAATATTAGATTGGTGGAAGATTAATTCTTCCAAATGTCCAATTTCGTCTTATTATGCTCGAGATATATTGGTCATGCATGTCTCCACTGTGGTATCTGAGTCAGCATTTAGCATTGGTGGTCGTGTTCTTGATCCACATCGTTGCTCACTCTCTACAAGGACAGTAAAGGCACTGATTTGCACACAAAATTGGTTACGCTCAACTCCGATAAACCTTGATGAAGCAATAGATGAGATTGAATATATCAAGACAGGTAAAATGTAACAACTTAACTTTAATTGTGTATGTTGATTATTATTTGACTTTATATTATTATTCTATTTTTTTTAAATTGACATTTTTCTTTTGTGTTACATGTACAGAGATTTTGGGAGCTGATAAGAATATATTTGATGAAGCTTCACAATATTTGATGGGATGGTGTAAGGGTAAATATTTATTATATTTTTTATTAAATAAAAGTTTTTATTTGTTATTTATTTGAATTATATGTATTTTGTTCAGATTAAAGTACGAAATACATTTTTTTTAAAATGTATTATTGTAACTTTATTTGAACAATTAATTTTGATGTGTTATATTTTGAAACTTTAAATGTATTATTCTATCTTTATTTGAATAATTAGTTTCGAGGTGTGTTGAATTTTGAAATTTCTAATGCATTATTTTAGCTTTATTTAAATAACTAATTTATTTAAATCTTATTCAATTTTGAATTTGATTAGTAGTAAAATTATTTTTATATTAGATTTTTTTATTTTATTAGTTCGTGGATCTGACAAAATAAAAAATTTATAATCCACAAACCAATCCATAAAATGATGAATCGGATATGAATTAGGTCAAATCCGCATCCAATCCAAATCCATACTTTAATAATAAAGTATTTAATTTTTTAATAATAAAGTATTTCCTTCTGGTATCAGAGCCAAGGGAAGGTTTGTGTAAAGCAGTTTTGAATTTCGTGTTTAAAATCTTGTGTTTTAATTTGAAGTTTTGTTTTTGTGGTGAATTTTTACTGGTAGTAAGTCCCGTCCAAGGATAAGTTTTCCGTTTAGGGCTGTAAAACCATACCTGTAGCCATTTTGACCAAACCAAAGTTTGAACATAGGGTTCTAACCATGAATCCTCTTCACTGTCGTACATCGTCCTTTTCTAGCTCTTCTTCCGGGAAGACTAGTGATTCAAAGCATGTTGTAAGTTCAGAAGAATTTGTTATTGAGAACTTTGATAAAGCAATTGATTGTTGGGAACTTCCTAAGATTTCTAAAGAAAAGATTTATAAAACAAAAAAGCTTGATTTCTTGAAAAATGATTATGTTATAAAAACTGAAGAACGTGATATAACACTTTCAAAGCCTTTTGAAACAATTCATTTGTTTTCAGAAAAATCTTTACACAAGTTAAAAGAAAAGAATTTTAATTACATTCACATCGGTTTAATCCAAATAGGAATAAAGCCCTTAACCAAAGAAGGCTTGGATACTTCTATCCTTGCTGTTCTTAGAGATGGTCGATTCATCTCTTTTGATGATTCTCTGCTAAGTAGCATTGAATCTAGCTTATGTAAAGGTCCCATTTCATTCGATTTTTATCCAAACATAACATTGTCTCTTAAAGACAAAAACATTTTGAAAAGCATGATTTTACAAATCAAAACGCACAATTATCATATGATTGAGGGATCTATCCCAATTGCATTGATTTTTAAAATCTCATACAAAGCTATGATTACGCCTTTCAAGATTAACATAAATTCCCAAAAGAGATTGAAACTCTTCTCTTATCGACCTAGAGCTAACACTGTCATTCCAAAACCAATCCAATGGAAAGATGTCAATCTTCCCGAAGAATGGATTCTTGAAGGAGCCGCTCCACCAGCGATTCCAAAACAACTTGAGCCCAATACAGAGTTACAAAATGTGACTCAGTATTCTGATGGTAAAGTCAAATTATCATTTAGGAGATCTAATTCATCCAGATTCTCCGATAAAGCATCATGCTCAAGCATTCCTTCAATGGAAAGGAAATTTACAAAAATTCCTTCTGTTATAAATCTACCTTTTCAGAGTCAACCTAGGTTTTCCACTTCGGATTTACCTAGTTCTTCTATTAGTTCTGTTGACTATACTACAAAGGTACCACATCCCATTTACATTAGCAGTCAACATGAACAAAGACAGGAAGAGAAAGAACCTTCTCCTCCAACATCTCCTACATTCTCTGCTGTCACAGAAAATGTTTTAAATGTCATTGAAAAGCATTTTGAATTAGATAAAACCATCCTGCATAATGATTTTTATTCAAATGATAATAAAGAAAAAAGACTTTGGTTTTTTGAACATTTTTTAAATCAAAGGAAGGAAATCCAACAAACTTACTATGAATTTGTTAATCTTCATCAAGTTCATATATTGTTTTTTGATTGGTTCGAATTATACTCTTCTCAAAACAACATTTCCTATCCTTTCAAAGAGTCAAACCCTATTACTATCAGGAAGAAAACCACGGAGTGGAAACTCTTCGACAGTAATAGAACTATCGATTCTGAGCATCCCCCTCTTCGGAGTGTAACCATAGATCATGGTGAACCTCCTGTAGAAGTCAGAGCTTCACCTTACAAAATTCCAAAGCCAAATGACCCTGAAGTCAATTTAAGTAGTATTATTCAACAGAACAATTTCTGTAATACTAACTTAAATACTATAGGAAAACAGTTGACTAGATTGGAAAACCAATTTCAAATACCAACCATATTTCTCCTAGTCCAAAACCTGTTCCATTAAAATCAGATTCTGATAAAAAGCTTAAAGAACCTATTTTCAAACCTTTTCAGGTTTCGAAAACTAGTCAGAAGCTTGTCCAAGATTCAAAGTCTGATTTTGCCAAAGCCATTCGAGAACAACTAGATAGGATAGAAGCTGCTTCTTCCTCATCTAGCAAAGTTCAAATAGCTCCTGATACTCCTCAATCCAGCAAGATTGATACTCCTCAGTTGAGTAGAATTGGAGTACTCGACCAAGACCAGGCTTCTATTGCCCTTTCTGACTTAGAAGCTTTTACAGAAGAACCTATTCCTAAAGCCAACAAAATTCATTGGGATTTGGCACTCCCTACTTCCAAATCTCCACCAGATTTGACCATGTGCCAGCATTAAACTGCGTTATAATGCATCCTCCGCCTACATGAGTGGAATATCATGAATGTCCTGAATACAACATTTTAGGTGTATCAGAAAGAATGACCATGGCAAATGCTTATAAAACCCAACAGAACTTCTCGACGAGCCATAGTAAATCTTGATCACGGTTTTACCGGTCACTTAAAGGACGGATCATCTTCACTAATGCAATTAGACATCTTAAATGCCATTCGATGAGAACGGTGCCCCATTCTTCGATGCACTCAATAATCCAATTCAGATCTACCTCGATATTGACTATTTCTCCATTTTATAGTGACCCTTCACCAGACAAAATGTTGAGTTACTACACAACTCGAGTAGGAAACTTAGTGATTTTAATGATTACAAAACCACCTTTCTTTAACTCTTCCTATGGATGATGCAAATCATGTAACTTGGAAGGAAAAATTCCTTGCAGGTTTACCTACCCTTTTAGGAGAAAAGGTAAGAAATTCTATCAAAGCCCTTTTTGATAATCGTATTCCTTATGACGAACTCACTTATGGTGAATTAGTCAGTTTTGTCAACAAAGAAGGTTTAAAGATCTCACAAGACTCAAACTTCGTAAACGCTTAAAACAAGAGCTTAGGCAATCTAAGCAAGAATTAGGCGGGTTCTGCAAGCAATTCAACTATGACCCCTTTAAAACTTCCACTTCTAAAGACTGTAATGGTAAGTGCTCTTCCAAACCTTACAAAAAACATTACAGGTCTAAAAGCCATAAGAAACCCTTTCATGATTTTAGGAAACTCCCTTATAAGAAACCTTCGCGGCCTTATAAGAAACATAGTTTCTCTAAAAAGAAAGAGTTTAAAGCCAAACCTAAAACCCCTTTCAATTTTAAAGATGCTACTTGTTTCAAATGTGGTATGAAAGGTCACATCAGACGCTTTTGTAAAATGCAGGAGACCTATGAGGAGGAAATCCTTTCCAAAATAGCCCTCTTCCGGGTCTTGATTCGAGTCTTCCAGGGCTATGTATTTAATCTCTCCAAGTTTATGAACTATTCGATTCAGATAACTCTGCATCTAGCAATAGTGATTCTGATTCGGATAATTCCTATTTAAAGAAAATCAATGTTTTGACTAAAGACCAAGAGATTTTTCTTGAACTTGTAAAGCACATTTCGGATCCAAATCTTCAAAAGGAATATCTTGATAAACTTTTAAAAACCATGGATTCGAACAATACAGAAGCTTCTTCTTCTAAAATCCCTATTGTTAAAAAGAATTCTTATGATTTAACTGAGATTTTAGATAAAAAGAAAACAAAGAAGTTTATCCCTAATATCCAAGATCTTCAAAAAGAGATTAAGGATATTAAACTTGAGATCAGGGATTTAAAAGAAAAACAAAAATCTGATTCTGCAACTATTCAACTCCTTTTACAAAATCAGTTGCAAAATACTTCCGATAAGGAGGTTGAATCAGACGATAATGATGTTGAGCAAAAGATTGATAATATTGAGTCAATTCCTACTGATTTTTTGTTTGTCTTAAAGCAAATCACCACCAGAAAGTATTTGATTAAGATTACCTTAATTCTTTCAAATGATTTTGCGATGGATGCCATTGCTCTTTTTGATACTGGTGCTCATTTAAATTGTATTCGTGAGGACATTGTCCCAAAAAGATTTCATGAGAAAACTAATGAAAGACTTTCTGCTGCAAACAATTCAAAGCTAAGAGTAAACTCCAAAGTTGAAGCATCTATTTATAATGACAAAATTGAGTTTAAAACTTCTTTTGTTCTTACGAATGATATTCACCATGCCATCATTTTAGGAACACCTTTTATAAATTTGATAACCCCACATGCTGTCAATTATGATGGTATATATTTCAAAGCAAAATCTAAAGAACTTGTTTTTTCATTTATTGAAAAACCTAAGACCCGGAACCTTAATATTGTTAAAGCTTGCTCGGTTTTTCAAAACAAAATCAATGCCATTGTAAAGTCAAAACAAGATGATTTGTTTTACTTACAAAAAGAATTAAATTTTCAGAGGATTGAGAGTCAATTACGTAATGATTCTATACAAAGGAAAATTTCTGATTTCAAAAGCCTTATTGAAAAAGAAATTTGTTCTGATTTACCAACTGCGTTTTGGAATAGGAAACAACATTTGGTAGATTTACCATATGAAAGTTCTTTTGATGAAAAGCAAATACCTACTAAAGCCCGTCCAATCCAAATGAATTCGGATTTGGAACAACATTGTAAAGAAGAAATAAATGATCTTATTTCCAAAGGTTTTATTGTAAAATCCAGGTCACCTTGGTCTTGTGCCGCTTTTTATGTCAATAAAAATTCCGAGATTGAAAGAGGTGTACCTAGACTTGTGATAAACTACAAACCTTTAAATAAAGCCTTGAAATGGATTAGGTACCCCATACCTAATAAGAAAGACTTGCTCCAAAAACTCTGCTCGGCCTTCATTTTTTCCAAGTTTGATATGAAGTCGGGTTTTTGGCAAATTCAAATTCATCCTAAAGACCGTTACAAAACAAATACATCGTCTTTTGGCCAATATGAATGGACAAGAATGCCGTTTGAAAATGCACTCGTAATTTCAAAGAATTATGAATGATATTTACAATCCCTACCGAGTTTTGCATTGTTTATATGATGATGTTTTGATTTTTCTCAAAGTATTGATCAACATTTCAAACATTTAAAGACTTTTTATCTTGCTACAAAAAAGATTAGCTTTTCCACAAAGATTTCATTGTTTCAAACAAAAATCAGTTTCGTCATCATATTTCCAAAGGAACCATTACTCCTATTGAAAGATCTCTTTGTTCATGGATAAATTCCTGCACAAAATTTTAGATAAAACCCAACTACAAAGATTTCTTAGTTTAAATTATGTTCTTGATTTACCAACATCAGTGATGTCAAAACCTTTGCATGATAGTTAAAAAGAATCGTTGCATGGTCAAGAGCATACCAAAGTTGTTAGATTAATAAAAACCGTTAAAAGATTCCATGTTTATATCTTTGCAAATCGATTTCTAAAATTGTCTAAACCGATGCATCGATTTAGGATAATGGAGGTATTTTAAAACAGAAAGAAAATGATAAAGAATGATAAGACAATATGTTTCAACCGAACGATTGTCGAAAAATTATTCTACTATAAAAAAGAAATTCTTTCATTGTTTTATGCATTACTAAATTCAAAGTGATTTGTTAAATCAAAAATTTTTACTTAGAATTGATTGCAAAACATGTTTTAGAAAAGGATGTTCATAACATTGCATCAAAACAGATTTTTGCACGTTGGCAAGCTATTCTCAGTGTTTTTGATTTTGACATAGAATTTATTAAAGGTGATAAAAATTCTGTTCCTGATTTTCTAACTCGGGAATTTCTTCAAAACAGGTAATGGCACCAAAGAAAAGAGACAAATGAAAAGCACCTCTTAAAGACACTGTTTCCAAAGAACCTCATGCAACCCCTTCTAAAGACAAACTCCTTTCCTCAGCCATGCCAATTAAATCTTGGATTGAATTGGTTGAAGAACATGAAGCCAAATACAAATCCATTTCCTCTGAAGACCAAGTAAAGCAATGGATGAGTTCCATTACAAAATCACCTGAGCTTATGATAGCCCTACAAAGTTTTTCCCAAAACCAACCTAAAGAGGACGAGAAACCCACTTCCAAAGATATCTCAAAACCTTCCTCTCAAAACATTGTTGTTTCTGGTGAGAGCTCATCCTCCCAAATTGTGCTCTCTCAGCCAACACCTTCAAAGAAAACCTCCGATTGGTTTGATAAGACCCATTTTCAAAACATTATTTCAATGGAAGATGGATTTTACCATTCTGATCCTTTTCAAAGTATTTCAAAGTTTTTTCCCCAAGGCTGGTTTTTCAAACCATGGGATTTGACAAAACCCCAGTCTTACTATCAAAGCATTTTGGAAATTACTGATTCAGTAAAATTCAAACATTTCTTTTTAAGTAAAACCCATTCTGAGCCGGCCTATTCTACGGCCACAATTTTAAAAGTTTTGAGCCCTAACCAGTGGGGTGATCTGCTCCACAATTTTAAAACTTTCCCTCTTGATTTTGAGACCCGTTTACCACACTGTCGGTCTTTCTCCTACTGGGATTACCAACAGGCCTGGTATAACACCTTCTTCATACAAAACCCTAAAAAATCCCATTCCTGGTTATTTTTCTTTAATTCAAAAATAACCGTCCAAAGCCTGCCGAACTGGTTTCACCATTGGTGGAATTATTTTGGTCCGACCTCTGAGATCCTTACCCAAAATGCCCTACAATGCCTAAACCTTTTCAAAGCCAACTACAAACCTACTGAGTCTGAGAAAAGGTTTCCTCTTTTTCTTTGCTTCTGTACCAATTTCTTCCTCCCATGGGTCTGGATGTGGAGTCTTCGACATCACACACAAGATTCCCATTTTATACTACAAAGAACCTTTAGAATCAAATGGTGGTCAAAGTTTGATGAACAGACCAAATTGACTACTAGCCTCATACAAAACTGGCTTTCTGATAAAGGCCATCTTTAACCAGCCATTAAAGACATTAAAGCCCAAGGCACTTTTCTTACACAAAAATCCAAAGCCCAAGCCCTCCTCGCAAGTGCCAAAACAGAAGATGAATATTTCAAAGCCATGGAACAGCTCCTCGCCTCTCGGTCCAAGTCCTCAGTAGCAGATTCCTCTGATGATGAAGACGACGACGATGAGCCAACCGTTTCTCTTGGAGACGAAAATGAAGACGATTGTTTTGGAATTTTCTCTCCTATAAAGCATTGTAAATAGTTCATGTAACTATGGTAAAAAAAAAAGAAAAAAAAAAGTAGTATTTCTAATTTTATTTTTGGGTGGTCCTTTGGACACAAGTGAGAGCGCACATGTCTCTTCACCCGTCTTACAAAATCTTCAAAGACACCATGCAGTTTTTCCCGCAAGATTCCTCGCCCAAGACTTCCCGCCCATTTCCTCAAGCATCCAGCCTTCCAAATTGTAGTGATTCTTGCTCGGGTTATCAAAAACAGTGCTCAAGAACAGTGCCACTTTCCAAAGATTACTGTGCACTTAAAGCTCCGCTACAGTGAAAAGTTTTAAACAATTTCGTATATATTCGATGAGGAAGACTTAGACTCCTCACGGGTTTTATTTTGAGTTTTCATTTCTCTCTCTTCTCCTCCTTCTCTCTAAAACTCTCTCTAAAGCAAGAAGTGTTTGAAGAAATCTTCTGTTTACGCAATAGTTCTATCTTAGAGCTTTGAGTAATCAGACTAGTTCTTTACCTTCAACAATCTTCCCGTCTTTCAATCTTCCCTTCTGGAAAGATTTGAAATATTGTAAAGCAAAGACAACAAGCAAAGTGTATGTCTAGATCTTTGATCTAGTTTTATTGTTTTATTTATAAAGCAATTTCAATTTATGTAATTTAATTTCAAAGCATTTAAATTTCTGCAATTTAATTTTAAAGCATTTTCTTTTACAAAGCATGCTTGCAGACTGATCTGTATCAGATCTGCTTTATAAATTATACATTCTTCTGAGGCAAAGAGACCAGATCTCGATCCTCAGTCGTAAACTTCTCTTCTCCCTCCATTCCTTCAGAGCACCATTTCCGGGAACCGGATCTGGTACTGTGTATGTTTTAGAAGCCAACCTTAATGCATGTTTAATTCTGTAAAGCCCTGTTGCTAGGTTTGCTAAAATCAACCTAACTCAGATCTGGTAAAGACACTTCTAAAAATTAGCAAATCGCGATCTATAGCAAAGTAGATCTCCAGATCTACAAAAGAAATTAATACATATTTGGTAAAAGCACACTAATCCCAGATATCGGGACACCGTAACGCGGACTATTGATCTAAGTCGATCTCGGGTCCAAAGGCGATTAAGTTCGTGATCGATCCCAAAACAACGCCACGTACCAGTTTAGATCTAAAATTTTGATCAACCGCGTTCTAAAGCAAATTAATTTAATAAAGAAACGGTAAGTCCTTTTAAAATCTGACGAAGCCGATCCTTTGCAATTATTTGTTTATTTAATTTTTTAATAATAAAGTATTTTGAAATTGCGGATTGGATGCGGATTGAATTTAACCAATCTGTGGATTAGATTGGATTAAAAATTTATAATCTGCAAAATCGTAGATCAGATATGGATTGATGTCCAATCCGCAAAATTCGATTCACGAACACCCCTAGCAGGTGGTCAGTGTTTCTTCTTGGGGAAAAAAAATCAGCCAGTATGGGCAAATGGTAAAATCATTCAATAGTGGGTTTATTACCAAAGAGTATTTTCAAAACAATTATCATATGCGTAATAAATGTCAAACCAAGTGTCATTTGAGAGAAATTAACCTTGTTTCAAATTTATATGGTTTAATCAACTGTGAGTTTCAAAAAATAAGTATTATTTTTTAATATTATATATTTTATTTTAAAATAATAAAATTTTAATAGTATTTATTTTATTTAAACATTAATTTTTAATATGATTTTATTAAATATTATTTAATCATAAGTTAATTATTATATTTATTTTTTAAAAACTAAATTATATTAAATAAAAAGCCGAAACACATAAACTCATAAGTATAAATAATAAACAAAGTAAGAGAGCAAATGAAATTTAACGTCATGAAAGATCTCATAATTTTTTGGCTACATTGTTTTTTTCCTCTTATATCTTGCTAAGCTCTTGTCATTAAATTCCTTTTTGAAGGTGAAAAGGAATCCAAGCGTTTAATCCCAAAGAAACTAAATTGAAGAAGTTGGAGGTGATACTTTTCTCCTGCTACTTGCTTCCATTGTTTTCCAATTGCTCTTTATTTTGATTGATTTGCTTTTAATTAAGGAGAAGGAGAAAGCTTACATGTTTTTGAAAGCCCAAGAAAACTTAAAAAAGTATGTTACCGTGTCCTTTCTATTATATGTTTTTGGGGTTAATATATTTGAGATTGTTGAAACCAAATCAATCACCAAGATCAACTTGGAACCCCCAAGACCCACTCTACGAAACTCGATCTTGATCTGAAAATAACACTAAACTGAGCTTTAACAAGAATTATGTTTAGTCACTTGAAATCAACCACACAATCAAAGAAAAATAGATCACACACTTGCACCAAGGGTTATAGTGGTTCGGCCAATTTCTTGCCTACATCCACTGTGAAAAGAAAAACAAGTTTTTATTGATTTCCAGAGAATAAGTTAAAAATATGAAGAGTACATGCAACTCAACCAATACCCTTAGTAACAGACCCCAGGACCTTTTATACTCCTCTTAGAACAATATGAAAGAACCCCAAGAAGTCAGCTCACGCTCCTGGGTTTCCAGCCAAGAAGATCTCCAGCTGCCTCCCACGTGATCTAATCGAAAAAACCAATTCTTGAATTTGCTCTGGGACACTTGTCAATTGTTCACGCAATCTGCTAACTGAAACGCAAATGTGGCTGCCGTTTGAATTAGTGGAACATGTGACGCATCACGTGTATTACTAACACAACCAGCCGACATAGCGTTTGTATCATTCAGCTGCTCTAAACTCCAATGCTCGACATGTCGTTATTCTTCCTGACAAACAAACGACGTGTCATACATATCCCTAAGTTCATATTTGAGCTTCATAACTCCAACATTCTCCACCTTGAACTCAAATCAGTTACTCCTAAGCTTCTGCCTTCCACTTCATCTCTGCAGTTTTATAGCCTGCAGATTCCAAATTGAGGTCATGCACTGCACTTTGTCAACATATCAGCAATGTTTTCATCAGTGTGTATCTTCAACAGCTTCACCACACCTCTAGACACCTCCAGTCTGACAAAGTGTAGTTTAATGTCAATATGCTTTGTCTTTTCGTGATGCATCTGGTTCTTACTTAGGCAAATTGCACTTTGACTGTCACAATGAACAGCCACCTGCTTTTGTTCATATCTCAATTCTGTAACCATTCCTTTAAGCCATATTGCCTCTTTAAAGGCTTCGCAAGATATCGCTTATGTTGACAAAGCAACAACACTTTTGCAGCTTTTGAATAGACAAATTGCCGTAGACCTTTCTTTATCTAGATCCCCTGCATAGTCAACATCCACATAGCCTTCAACATCAACTTTTGTACCTCTTTTGGTTCCATAGATGAGGCCATAATCAGCAGTCCCACTGAGATATCTTAAGATCCATTTTACAGCCCTCCAGTGCTCCTTTCCAGGGTTAGCTATATACCCTGAAACTACACTTACTGCATGGGAGATATCTGGCCTTGTTAGGACCATGGCATACATTAGGCACCCCACAGCACTTGAATATGGAATTGTGCTCATCTCAGCTTTTTCATCTTCAGTCTTTGGACACTGGTTACAAGACAACCTGGAATGAGCTGACAGTGGAGTTTGAACTGGTTTTGAGTCCTCCATTTCAAATCTCTCAAGTACTTTCTTGATATAACAGTGTTGTGACAGCTTTAGTATCCATTTCTTACTATCTCTTAGCAACTCTACTCCAAGAATCTTCTTGGCAGCTTCAAGATCCTTCATCTCAAATGCATTCTTTAACTGCTTCTTTAGCTCATCTATCTGATCCATATGTTTACATGCTATAAGCATGTCATCAACATATAGCAACAGATAAATCTTACTACCATCTCTGAAATCTTTATAGTATACACAACAATCATAAGAGCACCTTTGAAAACTGTTCTCAGCCATGAATTTATCAAATCTCAAGTACCATTGTCTCGGGGATTGTTTTAATCCATATAGAGACTTTTTCAAAAGACACACATAATCAACTTTATTTGGATTCTCATAACCTCTTGGTTGTGCCATTACAATCATTTCTTCCAATTCACCATGAAGGAATGCAGTCTTGACATCCATCTGTTCCAGATGCATGTCATTCACTGCAACAAGTGCTAATAGGATCCTTAAGGAAGAGTGTCTCACCACTGGGGAAAAAACCTCATTGAAATCAATCTCCTCCTTTTGTGTGAAGCCTTTGGCAACCAGCCTGGCTTTGAATCTAAGTGGTTCAACTCCTGGTATACCCTCTTTGATCTTATAGATCCACTTGCAGCCAACTACTTTCTTCTTTGCTGGTGTTGGAATCAGATCCCAGATGTGGTTCTTGATCAATGATCTCATTTCTTCATCCATAGCTGCAATCCACTTCTTTGAGTCCTTATTACTGACAGCTTCAGTGTAAGTTTTTGGTTCATCATCTTCTATTCACTGTGCTGCTGATAGTGCAAATGCAATCAAGTCTGCATATGCATACCTCTTAGGTGGCTTTGATTTTCTTTTCTTTCTATCTCTCACCAGCTGATAATCTCTGAGGTTATCATCACCTTTTGATTCTTCTTCTTGTTCAAAAAAATCTCTTCCAGGCGCATTCTCAGGCCTTTTTTTGTATCAGCTTCTGTGCTGGAGCTTGGAAGTTCCACCTCAAAGGAAGTCCTCTTGTCACACCCTGAATCTCTTTCAATGGTTTGCTTCACAGTAGCTGAGTTTCGAAACATTTCATGTTCATTAAACACTACATCCCTGCTGATTATTGCCCTTGGTGGCTTTATATGTGTACACCACAGCTTATATCCCTTCACCCCAGTAGGATATCCTAAGAACACACATTTAAAGGCCCTGGGCTCTAACTTCCCTTGTTTGACATGAGCATAGGCTGGGCAGCCAAATATTCTCAAATGAGAATAGTCTTTGCACTGTAGCTCATATGGTGTTCAAATTAATTCCAGGGCTCCTGCTATGTAGCAAAAGATTCGTAGCTTCATGCACTCATGGGTAGCTTAGAGTGGATCAGCATACATCTAACTTTATCTATTAGGGGCATGTTCATTCTTTCAGCTAATCAATTTTGTTGTGGTGTGTGTCTTACAATTTTGTGTCTAACAATGCCATGTTTTGTACAGAAATCATCAAAGTCCTTATTGCAGAACTCTGAACCATTATCTGTCCTCAGTCTTCTCACATTTCTATTTGTTTGTGTTTCAACTAATGTTTTCCAGTTCTTAAACTAATCAAACACTTTATCTTTACTCTTCAAACCAAACACCCAAACCATTATTGAGAAATCATCAATAAGAGATCAAAAGTATCTAGCCCCACCTAGAGAAGCTGTCTGTGCAGACCCCCACAGATCAGCATGAATGTAGTCTAGAGTTCCCTTTGAGTTATGAATACCAGTACTGAATTTCACTCTTGAAGATTTTCCTAGGACACAATCTTCACAGAACCTCAAAGACTCTATCTTATCTACTCTTAAGACCCCCTATTTTGATAGTTCTTTTAAGCCCTTTTCACTCATGTGGCCTAACCTCATATGCCACAACATGGTTTTGTTTAGGTTCTGGTTTGACACAACAACATCCCATGTGACAGCTGAGCCCTGTAGCACATACAGGCCATTGCTCATATTCTCTTTCATCACAACCATTGACCCTTTCATGACCTTTAAAGTGCCTGACTCAAGTTTAACTAGGCACCATATTTTATCCAGCATTCCTAGAGAGATAAGATTTCTTTTGAGATCAGGCACATGTCTGACATCCCTTAGTTCCCTAATTATGCCATCAAACATTTTCAACCTAATTAAACCTCTGCCAACCACTCTACAGCTTGAATCATTACCGATTACCACTATTCCACCATCACAAGTTTCATAGTTTGTGAATAAATTTTTATTAGGGCACATCTGGAAGGAACAACCAGAATCTAAAACCCAATTACCTTTTGTTTGAGCATCAGTTGCTATTAGAACTCCAGCTAAGTCATAGCCATCAGATTCTTCAAATTCTGATGCAATAGCAGCATCTCCACTCTTCTCATTTGCATTGTTTTTCTTGTTTTTCATCTCAGGGCAATCTTTCTTGAAATGACCTTCCTTATTGCAGTGGAAGCATTTCAAGTTCTTTGGCCTGGATTTTGATCTCTTCTTTTTGTTCTTGCTAGTTTCTCTCTTTTCAATTCTTCCCCTTGCTGTCAGACTTTCTCCATCCCTAATTTCTTTCTTAATTGCAGCCTTGGAACTCAGAGCTTCCTTCACATCTCCTATAGAGCAAGTCTGTCTCTCATACATTAATGTATCCATAAGATTCTCATAGGAACTCGGCAGAGAGCAGAGCAGGATCATGGCTTTGTCTTCATCATCAATTTTCACATTGATGTCTTCAAGATCCAAGATGATCTTGTTAAAAGCATCAATGTGATCAGTGATTGATGATCATTCTTCCATCTGCAAAGTGTAAAGCTTTTTCTTGGTGGCTAGTCTTTTAGCCATTGACTTCTTTGTGTATAAGTCTTCAAGCTTCGCCATAGTCCTGCTGCTGTTTTTTCTCCACCAACTTCTCTGAGTACACCATCCCCAAGACTTAGAATTATTGCACTGTGTGCCCTATCAAGCATCTCAGATAATTCTTCTTCAGTCACTTTCATTAGCTTCTTGGATGATGACTCATCATCAAGTGCAACATCCAACCTTTGATGCACTAGTAAGGCTCTCATCTTGAGCCTCCATAGGTGAAAATCATTTTCGCCTGTAAACTTCTCCACTTCGAGTTTAGTGGATGCCATGACAAAGACCAAGCAACCAGAGATGGGCTCTGATACCAATTTGTTGAAACCAAATCAATCACCAAGATAAACTTGGAACCCCCAAGACCCACTCTATGAAACTCGATCTTGATCTGAAAATAACACTAAACTGAGCTTTAACAAGAATTATATTTAGTCACTTGAAATCAACCACACAATCAAAGAAAAACATATCACACACTTGCACCAAGGGTTATAGTGGTTCGGCCAATTTCTTGCCTACATCCACTGTGAAAAGAGAAACAAGTTTTTACTGATTTCCAGAGAACAAGTTACAAATATGAAGAGTACATGCAACTCAACCAATACCCTTAGTAACAGACCCTAGGACCTTTTATACTCCTCTTAGAACAATCTAAAAGAACCCCAAGAAGTCAGCTCACGCTCCTGGGTTTCCAGCCAAGAAGATCTCCAGCTGCCTCCCGCGTGATCTAACCAAAAAAACTACTTCTTGAATTTGCTCTGGGACACTTGTCAATTGTTCATGCAATCTGCTAACTGAAACGCAGATGTGGCTGCCATTTGAATTAGTGGAACATGTGACGCATCACGTGTATTACTAACACAACCAGTTGACATAGCGTTTGTATCATTCAACTGCTCTGAACTCCAATGCTCGACATGTCGTTATTCTTCCTGACAAACAAACGACGTGTCATACATATCCCTAAGTTCAGATTTGAGCTTCATAACTTTATCAGAGATTTTGTTTTTACAGTAAAAACAAAGCTTAGAATTGTTGAGAAATACCTTAGACTTCAAAATTTCACGAAATACAAGATTTCAGTTGCTCTTTATATTATTCCGGAGGCATCTAAAGATATGGGTAAGCTTTGTACGACAGAATCGATGCTAACTTTTGACATTATATTAGTTTATTTATCTGGCAACTCGTCTTGTAGGCTAAATCTAGGCGTGAAAAGAGAATAAATGCCATGCAATTTTCCAAAGAAGGTTTAGAAGATCCACAAAGTGACCGAGCTCCAAAGAGAAGGCACGAAAGTGATGCTTACGGTGAAACTGAACCTGAGTTGGTCAAAATCCAAAGACAACGTATTGATGAAAACAAACCAGTACTGCAACCAGTGATCGGTAATAAAGAAGTAGACGATACATCTGTTTCATTAGGCTCTTTTCAAAAGCCGCTTTCCAATGATGCACTTGGTTCAAACCGTGAAACTGTTGCCGCCCTACCACCTGAAGAAGTTCCAAACAATGGGGTGTCTCTGTGTGTATTGGGCCTCTTAGATCAACAATTACGTAGTCTAATGTGTGTGCTTGTATGCTATCATAAAATCCCACTTTGGTGTCTGAATATGGAAAAGAAATAGAAAGTACATAAATAATTTTTATATATTCAGTAATGTTTTTTTTTCTTCATATTTTCTGATTATTTTGAGAAATTTGTTTCTCAAATATTATCCCTCTAACTTGGACACCCAAATATTTTAGGTTGAGATAGATAATATATGTCTGTTGTGCCTTCCTCCACATATGGCGTTAGTGAAAATATATATCTTCTAAAGCATAGAATTTCCCCATAGCTTTATTTCTCATCTAAACAGTACATGGATCTTTGGAAGCCTGGGTAAGGGAAAACTTAAGAGAATGGGAATTGCTTTATTTAATTATTCACTATTATAAAATGCCATAGTGGAAAAGGTTTATAATTGGATTTATTGAATTCCATCAAAATCAAACTTTGAATTTATTTGCCCAAGTGACATGCATTGCTCCACTTACTTTACAGCATGTTGTAATGTTTGATTTATTTTATCATATACTCTGCTAGAAATATTTTCTTTTTCTATTATGCATCACTTTATTCTTACGTAATACTAAATAAAGCACACTATGAGACAATAACTACGTAAATAATAATAAGGAAAATTATTCACCGTCCATCCGTTTTTTTCAACTTTTTTAAAAACACACAATTCTTTTTTTTTTTGTTGGAATCCACCTAAAATTATATTTCTTTTCACTCGTCCACTTCCGTTTGGAGACCATTAAGAAAATTAATGGAATATTGTGTAACTGATTTTTTTACCCTCAAATGTAAAAGATAAATTATCCACCAACTACCTTTTTTTGTATTGTTTCAAAAATACAACTCTTAATTTTTTTTACTAAACTCCACTGAAGTTATATTGCTTTTGCACTCATTAACGTTGTGAAATGACAATTTTACCCTATACGATATCAAGAAAGTTTAAACGGTGTTATAACGACCAATGAAAAAAATGTTAATTTCAAAAAAAAAAAGATTTGTATATTTTTGAAAAACAGTGAAAAAAATAGGTGATCGGTGAATAATTTCCCTAATAATAATAATAGTAGTAGTAATAATCCTCAATTGTGAAATCTTAAAGTCCTAAATTGCTAACCTAATTTTTAACTCTTTATATTTTTTTAATAGAAGAGGTCATTTCATTCTAGTATGTGCTACTTTAAACTCTAATTTCAAAACTAAAATCACTCTATCATATCAGTAGATTTATTATCTTATAAGTTTAATTTTGAAAGTAAGTTGGTTTCAATTTCTTGATTTTAGTAAACACTTAACATACAATTATGCATGTTATGGACATGATGCTAGTTAATTATTTAAAGGTCTGAATTTGAATTCAAAAAGAGATGCGGAAGCTAGAATAAAGTCTAGATGCTCATTGTCAAGTTTTCTTAATTTTAAGATAGGTAGTGTAATAGCTTTATGGAACACTAGAGAATGAATGAAATTTTCATGTTATAATAGATTTATATTTTATTTTAATAAATTTCATCTCAAGTTTCATATTATTTTCTTTATTTAATTTTAAATTTTGATTTGACTTAAACCCGATCAACCTAATCCCGATTTAAGGTTTGAGTTGGATTGAGTTAACAATGTTTATTTAATTGAGTTGGGTTGGGTTGATTTTATTTCAACTCATTCAATAATAGGTTGGGTTATGATATAACTCAAAAATGCTGACATTCTCTAATATAAGTTTAATTATATTATAATTGAACCACAAGAAATTTAAAAATATAGTAATCAACTATTAAATAAAGATAATTTGTAGAAAACGAAATTATACATTTAAAAAGTGCTAAAGTTACGAGATCAGCTTTTAGTATTCAAATTATAGCCATAATGCACTCTCATATTATATTTTATATTTATTTAATGGGTCCAACTATGTTGCAACAGTTGTACCATACAACATTTTTTTGTCTATATTAAACGAATCTATTGGATGCTTCTTTATTTAATCTAACAGCTGGATTTAATTATTAGATAAATTGAACTAGGACCGGTAATCTTTTGAGCGGGTTGCAATTAATTGATTTCATCTTTTCATTTTCGTCTTTATCGTTTTTATTATACAACAACTATTAACCTTTTGAGCGGCCGAAATTAATTATTGATTTCTCATCTTTCATCTTACATAACACACTTTGACTTCCATCATCATCATATCAATCAACTATAGCAAAATTCAATTAGACTATTTTAACATATTTTGCCATTAATTAATTTTTTGTTTTTACTTTTTTTTTTTTACCATGTTTAATACCAGAACCATATCTCTGAACTTTCTTTAGCAAGGATAGCAAATGAAACTGCAATTTTTTTTTTTTTAGGTTTTAACTTTTTCTTCCGTGAATTTTGTCAAACAAGGGGCAGACATGAAATATACGTAAGTAGTTTCAATGCAAATGAAAGTTAACAAGTTTCAATGCAACTGAAAGTTAACATATAAAAATCAATCACGAAATCCACGCAAAAGTTGCATAAATGAAATGGATCATTACATTAAAGAATTAGATAGGAAAAAAATAAAGAACATGAAGATGTAAGGAAGAGGTTTTGGGGCAATACCATTAACAACCAAATGATTCCAGGAAAAAGAAGAAAGATGATGTACAGAAGACGTTGAAGGAGTTGATGAAAAGCAAAATGAAAAAGAAAAGAAAAGAAATTAAAAAGAAACTATATGCTCAACCAAGATCTATGTCATTCGACCCAACCTCAGACTCTTTCTTCCCGGCCTATTTGACTCTCTGGCCGCAGTTATTTAATTGCTATCCCAAGATTGAAGAGTTCGAATTCCTCGTGGGAATACACGAAACAAAGATATGAACTAAGTAAATAGAAATGGAAAAGAGATAGTTTCCAATTCATCAAAATTAGAAGCTTCCATATGATCTACTAAAGTAGATTGGCATTGCCCATATAATGAAAGTAGATCTTGGTCCATGGAGTCTCAAAAAGGTTATAACTCCAACCTGTCTGATGTTTGTTTGGCCAAATACAATATACAAATTGGCCCTGCACTATGAGCAAGCTGCGAAAAACGATTTCTTTTTTCCGGTTATGCAATAACTTGCGCAAAATGTGGTTCTACCGAAATCTATGATTTTTTTAGTTTTCGCCATTGGTTATTGGTCCAGCCACTGGAATTCCAATTTTACCTTTTAACAACTGATTTCACCGATATGCTTGAAAATATGCGATGTAAAACACGTTGGATTATTTTACTTTTAATCGAATAGTTAATTGGGATAAGGACAAAAATTGTGGTAGCATACCAAATGGGCCTTATTTAATTATTATATGACTTAATTATTAATTAATCACGTATGGAAAAATATGGGGATAAAGCTCATAATGTACAATTATATTGATATGTATAATATTATGTCTAAATACCTGTATTTAAATACCATATGGACCTTCAGTGGATGTAGATCAACAAATTAAAATGAAATGAAAATAACTAGTGTCAAATATGACTTGCAAATATATAATTAAAATAATAAACTATAAAGTTGAGAACTAATTACTTCCATAATTTAAATTTTGAAACACTTTCACTTTAATTTAGAAAATTAGCCCACTCGTATTTAGGTAGGAAAAATCAAGTTGGATTAGATTCGGATCAACTCGATCGGGGTTTGAGTTAATTGGGTTTGGGGAAAGGTCATAAACTCATTTCATTTTCGATCCGATTTGATCCGATTCAAAATATATTGAATCAGATTGAATCAAAAATTGATTGAGTTCAATTGGATTGGGTTAAAAGTATTTGGTTCATATGAATATTCATTCTATCTTTCTATTGTCTTATTAATTTCGAAATCTATTTTTTTTTTCACCTAAGCAATCAAGCAAAACAATAAACCTCATTATATAATATCGTTTCAAACTTTTTAAATTAATTATTTAAAACAATTTCAAACTTTTTAAATTAATTATTTAAAACAATGTAGTCAAATACCATGGAAAACTTGGTGATGGTGGTTGTTGAGGCGAAGCAAGTTGCAACGATTACAGTAACCGATGGAGCAAGCGGTAGCAAGCAGCAGCAATTGAGGTGCAGCAGATCGTGACAACGCATTGTGGTAGCAGCAATGGCATGAGCGCAGTTGTGTCGATGACTGCTGGCTGCTGCTTCGCGCACTTTCATCTTTGATCTATTGGCTGCTGCTGTTTGGCATCTCATCATCTCTGATCTCTGATCTCGAGCTCTGTGTGTGACTATGTTATATGAATGGAGTGAGTGTGTGTGTGGATTTTTCATTTAGATTTTAGATTTGTTTCATTTTGTTTGTTTGTGACTTTTGTTTCATTGATAACTTTTTTATTTTTAAAGCTAACTCGATCAATTTTTTAGGATCTGATTGGATGAAACCCATCCGATCAGGTTGTGCAGAAAAGCACGTCAATTGGGTTTTTGTTAGTGATCTGATCCGATTTGAATTTGGTATTTTTTTGGATCAGGTCGGGTTTGGATTAAATCGGATCGGATCAGATATTTTCGCCAACCATACTCTTATCGACAAACAAACACTTATTTTTATTTAACAAACTTCAAAATATGCTAAAAAATTAATACAAACAAAAAGAATAAATTATTTTCTAAACATCTGCCTTCCTTTCATTTCTCCATCTTCTTCTTCCGCTCCCTCCCAATTTGCTTCTTCCTCCCTTTTATCGACTACCAATGACCTTTTCTCATTCTTATTTTATTAATTTTGTTATTATTATTATAATGAAAGAGGAAAGAAATAGATAATAGTCAAAGTGACTGCTGCCATTTGATTATCACTTTGTCTATCGACTGCACTTCTTTTTTTTTTTTTAATCAATGCAATCAATCTTGTTTATGTCTTGCTTTTTGGCTGTGATTTTTCTTTATTCTTTAAATTTATCTACAACATAAAATTAAGATAAAATTAACATAATACAATTTAACTTGACATAAAATTATATTAAGATAGTTAATAAGTTATGGCACATCAATCAATATTTTAAGTAATAAGTGAAATCTGAGTTACTGCAAGAAATTGGAGTTTTTAAAACTTAAAATAAGCAATTTAATCAATATCTTATTAAATTCGAAAGCAATAAAGTTCGATAAAGCCGATAATAAATGAGTGAGAGAAAAACAATGAGATTTTTCGTGGTGACAATCCTGCGTCCAGCCCAAAAGCGGCCGAGTTTATTATCCAATCTTGCGAAATGTACTTACAATTGAAACGAATGCATCATTGAGCGGCTACCAACAAAAGTTATCTCAATCTCTTTCAGTGTCATAAACACTCACATGATTAAGATGAGAAATGAACGTTTACAACAAAAACTCTATTTAAGTAGATATCTGAATTGAAGAACAAAGATGATTGATGTTTTATGATTTCGAAATGAGGCTCGATATATCTTGTCTTTTATTTTGCTTCTTAGATTACCAAAATGAATTGGATTTGAGTTTATATAGTTTGCTCAAAACTAGCCATTCACATTTGATGAGAAGCTGTCTTCTAGTTTATGCATGAATCGGTTAAGCATTTTTTATGTCTGAATTCGGTAAAAATTTGAATTTGAACGATGCGTATGTAGTTTTCATGTCCGGATAGCCGCTTTTTGAAATTCGGATAGCGTTTATTCGGAGAACTTCGCAAATCAGGTCTTCGACATAAAATCTTGTTGTACTTTACACCGGTGAACTTATTTCTAAAATTATAGTTTCTCAAACTTTCCATAAGCTGTAGTATGGCCAAAAGCGTTATAAATTTTATAAATAAGTCGATTTCATAACTCTAAATAATACTTACTATTCCCAAAAACTTTCTAAAAAGTATGATATAGAGCAAAATCATGGAAACTTTTGAATAAGTCAAAATTTGCAATACTTGCTGATTTCAAATTTGAAAACTCTTTCAATTAAACCATAAACTTGAAAACAATTAATTTCATAAAATCATTTTTCCATTAAATATAAAAACCTTTTATAATGTGAAAATAATGATTTATTTAAAATGTATAAAAAATAATTTGAGGGCAAAAGATTAAATTCGTTCTTGTTTGTTATCATCAAAATCGGCATTATGGAAGCATATATATTAACAATAAGATGATAATTCTAACTCTTATTAAATGTATGCTTTCTAGAGTTAATCATGTTGGATTTTTTACAAATCCTATCCAACCCAATTCATGTCCCTCCTTATCTTATACTATCTAAAATTGTAAAATACAAAAATAAAAATAAAAATTCTAAAGACTTTCAAAAGGATGTCAATACTCAATTCTCTAACCAATTGTAAACCATGTAGAACTAATTAATTGAAGGAAAAAAGATAAATTAATGTTGGAATGTTAAATTAGTCTTAAAATTATAAAAGAAGAAGATAAAAGCTGAAAATGACATAAAACTTGTAAAATTGGCATTGTGAAATGAAACAAAAGATTTTAAACCATACAATAGGACTAGTAAATTGAAGAAAAATGGATAAATTAATATCAAAGTGGTAAATTGGTCTTTAGAATTGCTAAAACCCAAAACTTAGAAAATAACATAAACTTATAAATGAACATTAAGTGTGAAATGAAAATAAAAAATTGTAAACCAATAGGACTAGTAAATTGAAGGAGAAATAGATACATTAATATTGGGATGGTAAATTGCTTTTTGAAATTGTAAAAAGAAACTTAAAAATGACAAAAAAAAACTTGTAAAATGACATTAAATCTGAAAACAAACAAAATATTGTTATAAAAGCACACAAAAAAGATAAATTAATCTTTGGAGTAATAAATTGGTCTTTATAATTATTAAAAAAACTTGAAAAATGATATAAAAATATAAATTGACATTAAGTGTAAAATGAAATAAAAGATTTGTAAATCCACATAAGACTAGTAAGTTAAAGGAAAAAAAAAGAATAAATAAATGTTGGATTGGTATATTGATTTTCAAATTACAAAAAAAACTTAGAAAAATAACATAAAATTTATAAATTTACATTGAGTGTGAAATGAAACAAAAAGATTTGTAAATCATGAGGACTAGTAAAATTAAAAATAGAAGGAGTAAATTAATGTTAGAGTGGTAAATTGGTCTTTTAAAATTGTAAAAAAAGAAAAACTTAGAAAAATAAGATAAAACTTGTAAATTGATATTAAGTGTGAAATAAGAAAAGATTTTATAAATTATACATAAAATTAAGTAAATTAAAGGTAAAAAGTGGAAAATTAATGTTGGAATTGTAAATTGGTCTTTAAAATTGTAAACAAAATAATAACTCATAGATGTTATGTAAAACTTGTAAACCAACATTAAGTGTCAAATAACATAATAATTTTTAAATCACACATAAGACTAGTAAATATAACATGTAACTTTAACTAAAAATGATAATTACTTATTATTTAGGTATTTGGTTACCTATTTACTTAAATTAATGGTAGTGATTTTTTTTTTTTTGGTCTAATGGTCACGTCTATTATAGCATTGATGCTGTAATTTTATTTATGGCATTATAAAATGATCCTAAATATAACATAATTTTCCAACTCAAGTCTAAGCTAATGTGTTATTTATTTATTAGAAGATATAATATTATTTTATTGATTATAGAAATTCATTATTTAATAAATAAATGACAAATAATAATTGGAACTCAAATTTACACTCAACTATTGTGATATCTAATATTATTTTAAAAACTTAAATATTGTAGGCTAATAGCGCAACTCTTACCTAAAATATTCTAAACTTCAAAAATGTAAGAAGAAGAAGTAGTAGGGAAGGATGGGCCATTCGACTCATGGACTTCCCCTATAGGCTAGGTCCAACCCCAAACCTCCTTTTCGCTTGTTTCAACCCGACTTGAAAGCAAAGATCATAAAGTGGGTTCTTTGTTCTAACTGAAAATGAAGAAAAGTGACATGCAATGAAGTTTGCCTGCAAGAGATGTGGCAGGACTTGGACTCATTGGATCAAGAACAGCACCATACACTGTTGCCCTATTCACAATTTGTTGTGTTTATTAATATTTGCTGAATAAATTCCAATATTGGATAAATTACAATTTGTTGTGCTGCAATAAATTCCAATACTTATAATTTTTTCCCAATTATTTGTTGTCAAGAAACTAATAAATAAAATGTAAATGTTGGCATGTGCAGGTATAATATTGATTAGAAATTTTCAATCTAAGATTTTAAAGTATGAAAAGTCCGAAAAAACTTTAAAAATTTTAAAGTTTTTTCAAATTTTCCACATTTAAAATTGTGGACAGAAAACTATCTAATATTAGCTTCGATTTGGAAGATATTTTGCTGAAGGACCAATTGTGGGTAGTAATTCTGCAAGCATTACCATAGCTCTATTACATTTTCATAAACTATGCTATATAGTTTGATTGATAATTTCAAATTGGTTAAGTGTCTCATTTAATTCACTTGGACATATAACTCAAAATATCATCCAGGTCATGTGGAGGGGGCCAAACACACAGAACAAAAGCAGCTTTCTATCTTTTTCATATGTTGTAGTATTATTTAACAATGTACAAGAGACATGGGACCTTCAATGCAAGAGCTTTTAAGTGCTTATTATTTTGGGATCCTTGAAAAGACAGAGTCATTACTTTTAACCATATTTGATAGACCACACAAATTTGGTTGCTTTCATTAGTTTGCTAGCAGATTATTTTATCCATGTGGGTTTAAAAGCGCATGGGACAAGTAAATGCTATATGTTAATTAGGAAGACCTTTGAAAGTCTTTTACTAAAGTTTGTAGAAGCAAATTTCCAGGAAAAATAGGAGAAAATTAAAATGTTGGGTTCTATGCTTACTGCTAGTATTCCTAATAACATTTTAAGTCTGATAATTCAAAGTGCATTAGGACTAGACAAATAATTCAACAATCAATCCAATATAAAAATTTGACTTTTGATTCAAATACAGATGAAAGCCTCCAATCCAATTGAGTGGGGATTTTGGCCAATATAATCAGATTATGTAAACAAAAAAGAAAAAATTATTTTAGATATTATCTTGGGGATGAAATAACATTCCGCTGCGATCCGATAGTAATTTATTTATTTGATTTCACGTAATAGGTTTCCATTTTTTATTTGGAAATTTGGTATAAAAAAAAAGAAAAAAAGAAAAAATCTAAAATGAGATAATTACATCAAAACAATCTTCTAGTAACTAAAATAATTTGGTAACAAATTCAAAATAAACAAAAAGCTCAAAAGTACCCCTAATCAAAATATTAATCGAATTCATCCTAGTTAGATTAAAATCTAATTTTTTAAAGCTCAATCCGCATACAATTAAAACCGATTCTGTCATTCGACTCAAATTTTGATCAATCCAAAATATAGTTCAGGATTGAATTACAAATTCGAACTGAATTCGAATTCTTTTCTCAATTTGATTAATCCGAAAGCCCAATCAAGTTTATCCAAATATGATCAAACATAAATTTACTCGCCCTAATGTATATGCATTTTAAATTATTTTATCTTCTAAATTATATCTATATATATTAAGTCTTGTGTTTTAATGGATATGCCTTTGGTACTATTCTTAATTACATAAATGCGGCACCTTTTTTCATGTAAGTCGCTGTTATTACCCATATGGGTTTTTTTTTTTTCATGTAGGACACTGGTGTGGTGACTTGTTTTCTACAACTTTTATATTTCAAATTCAGCATATAGCTGTGATCAAAATCTTTTATCGTATAATATTGAAACCTCTCAACGTGTAGGACCCTAATGAAGAACACAAGTCATTCTTCACACTTTTTCTTTTACACCTTTTGTTCATTGGTCAACTTTGAGGACTTCACCAAGTGACTTTATTTCGCTGGCCACCTGACTTCAAATCATGGGTGAGATGGGAGGATATAAAATTAATTTGACCTCTGTCAGTGTCCACCCATCAGAATAAGACTGATTGTTTTGGTATCAACCACGGCAGCAATGGAGAATATTCCTTCTTTATCTTGATATTATGTTTTATGTGACCACCTCTGAAAACGACTTGAAATTAACAACACAAGAAACTGGGCTACCTCCAGACCTGCAAAAGCAAGAAATGTAAGCAGGCAAAAGTCATTTGTTCATCAATTCAATGATACAATTAGACAAAGAGGAAACAATAGTGAAATTATCTTTTATGTAGGGTTGGCAATGGGATGGGATGAAAAATGTCTAGTCCGTCCTTATATTTTTTGAAAAAATGTGTCGAATCCGTCAAAAAGAGATAGAGATCATAACGGGATCCGGCCCGTGAAAAAATTTTCGTTCTTAATCGGTAATGATGGGATGGGATTTGTCGATCCATCTTCCGCGTATGTCAATTGAGATAAAAAAAAATATTCTATCCTTAGAATTTTTTATGGATGAACCAATATATCATGATCATCCCGAAATGGATGATCCATCAGGAAAAAATTGCCATCCCATACTTTTTAAATGTCTTCTCAAAATACTAAATTTTTATGGACAAATATATCACGTCACGAATGGGATGATCCATTGGAAAAAAATTGTCATACCCTATTTATATTTACTCTTTGAGCAACAATCTGGGTAGATTAAGTTTTCTGTAGTAACCTTCTCTTGATATATATTTCCCTTATGAGCTTTTGCTATCAAGATCACAGGGTTCTTTTGGAAAATTCTCACCTCAAGATTATCTCTCAAAGTTATATTTTGATCCCTTGTATAAGTCTTCTTTGTCAATAATCTGTAACGAGGTTTAGTAGTAACTCTTTCTATTTTGCCTTTGACAGTTGAAAAGCATAAGATTTCTAGAAACCAATCGATTCTCTGTACTTGATGTCATTCATACACAAACATCAAAGTAAAAGAAAGAATTTTAACTTATCCAAAGATTTGCAAATACATTCACAACCTATAAATCTTCACAAAATACTTCCCACATTTAGCTAGCCAAAACTTCTTTATTGATTGAGATGTCACGCAAAGAAAATAACTCTATACAGTGAATAGAGGATTATCCTCTAATTGTTAAATCGTTGGTGGGATATTGTCGTAAGCAAAACTGAAGCAAGAAAAACAAATTTTAACTTATGGGGATTTGCAAATACATTCACAACCTATAAGTCTTCACACAGAATACTTTTCCATACATTCATGCTAGCCAGCTATTGAAACTTCTTTATTGATTGAGATGTCACGCAAGAGAAAATAACTCTATACAGTGAATAGAGGTTATCCTCCGATCATTAAATAGTTGGTGAGGATATTGTCGTAATCAAAACTGAAGCCGTCGAGTCTGTACTAGCTAAGTTCAATGCGCAGGTAGTTTCAAGTATTGAACGTTAGCTCAGTAGTCTTATGCCTGAGGCCTGCATCATCCAGTGCTGAGTTAAGACATTACTATTACTTTTGCAATTAGTATTCTTGGGCATCATTCTGCTCTGTGCATCGGTACTAATACAGGCACTAATTCATGTTAATGACATACAAGGAAAGTGAAAATAGAGAAATGAAAAGAAGGTATCACATCACCACAAAGATTCCAATGTTCTTTAAATTAATGGATCCTAGAAAATATCAGGTGTGGATGTATACGCAAGTTTTATCAAGTTTACTCTTCCATGTCAAGCATAAAGAACACATACATATGCACTCTAATTTAATTCAATGAAAAAATGAATGACCCGGTCGTATCCATGTTAATTAAACATGGGGCCTCAAAATGTTCTGGTGCTCAATGTACCTATCCTATATTTGTCAGAGCTTTCAAGGGAGCTTTGGGGAAAACATACAAGATTTGAGTAGTTTAGTTTGAGGTTTCTACAAGATCCTGAGGAAGGCTGAATTTTAATGAACTATGTTATTGAATGTTCTCAAGTTCACAAAAATTATCATCTGCTTTTCAATAGTTTTAACAGTTTTCCATCAATATTTTTTCTAGAAACAAGCAGCTTAATGACTTATTATGTGTTAGGGAGAGAGGCATTTCAAGCAAGTCATCCTTCTTACTAAAGTTAAATAAATCCTTTAAATGCTGCTAAAGTGAACTTAGTTAGGAAACAAAACTCACAAATTTCGTTTTATACTAGAAGAAAATACATTACTGACCCCAACTGCTGTCACAAAATTGCAAACAGCACATTTAACAGATCGTGTCTATATTGGTACATCAGTACAACCTGCAAGTTCCCACAATTGACGGTAACCTGATTTGAGAATACATCTGATGCTTATAACACTATTATGAACTCCATTTACAATGTTTCAATCTTTAATACTTGGAGAAAACCACCAATTTCATTTCAGGTAATTATAGGGCAAAACTTTGAATATCATATACCTTCCGCTGGGTTAGATTAATAGTGTGTGACAACAAGAGCTGTACACTTGTTGCTCCAATGCATGTACATGAGTAAGGTGTGGCAGCTTCCTCCGCAGACCTAACTGGGCCATTTCTCAGTTTATTTATTTACTAATCACATCAAAGAAATTATGCTCAGATGTTATATAGTTGTTATTTTAAATTTAAAAGAGAAACAGTCACTTAACAAATAAGCAAACTGAATTTCAAATTGCCTAAATATTTTCTGGGTACATGAGCCAGAAGAAAGAGAGGAAATATACCTGGGGTGGCACCGCAGTTACTGCATTGCAAATTATAATAACATACAGAAGTCGCTCCAACTGGATATAAGAGATTTCTACATCCAGAACAAAATGAAGTTGGCTCTAGCACCTAGTAATCAATATATATTCTTTATAGACCATAATCAATATCTGATGAAAGTACCAGTTTCAGGGTCAACAATAAGATTCAACAATACATCCTTTATACTTTGGCAATAATGGGAAAATGTTATATCGAGATCGACTCTTCGTATCAATTGGAAATATATTAAATATTAAATTCTCATACTGAAATGTTGTCTTTCATCCTCTCTGGTACCTGTATAAATTAACACCAAGAAGGAACTTTAACCTTTTCTAGTTACCTGTTTTCTTATTAGTGAATTTAGATCTAATATCTTTTCTAGGATCTTGGGCGAGGTTTTAACTTTTTCACCTATGAAATCAAAAAGTGCGCATTGTGACATTGGTATGAAATAAACTAAACAATATGACAGAAGAATACCATTGAGGAGGAGTATATGTAGCGCTGGAGGTGTTGGATGAGAACGAAAGAACTGGCATTACAATATCACGTTATTGTCTTCTTTCCAAGCTCTAAAAGTTTGTTGCCTCAAAAAATGAAAGATCAATTCTTCCTCCATTTGTCATGCCTGTGTACAATTTAGAAAGAATAAAAAAAACAAGGCAAAACAAATTACACCATTCTGAAGTGAGCCAAGTAAAGAATACACAGTTGACAAACTTCTCTGGAGGTATAGAAAACCACGCTATAGTTCCCGACAGAAAAGCAAAAAATTGATCCATGGCTTCTTAATGAAATTCAATCTAGGCTAGTGTGAACTTATGAACTGGGCCAAGCAGATACCTTTACAACTTGCAGATAGGCTGGAGACTAGAGGAGAAAAAAATTGGATATACAAAGTTGCTAACTTTGGCGATGGGCTAAGACTAAAAGGTAGTATATGAATAGTGCATAACCTTTAAAATCTCTCTTTTTTTATAAAACTAAAAGACGTTGAGTTCTTCAGTTAAAAGAGATCTTTTCTAAGCTTTTTTACAATATACACTTTAAAAGATTATATTTACATACTAATGTAACAAGCGTACTTATATACGATAAAATGTTAGATAAAAAAATCACATTTGGAATTGAGATATTAGCTGTTATGTAAAAAAATTATAATTATAGTAAAACTAATAATCCTTAGTAAATATAAATTTTAAATAAATAGCATTGGCGAAATAATTATGAATATAATAAAATTTTTGATATCTGAAGTGAAAGATTATCAGCGTATATAGGTAAAATAATTGAAACATTTGAATATTTTAAAATATAGAAGTAAAAAGTAAGATGAAGACATACATAATAAAATATAAGCACATTTTTTTATTAGATAAATAAAATGATATATATTCTTTTATACAAAGTAAGATCTAAAAATTATAATTTTAGTTGAAGGGTCAAAATTCAACAAGCATTAAACAAGTTCTTCTTACTTAAATTTGTCCATCTTTTTCTATTATTATCTAGCTTTTTTTTTTTTTAATTCTATGCTTTCATTAACATTTATTGTCAAAACAAAGTAGTGAGCTTCATTATTCAACTTTTAGTCCATAGATTGATAAAGACAGCTCTAGTGGTTTCCGTTCATTAGTGCCAATTGGTATATCAAGATCAACATTGTCTACAAAGGTGTCTTTGCTTGCTCGTAGGCGTGCATTCAACAGCCAGCCACGCATTGGTCCTCTCAAATAGGATAAGGAAGGGTTGAAACATACGCATCAACTCAAAAGAGAATCTCAGCCGTCTTTTCCCAGCAATGGATTGGTCAACAGTAACTTTACTGAGCCTGGTGGTCCATCGCATTCATTATAATACTTTTGAACAATCTTTGATTTTGTCTCTCTTGTGCCAACATGACCAATCTCTTTTAAGTGAAACACAAGTCAGTAGTTTGCGTTTTTGTCAAGTTTTTCATCCTCAAGCCGTACAGTTATATAAATATCACCATCATAGACCTCCGCTGATTGAACATTCCAGACTTGATTATTTGCCGATGTTTAATGGTGATGCATTGACCGATTACCTCCGCCACCACTCCGCAGAAGATCGATCACCGCTGAAGTAATTAGTGGCAGCGGTGTTGAGCTCTTCTGCCATTAATTAACGATGACATTATAAATATCACCATCCTTTGATATATTTGTATGGTTGCTAATATATAATAAAACAGTTGAAAGGGGAGCGACTAAAATTTGAACTAACATTATTAAACATTTCGAGTGGGATGGTGGAGATGATTGAGCAGTGATAATATAGAATATTGTTGATTTGTCGACAAATAACTATTTTCCGTAATTATGATAAATATGAAAATTAACATTAAAAGAATATTACGTTAACCAAACATTAAATTATATCATTGGCCAAGAGAGTTGTGTTGTTGGTGATGGATTATGGTCTCTTCTGTCCCCGAGTTACAAATGACGAAGCATATTTTATTATTAATATGACATAAGATTTAGCTTCATTTCACTTTAATTAATTAATCATTTGATACGTATTAATAAAATTCTTAAAAACAATCAAATAATAAAGGATAAAATATTTATTCGTAAATTTTAACGAATGAAAGTATTTTTATAGAAATCTACTTTATGTGAATAAATTGAGTTATCATCGTGTTGTGAATAAATTGAATTGTATATATATTTATAAAGAAGACAACCAATTATGGATGGTCTAACTAATTTGGATTTATTGTCGAGAATACACAATTGGTGGGATTTGTCCTTAATGAATTCGTAAGAAGCAATTACATGAGATGTGAGGCTTTTAAATATATATATATATATATATTTTTTTTCAACTTGATTTTTCCTAACTCTAAAATCATATTTAGTTAGCAATTGCAACACCTCCACTGTTTCCTCTCTCCAAATTGCAACATATCCCATTAAATTGAGCTCTATTCTTCCTTTTTGATAAGACCATCATCAACTGAGTGTTATATATATATATAGACTAAGGCAGTGAATTCAAAACCTGGGCGTAAAACGCATAGTTTTCAGCTATTAAATGTTTTAGAAATTAATCACGAGTTGGGCATATTCCTCAATTAAAGATTCACAAGTATGAGATGAGACGTTTTAGGCTATAGGTAAAGTGATGCAAATATGATGAGGCGCGCCGAGAGAGAGAATCAGGATTAGTTAACAAATTTGACTTATCGACATGGCTGAATCTGGTTTTGATCGGTTTTGACTCATTTGTTATATAAGCTGATCATCGAAGCCAGTTTCACCAAAGCAATCTGAGAGCATTCTAGAGAGAAAGTTTCATCTTGTTCCTTGTAATCTTCCTTATAGTTGCTCTGTAATATCTTCCTGATTATCAATAAATCTCATTTCTTGTGAGCTTTCCTGTGGATATGGGTGTGCAATCTACAATTGAACCACCGTAAATCTGTCTTCTTTGGTTATTTGTTGATTCTTAAATCAATTCATTTCTTAAAGTGTTGATTAATCATAGAATCATCTAAAGCTGATCTATTGGTACATAAGCATCTTAATGATGTTGTTTATAATATTCTTGGCAGATGATTACGATTGCTTAGGAGTTTTTGAAAATTCATTCAACACCAGCAAGATCAATGAATGAATTAAATGTTGTTTATAACATAATAATAAAATTAAAAATTAATGGACCCCACAACATATTATTAATTACATTTTATTCTATTTTCTATAATTAATAATTGATTCTCTCTATCTTTTATC
This sequence comes from Citrus cavaleriei, assembly GCA_030448925.1. NCBI lineage: Eukaryota > Viridiplantae > Streptophyta > Magnoliopsida > Sapindales > Rutaceae > Citrus > Citrus cavaleriei. The sequence goes on along the minus strand of JAUJEN010000534.1, from coordinate 609 downwards.
TTGCATTAGCTAAGCACAAATAACAGATATAATCAACATTCATTGACAAAAGCCGTGAAGAAAGTCCATATGAACAGAAGGCAAAATTTGAGCATGCCATGGCGTTTGTTTTGGATTATTAAAGTAAAATAGATATCTTAAAGAATTCTACTATATATATTTAGCAATAAAGTTAGAATATTTAAAAAAGAACTGTCAACTAAACCTTCTGGATCTCCATCGATAGTGAAATCCTAACACTCGTACACTTCTTTTTCAATCGTCTTTTCGCTACTTTATCTTGTTTGACATGTAACTGTTCAAATAGCAAAATTTGACTTTACCATCATTTGTTTGTTGGTTATTGATATTAAAAGATTAAACCAATTTTTTATTTTTCTTTCTTTTCAACATAGAGCTCTATTTGATTCAATCACTAGCTTTTTACAATATTATCGCCACTTCCTCCATATAACATGTAACTCAATTTGGAGCTTTGAAATTTTGTAGCTATCAAGCTTTCTGAATTTTCTTGAGTTTAAAGAATAAAAAGTCTAGCAGAAGATGCTTAATTAAAGTTATTTCACTAGCTTCCATGGGCATATTTAAAGACAAAAGAATCGATTTACC